>JAMYCR010000012.1:1800000-2269169 GCA_028830335.1 Eucera pruinosa | reverse complement strand
TAGCGTTCGATTTGTCGAGTTGAAAATAGTATCGGAATATGAGTTAACCCTTTGCCTTACAACGAGTTACAGAGTTACACGCGTTGGCTAATTACGATAAAAATTCAGCTGTGTTTATTAGCAAAGTTCAATTTACTCTATTTCCATTTGCAAGATTGCAAAACTGAGGACGACTACTAAGTATGTACAAGTTACGTATATAATATTTTAGTATTTTATATTTGACACGCATTGTTAAGGTAGAAAGTAGCCAACGTTCTACCCAATAATCTTCGAAAAATTCGTAAGGCAAGGGGTTAAACGAGTTAATTTGCACATTAAATAACTTCTCATAAAAATTGTTTCTACAATGCATCGTTTAAAAGTTCTTTTTGATAGATTCAAAAACTCTAATCATTCAATTGCATAATTCTTGTGTTGGTGTTTATTTTTTTTTATTGAATTGATTGTCCCTAATTATAAGCTTATCCGATGACTCGGTGGATTTGATAATGAATTTGAAACAATTCTTTCGTTCCCGCGAGCTTCAAATCAACTACGGTAACTTCTCCAGTTACGACCACCTAAATCAATCTTTTTATAGTTTTCGTCAAATATATATTTACTTATATGTGATTAACGATTACAAATCAGAACGAAAAGCTATTAATTTTGATTGTACATACGTCTATTATAATTGTATTATTTATTTTTGTATGAAATTCGACTTACGGCCATTTTGAATTGCGTCTAAAGTTGCGGAACCGAATCCCGTGGTAAGTCGAGAAGCGACCGTAGTCAACGATCCTATTATTCGAAACTATGGTGAAATATTGTACACAGTATATCCCTGAAATGAAAAAACCCGCCGTTCTATCGAGTAAACGCCACATCGGAAACGTACAAAAGTAATAAAAAAAAGAAGAGAAAAAAAAAACAAAGCACAGATAGAAGAGAATTTCTTCATTTATGAATGTGTGTATATATTATTGTAAATACAATCGATATAAAACATCCTCGTGTTTCCGCGCGATAATAATTCATATAGAGACGTACAAACGTATGTGTTACCTTAATCGTAGTAAGATCGCGTATATATATATATAAAAAAAAAAATCGGATTATTAGGATGAACTTACGCTCCTAATGCCGGTATAAGAGAGCGTCGGGGTTCTCCGTTCGCGAGATTTGGCGGCTTTTAATTCCGATTATTATCCCCGAGGTCGACGGATCCGTCCGCGAAAAGGAAGCGTGCTCGTTAGCGCGTAGAGATCTTAACGGCCGCAACGATCTTACGTAAAAAAAAAAAAAAAAACGATTGTTGTTGTACACCTATATAGCTCGAGAAGATCTACGAAGATCGTACGAAAGCTCTAATCGAGGATCCTTGGGATACATCTCTCGAGTTCTCGTCTCGAGAATCGACTAAGTACGCTGGGCACAGGAAAACTTATACAGGTGCATTTATCCTTACTAATTCGCTCGTTCTAATTATCCCCGTACACGGCAATATTTCGCTGAATGCTCGGGAAGTGATCTCAACGCGTTGAATGCTCGCCATTCGGAAGAGTCCTCCACAATTCGCTACGTCGAAACTGTAACTGCGAATCTACGCGTGGATAATAGATTTATTCGTGATCGATTAAAAGTCATAGCTGGCATCGAGTTTCGAGCATTAAGCGAAGCGTTACTGTATAACCGTGGTTCCTGCGCAAAAATAATTCGTCTCTTTATACTGAACGCTGCCAATGCGTTTAGGTATTCCTTTTGTTCGCGTGTTGGCTCGGGAATGAAGAAACTTCCTCTATGCGTTTCTGGTTAGAAACTGTTCAAGGCAGTCGGAAGATTTGTTAATCGAATTTACTATTCGCCGATCATTACGGCATCGAATAGTTTAAAATACCCCCTCGCACTGTAAATCGGGATTAAATCGATTCCCAGCGTTTTTAACCGAAAACTATACGCTTCGTTTTTCACTTCGTATAATTGGAGAATTGTAATATAGTTAAATAACCTGTGGCTCAATTTTTCGTTTTCATCCGCAATTTAGAATGTTTGAACATGTTACCAGAATTTTGTCAAGTTTTTTTTCAAACTCATCTTCTTCTTTCTTCGAAATAATGAATGTTTACCGAACGTGAGTTTAAAAACATTGCAATGATTAATAAAGACGTCGATATTGATATTAAAAATCATGCGTGAATGTAGTTCGTAAAATAAATCTCGAAACTCGTTCATCTTCCAATATTACTTAGCACCTCAAAGGGTTCATTAAAAATGAATATCGTAGTTATTAGTGCGTAGTAATTTCCTTTGCCCGCGTGGATTGTTGTCTGGCGAGTTTTATTTCTTTTCCAAGCTAACACATTTCTAAATCCGTTTCTATTTTAATTCATACGGTCCCCAGAATACGTATTGATTCGAAACTATCGACCTGTAGTGTAATACAGTTAATGGAACTCATAAAGCAAGACCATTAAGTGTGCCTTGACTACTATTTACGAGAAGAAGTACGATAGAATATTAGTCAGATTAATCTATCTAACGCTGTGGTAAAGCGAACGCGGTGAGGATATCAAAATTCCATTAACCCAGGACGAAAAACGTTCCATTAACCCTTTCGTTGCGGCACCTTTGCAGCTGAAGGAATATGAACGCATAAATCGGTATGATTTTTATTAACCCTTATTCCATAAGCGTGAGAGTCACTTTTGTTCCAGCTGATTTCAACGGTATGGAATTATTCGCGCGTTTTACCTTGCATGCTTGCAACAGTAATATATTTAATATTCTAACAAATTATTTTCCCAATCTTCGTATAGATTATCGAACCCTCTTTAACCATTTATTTCATATTTACATTATTACATATTTACCGTTCTATGAGCAATTTTTATTTCCTAACTGCCAATATTGTAACAGAAATTCAACCACATTCCGTTTCGTTCCTTCCAAAGCAAAGTTGTTTAACTTCGAGAAGTAGAATCTTCAACGTAGAAACCGAAATATGAATTTACGAATGCCAATAGCAACTATTTTATACTTGCCTCGAAACAAACGTATGTTTCAGACAAATAAGAACGCGATCGAATCGAAAATAATCCGAGGACCAAAATAGAATGAATCGTAAGGGAAAGGGTTGACAGATACGAATGGCAATAAAAGCGACGTTATGTCTTGAAAAATGTACGCGTATACTTTTGATAAATAATCGCTTCATTTCTGGCGAGATTTAATTTCTGACGAAGTCCAATTTTTGACGAATTCTAATTTCTCGCTAAATCTAATTTCTGCATTCTTCGTAGCGAAAGGGTTAATCCGAAGAACACAACGTACACAAAAATTCAATCGAATATCTTTTATCTTTCAACGAACTCTTCTCGAGTGCCCTGAACAGCGTAACCATTAATCCCTAACAATGTGAAACTTAATGCCCTAATACTTGTGATTCTCTGAATCCAAGTAGTCCCTAATGGACGCGTTATAATCTCTACTCCTAATCTTACGTAAAAGCGTTCCCGAAGCCAACCCGTGAAACAAAGAAACAGCTTCAGCAAAAAAAAAAAAAAAAAAAAAAGAAAATATAAGAGAAGCACACGCGTATTTTTATTCAGGAACCGAAAACCTTATTGTTCGACGTTATTACAAAAAAGAGGCTAAGTATTACTTAGGCAATTTGCGTAAGCTCCTAAATTGGCTTCGTCGACGGATACTAAAAGTACGGTCGGTAAGGATCTCCAATCGCTCCGCGAACCAATACAACGTTGGCCCGTTTCTCTTTTTCTCTTTGTTTAACTTTCTTTCATTTGTTTTCTTTTCTTTCTTTCTTTCTTTGTAATCGAACGTTACAAACGCACATTTTGCTAGTCAGCTACGCGAAGGTGAGCAAACTTGTTCCTCAAACTCGCTTGGGCTGCAGCAAAAAAAAACACTGTGCAACGGAAACTGTCGTAGAAAAGGTTGTCGTACAAAAACAGATACATGGAAAAATATTCTTCTTTTTTGTTCGTACTTTCTTTTCTTTTTTTCTTTTTTTTTTAATCAAGCAATACACGGTAACAATTTTGCTGCAGTCCAAGCGAATCCGATTCCGGATATGTTCTTAGATTCATCAGACTGCTGAACATTTTCCAACACGTACCCCGTGTCGTGTCTCAAAGATTATGCAAGCCACAGGTGTGCAACTTATGCATTCGCAGTAAAACGTAATAAGGATTGCATAATTCGTGGGACACTTGGGATGAGAGAAAAATGAAATTCGTTCTATTCGACGACACACCTAACGAGTAAAAAATAGCGAAATCTCTCTGTCGCAGAGACTAATAATAACTGTCATGAATTTTAATTCATACTTTTACGCACGCGATCATTTTTCTTTCTCTTATTCCCCTCTCCCCAAGATCAAATTGATTTAGATCTCTTTCTCTCTCTCTCTCTCTCTCTCACTCTCTCGTACAACTTAACAAGATTAACGCGAAAACTCTCTCTAGCAAAATATAAAAATCAATCTTACTGAACACAAAGATTCCATAC
The DNA here is from genome assembly GCA_028830335.1 of Eucera pruinosa. Lineage (NCBI taxonomy): Eukaryota > Metazoa > Arthropoda > Insecta > Hymenoptera > Apidae > Eucera > Eucera pruinosa. Next base: position 2,264,657 of record JAMYCR010000012.1, on the reverse strand, counting down.
GTAATATTTGGTGCTTATGGTACCCTATTATCGGGTCGAAATACAAAATCTCCCTTTCCCCCTCCCTGTATGTTACTAACGGCTACAAAAATGTTCTGCATTGCCAAAAAAAAAAAGTATTCGCCGTCCAGCGGATGCCGGACATGGAATCGTAGTAAAATATCATAACAAGCAGTTCTCTCTTATATGTCTATTTTTTTTTTGTTCACTCTCACTCTCTCTCCCATTTGTGCTAATTTCCAGCGATAATTACGCATACACGACGTGTCTAAGTTCTACCATTTATCGGATACAAATTCGCGCTTACTGTGTAGAGTGAAGTATTAGGTCGCCCGATAAACACGCGTCGAATTTAACTACTGAATAAAATTCAATTCCTGACACGTTAATAAATATATACGTCGAATATTTCTAGTCAACTTTAAGCCTCCGTCCTTACTACAAAAGTAGTTTATAGGCCGAAACGTATTTCACGTTAAAGCTTCGTTCCCTTCGATTTGTCGCGTAAAAGGCTACGAAAAAAAAATCAGAGATACTGTAGAAAATGTTTTGGAGATCTTTTAACAGCAGGTCATTTAAGCGTCAAAAATTCCGTAAAGCCAATATTTTAATGAAGTCATCAAGTGACTATGTTCACGATTTTATCATTACACTGTAAACGTTCCTGTGCCTCGGATGCTTTTCTCAAATAGATCTCGAATAGATAAATTAAGGTACATTGAGCTGTACTCGTTGAATATTGAAAAAATACCGTGAAATACGATAGAAACGTATTGCGGTACGAACTTATTGGACGACCTAATAGTTCATCGTTGCGTTCGCACCGGCGTGGATCGCGTACGATCCTTATGTGATAAGGATGTTGAGAAAATATAGCCACATGATCGGCAGTGAAAGAATACTATAATGGTGCCCACGTAAGCCTCCGGATTTCTTCTTTTATTTCTCATCGGATTTTCGTATTTAGTTCACAATTTTCTTTCCTCTTTATCCGCGAATCAACGTCAAAAAGCGCACACGCGCATTAAAAAACAATTGATATCATCCATAATTGCATCGACTTGTTTTTTTATACGATTATTCAGCTTTGAATAATTGAATGCATATGTTACGTACATCCCGAAACTGTACGAAAACTGAAGTTTCACCCATTGCACGGTATACGTTAACAATGTGTTAACAATACAGCGATACCATAAAAGATCCATTATTTCTATCCCCACTTGTAAATTTCACCAAGTCTGGCCCGAATCAGTATCCGGATATAGTGTTGGACTGCGTACGCTTACGCGGGCACCAATTAAATACGTACGGACGTTAAAATTACTCGATGAAAAATGATCTCGCTTTGGAAGTCCGGTGCGAACGCATTGAAATCGTCGCCGTACTAACGGCTGGCATTTTCCTTCAGAGTGATGAGCTACAGAGCAGAAACATGTGAGTGTATGTGTATGTGAGAGATGAATACGATGGAATACTAATCTATGATACGTATGATATTTTTACGGAACATTCGACAACATCTTCGCAAACTCAACCATCGAATCGTTTTATCGTATTCCAGAAAAGAAATACGAGAACAAAGAAGAATTATCATTCTTCCAGCAGTACAAAACTTTGTTCTCCCTTTCCTTTTTTTTTTTTTTTTTTTTTGAAGATAATAGAAAAATATAATAAAATGATTCTATGGTTCGAGTCATTAAAGATGGTGTCGAGTATTGCATAAAAATATCTGGCGATTCGCTATGCGATAGAGTTTCGATAGTAATGGATGAGAAAGTATATAACGAAAGGATCTTTGATCACTATATCACGCGATACAAGGATTGATTCGCTGCTTAGTCGTAGGCTTCGTAATACTTCGACACTCGCCTAACTGAAGATGCAAAATATAATATATTGTATACGCGTATATTCGGCTACGCTTCTACTTACATTCGATTTAGTCACGATCACAAAAACCTGATCCAACGATACGTTTATTGTGCAAATTATCACATCACGTTCGCGTTTAGACGTAGAAAAGTAGGAAGAAACATAATTCATTTCTTTTTCGCTAACGAGTTACTAGATTAAATAAAAAAAAAAAAAAAAAGAAAAGCTATTACTCCGCAGTGTTAGATTGGCCCACCAGAAGAAAGATCTATCCGATTTCAGGGTTCTCCAAAATGTCCAATACAAACAGAATTTTAATTATCCCGTACAGAATTTTAATCAGCAAACCCATTGTTCTCTAGATTCAATAGTCTAATCTATTAACAGTTTCACCCTGTACGATTCTAAGTTACTGGGAAATAATATCTACAGCTTTCTTTTTGTCTTGAACATTCCTTCCGTGTTATTCTTGATAAATTTGCAAATTAGTCGCGTTCCTATCGAATTTGATCAAAATTTAAGTATGTTACAGGGGACGCGATTTTGAACAATTTTTCTCTTTGCATTTTATAGACGATCGGTTTTAGTTTCCAAGGTACGCGTACATTTTTTGCATCATTAACGCATATATATATATACGCGCAATGTTTATGGTCCTTTATACACTCATTCAAACGATGATAATTGATACAAAATGTTAAACAAATATATATTTAGAAATATTGTTACGAATACTAAAGATGGCGATATTAATACCGCCATACGAAAAACATATATACACTTATACATGTTATTTACAAAAATAAATTTAGGTATCCGAAAATTAATTACCACTGAAAGGGTTATTACATTAACAAGTTTATTCAATTTGTTCAATTATCTTGCATTTGGCTCCTCCACACTTCGCGATCACCTTTTAATCCAATGATCCGATATAATCGAACTTTTCGTATACCGACCGATTATAATTGGAAAAGGAGAAAATTATTTAAAATATCCCCCTTTATAACGCGTTCAAAATTCATAAAAATCGGCGAAGTCGCCCCTAATTTGCAGCCTCACCTAATTCTTAATTATAAAAACGACTACTTACTTGGTTTCTGGCGGACAACCGTTTCCTTGCAGAAGCTCTATTGAAAATTCCTATCCTGTGTCTCAGGCAGCAGCAACGCGTTTCAATACTATAATCTCGCTCTAGCTAACTCTAAAGTAATAAATAAACGTCGCGTGAATTTGCCTACGCGCTGACGGAGAATAGCATTTCATTCCCGGGAAAAATGCTACACCTTAATTGCTAACCTCGTCAAGCGTGTTCTATGCGACAAAAAAACCGCTTGCACGTTTTTCTTCTTCTTTTTCTTCTCTCGCGTGTTGACTTATCTAGACCAACCAAAGTTACGAAACAAAAAAAAGGGGGAAAAAATTAAACCGCAGCGGTGTCATCCGTGCTTCTCAGTAACGCGGCCGCCTTTACCACATCGCCGCCGCATTGATTCAACATAACCTTACAATCCTCCAGCCCCACAAAGTTGTTCTCCTTCTTCAACAATCCCTGAAGACGTTCCAGCTTGATCGCCGCTAAAACGTCCCAATCGGTGACGTTCAACGCGGCGATGCACGATTCCGGAGTGGACTGCTCGTGCAGCACCTTCATCATGATCCTTACTTCGTCCGATTGCTCGCCGTTTCGTGGGCCACGGGTTCTCCTCGCGTTCGGTCCGTCGCAGGCGAACTCCAACAGGTCCTCGCAGGAAACGTGATCCGATTGCCGCGATAGATCACCCTGTCCAGGTAGCTTCTCGCTGGATAGCCTGTTATAAGTACCCGTTAGACCTGTAGAGTGGAAACTGTCGTTCGAATCAGTGGTGGAAGACTCTTTCGACATTTCCGACTGCTGCTTGTTGCTAGGATTGCAGCGAGGCTGCGAGCTATTCTCGGGGAATTCGCCGTAATCGAATTGCATCATGTAGTTGGACGGCCTCTGGACCAGCGGTGTCCTCTTGGATGCTTTGGCGCTGCTTAGGAGATCACCTTTGCTGGATATCACCGAGTCTTCGGACTTATTCGAACCCGTGGGTGTAGAATTTCGACTGGTTTCCCCGGTTTCGTTTTCTTGGACGCATTTGGAGGCGGAGCTTATTAGGGAGGTTTTAGATTCGACGCTGATCTTCCTTTGGAGTCGATCCACTGGATAGCCGATGGATTGCATCTCGTTGTTCTCTTGTAGATTTTGACGATATTCCGGGGTGTCGCAGTCGATCAGGTTGTCGGAGAACTCGAGCAGATCTTCGGATATCACGCTGAAACGGTGTAACCTGGTCTCGTCCGCTGGTAGAGAGTCCAGTGCTGCTAGCTCGGAATCTATACGCTGTTCGAATTCTTCTGGACTGGAAATAGAAGACGAATACGTTACGTTAAAATTAATACGGAACAGATCTATGTTACGAAATGTTCTAGACGGAACATTAACATCGATCGGTTCAAGTATCGGCGGGAAATCAATTAAACGATCTTGATATGTAATCAACATCTTAAAAATAAATAAAAGATCCCTTAAATGTTTAATAGCGAGTTGTAAAGCAAGCAAATAGGTATAAGATTTATTTTCACACGATGATTCATGTTTCGTTTTACGTAAGTTTTTTTTTGTTGTGTTTTACGTTAATTTTATTTCACCGAATATTTTATGCGTAAATGTAAACCGGAAGCCGTACAAAACCGAAAGGTACGTATTGAGTTCAATAAATAAATAAATAAAAGATCAATGGTTTCGATAAAGAAATAAAAAGCAATGGGTTCTCTGCTCGCGTGTAACCAGATTAAGTACATTAATAATAAGCATAGTATCAAGCTTATCAAAGAAGATAAGTATAGATCTGCTTAGCTTATACGACGCGTAACTTAAACGTTGATGCCGAACACTCTTAAGCGTAGTTGTAAGACCTTTCAATTATAATAGTAGCATTTCTTACCTGTTAGCTGAAGTCTCCGAGGAATATCCTTCTTGCAGCGAGCTACTGGCAACCGAGGAACTCGTGCTCTGCAAGCTCCCGTCCACTTGATCTTCGATCGGCGGCGTGGTAACGGCCATTTTCGCCAAAGTTCTGCTTACTCCTCCGCCAGGTATGATCAGAGGATGCTTTCTCTGGTGCCTAGGCAAACTAGATTTCGGCTGCAGCATCTTGGACCTGTCTCGAGGCGGAAGTGGTATAGGATTCTCGTCCACGTTGCTCTGATTCTGATTGTTCTCTATTTCCTGGGCGGAGTGATGCCTTTCCAGATGACGTAACTGAGGCAGAGGAGGCGGCGCGTGTGGCGGCGGCGGTGCTCTGATTTTCGGCAATGTTTTCGAACCGCTGTGGTACGCGTCGAAATGGAAATGATCGGCGGCTAGATCCTCTTGGTGGGACACCGGATGGCCCAAGGTGGCGTGCTTATTCCCGCGAATCCTGGGCCTGACAATGGGGACCCCGGATCGGAGCATCCGTAAAGGATTCGTGTCCGGGGCTGTCTCTATGCTGGGCGTCTCCACGAGGCTGTTGTACACTTCCTTCGCCTCGTCCGACAATGTAGCCTAAACAAGTCGTGGGAGGGGATAGATTCGGGAAAGAAGAGAACAGAAATTAAAGAACGAAAATAACAAATAAAGGAAAAGAGATAGAGAGAGAGAGAGAGTGAGAGAGAGAGAGAGAGAGAGAAAGAGAGAGAGAGAGAGAGTGACTATGGCTTGACACATGAAAGAAATATATATATATATGTGTGTCCTCGTATACTGCGTTTACGAGAACTTGGTTTTCCTCTCGAAACGAAAGGAATTCGTAAGCATGTGGGAACAATGCTAAACTCTTGGTGTCTCATGGTGCAAATCGGTATGACGGGAATTTGGGGACAAAGTACATTTGACATAGGCCGACTAGAAATACTACTTTAACCCTTTCGCTGCGAAAGTTAAATAGAAGAGAATGGTATAAATATAAGCATCTGGATGCTGTTGTACGATTAAATAGAGCGTAATATTGTCGCGCGAATTAAAACGGGAATAGTATCGTACTCTAGAGAAAAGATACGTATGCCTTTAAGGAATGATTATCCAATTTTTAAGACATATATAGAGTACCGCTTATAATTGTTCGAACGACTTCAAAAGTTAACGAATATTGCTATTATTCGAAAGCTTGGAAATTCAAACGCTTGAAAATTCGAAGGCTTGGAAATCTAAACGCTTGGAAATTCAAAGGCTTGGAGATTCGAACGCTTGAAAATACAAAGCTTTCGAAATTTAAAGACTTCGAAACTCAAGGGCTGGGAAATCTAGGAGCTTGAAAATTCAAGCGCTCGAAGATCCAAAGGCTTCGAAATTCGAGTACTTAAAAATCCCCGAATAATTTAAATTTAAGACAAGTAATACCACACTAGATTACCAATAAAAAAAAAAAGAAATAGTGTTAACTATTGTAGGAAGTAATCTGTGCTAAAATTAACATAGAAACTTTACTTTGTATTGCGATCAAAACTGTCGTTTGAATAATTACGAGCGGCACCGTACACCGTCCATCGTAGCGAAAGGGTTAAAAAGAAATAGATGCAGTATGTATCCGTGTGTACGTGTATGCAGACAGGGTATCAGGATTGGATACTCAAAAGGTCGAAACATGTGTGATTTGATGATTATCATACTCCCATTGCAGCCTTCCTCAAAGTACAAATAGTATAAACGTGTAAATGTATCCAAACGTATTATCGACTAGACGTTATTATTCAGTTAATTAGTATGTAACATGCAAGCATGCTAAGCGTATGTAACACGAACCGTCTTGGGACAGTCCTTCGTTTTTTTTCTTTTTTTCTTTTTTTTTTTTTTTTTTAAGTACACTGCGTATATTGTCCAGAGTTGGGTATTGTTCTTGGTTAAGGTGATCCGTGTTAGTGATCTCTAAGATAACTAGATTGCGACTTCGGTTCATCGATCCTTTGCGACGTTCATTTATTAACGTTTTGAGCAATGTTTCACTAATGACTTTTAGCAAAAATTCTAATAATTAAACAGTAACTATTTTCCCATTAATATATCATCTACTTGGTTATACGTATTTTTTTTTATTTCGAACAATACACTGAGAATTCCTTAATGAAAGTCGTTCGATATCGAGAAAGACACTATATCGTGATTAGGGATTGTAAATTTACCGGTAATTCGGCAAAACTTTCAATCGTAACAGGTTTACCGGTATTTTTTAATAAATATTGCAACAAATTTTTTGTTTTGTTTCGTGAGTTTGCAATACTGCGAAATTACAAATCATAAAGGTTTCAATTAGAAAGGGAAAAAAAATGTAAACGATCTTTCTTGTCTTTCTAGTTGAAACTTCAACTTTGCTATTGCGACGTATTGCCATTTGCATCACGCTGACATTACTTAATTCTTTCACTACTGCTATGAGTACGACTATAATTCAATGTTTCGAAAGTTAACGCTATTTTCATGGAAACGCGAATAACTTTAGAACTTGTCAAGGGATTATTAAAATTGTTAAGAATAATTACCTACTCATCGATCCAATACTTTTATCGTACCTTTTTAATGAAACTTCGAATAACCTACACTTATATAACACTTTCTGCTTACTTGTAGATACAAAATATACCGACAAAATATTGCGAAAATCAAATCTAGAACGCTCTGTATTTACTTTACTTAATTATCGGTAAAAAGGAGGCGAATTACTATTTTCCGATTTACCGGTATTACAATCACCGATCGTGATCATTCGACTCTTCTTTTAACCCTAACAATTACTACTAATTCAGCCAGGCAGTCGACTAAGACCAACTCAGTCCAAGAAAAGGAAACGTACTTCAGCCCAACTCTGGCATTGTCCCACGTATTTCAAGACCATGCACCTAGTGGAGCCAATATATCGTGACGTATCAAAGGTTCATCAAGCTCTAAAGATCAGGTCGAAAACATCACAGGATCTCGAGGGATCTCGAACATTTATGGGGCGGGAGACGGCGGGAACGTCAGTATGTCATTTGTGAACTCCGGATACTCTGAACTGGTATCAGAATCCAGGTCAGAGTTGCTGGTGAACGTCAAACTAGAACTGGGGGCGCTTTCCGGCCAAGAAAGCAGGTTATTTCTAGAGGAAAAAGGCGGTGACAAGGAATTCAAGAAGCTGGTCGACGGAGGCGGTGATTTCCCGCAAAGTTCTATCGACGAGAATCCTCTGGCCGCCTCCGGGTGCAGGAAGTGGCTTTTGTTCTTGAAGTTCAGCCGCAGATTATGTGGAAGCTTCTTGTGACGACGTTTGTAACGCAAACGGCTTCGTATGTCCGTCTCGGAATGCGATATCGAGTCCGAATCTTCGCTCGAATCGTTCGTCGGATGGAACGATCTTCGAACGTTTTTAATAGGCGGCTTCCTGTTCTCGGACAGGGAAGACGTTCTGTGTCTGTATATGTTTGTAACGGTGGACATTTTCTCCAGAAGCGCGTCACTTTTAGGCAACTCTTTCCTGGTATTGTCGTTCTGATACAATTTCGGCGGCTCCAAAATGTGCTGATGTATACTCGGACTCGAAGGCGCATTCGCTTTCTGCGAAGTCAGATTCAGTTTCATACTCATCTGGGACTGGCACTGAAGGGGAATATTCAAGTCCAAGTGTTTAGGCTTCTGTATCGGGATATTCAGGCTTCTTAAAGGCGTCTGGCTTTGACCGGAAATGTCCAAGTTCCTCATGTTGCTGATCAGAGACTTGGAAGTGGTGGTTTCCATGTTTCTGGAATTCTGCGCGATATTCTTGCCCAACTGGATCATGTTCTGGGTCAGTTTGCCCAAACCCAAGTTCAAACCCTGGCCCTTCTTCGAGTCTAAATAATTCTTTACGCTCTCCAAGCCTGAAACTTCACGCTGGTACTTTTCCGCCAAGAGTTTGCTGCTTAACTCCACTTGGTTATTCGCCTCCGCGTCGGATTTCCTCCGGAGACGCTGGAAATTTACCCGCAGACTCTCGGAGCTGCTGTAAACAGGCGATTCCTTCTTCTCGGACTCGGCGATGAACAATGGATTGTTCGATATGACGAAGGGAAAACCGTCGTGGCCGTTCTGATTTTGTTCTATCTTACGGAAGCTGTGAATATTGATTCTCACGGCTTCCATGTTTCCCCTAGGACTATCCGAACCTCCTCCAGCTTTCAAGTTGGTCTTTATGCTGTCCGTGGATCCGTAAATGGAACTTTTGCCCTCCTGACTCGGGTTTCGCGGCACGAACGACACTTTTCCTCCACCTCTCGCCTTCGACATGTCGATTTTCTTTGGAAACTCGGTAATATTCATCTTCGGTGAATCGTTAAAAGAAGTAGAGATCTTCGGGCGAGTTCCCAGATCCATATTGGCCACTTTTTCCCTAGGCGGATCGAACTTGATCGGTTTGCTGCGCGCGAAATCGACGAAGTTCGATGGCTTCTCCTTTATCAAATCGAAAGCACCAGTTTCCTCGGATTGCGAGTCGAAATTCCCGACGTTGTCTTTTAACAATTGATCGCAATTAGCGAATTTAGTCGGCACGTGATGGTTAAGCTTGTTCGCGGCTAGGGGACCCTGTTCCTGGATGTTCGAGTAGCCTATCGATTTACTTGGCTGCTCCAAATTATTAATCTTGTCGTATTTGTCTAATTTAGCCTCGCCAAAAAATGGCACCTCTTCGCTGGGACACGTTAAAGGGGTGTCCTCGTCGAAATACTTTGGCTGCTCGAAATAACGATCCACGTAACTGGTGGAGACTCTTTTCTGCTCCCGTGGAAAGTCGAAATTCGAGTTCTCTATGCTTAAAGGAGGCACCTTTCCGTTCTGTTGCAAAACGTTCAGTTTCCCATTTATATCCGTCACACTTTCACATTTGAAATTGCCCCTTTTGTTCCCGTTCTCTAAGAATTCCGTCGATTTAACCAAATTTTGCTTCATAGCCGCGTTGTCCAAAATATGCGCGTCGAATTCGATGTCCATGTAAGAAGTCCACGCGGTCGGTTTCGTTAGAAGCTCGCGAGATTTCGCGAAGCAAAATTCGGCGGATGCTTTGTCCCACAATGGTAACTTTAAGGTGGATGGTGCACCTAACGACTCGATGCTGGAGACGGTGGAAGACAGTGATTGCAAGCTCGAGCACAACCACTTTTTATCGGTGGACATTGAAAGTTTCAGAATGGTCATGCAGTTCGAGGAAAATAATAAGTAACAAGCGATCATGCGGGTAAACCACGACAATTGAAACGAACAAAGCAAGCATCGTAGCGGATAAGAAGTCGAACGCGAAGGTTCCAATGATCGCGTTACAGTCGATTGTAAAAATCAAAGAATCGTTCGATCACGGCGATGCAATGATTTATAAATATATATAAAAAAAAAAAAAAAAAAAAAAATAAAGACGAGAAATAACCAGTAATGAAAAATTCAGAAACGAACGAAAAATAAAAACAGATAGGAAAGGATTTAGAGGAAAGTCGAGATTAGTCTTCCTTTGTAAATTAACAAGCGTTTTATCAACTTAACAACCAAGTAACTCAGAGGTTTGGAAGTTATTAAGAACAGATACGATTGTTTGCCATATATATATACCTACTCTTTATTTCTTTTTTCTTTTTTCGTGTGGCATCAGGAATTAACTCTGTTCCATAACAGTTTCAACAATAATGGATTTCAAAGAAACACTTCAAAAACACTTTCGTTGAAAATGAAGCTCCGTACTCTTATAAATGTATAAATTATACAGGGTGAATCAGGAAGAGTGATACAATCGGACAGAAGGTGATTATAATGTGTGCAAAAATAAGTCGAAGAAAAAGAACAACATTTTTTTATTCGACGCTCCGTTTCCGAGAAAAATCCCATCTTGACATCGTTTCGTACATTATTCTAATGACTCATTTTCCATTAAAAATACGATAACTCGGCAACAAAAAATCGTACGCTGACTTTTAGGGGCTCGTTACAAAGAGGACACTTTCCTTTACAAAAGCAGTGTAAAATGAATCGCAAGAAAAAATTATTAAGGTTCCTAAAGTCATTTGAATTTATCATAATTTTTAAGAAAAGACTATCTTCGGTCTTTCACTCTACTCTGCGATGTAAAAAAAATTTCGAAAAATATTTGTTCGCCTGTACGAAAGTAGAAACTTCAAGCTTTAAAATGAGACCAAGTCGATCGCTGTACGATATTTCTTTACGAAGTTGCAGCGGTTCAAAGATTGACAATTTGGAAATGCACTTAATTCTCGATCGAATACGTTTATAGTATAATCGTTGACTAAATCTCAACAATTCCGTAGTCAACTAAATGCTAAAATAGCCACTTTCTAAATGTGCCTTAATGAATCAACACCCGCTTCTAAAAATAGCAATCGGCAATATTTTAAGTCACAGTGAACACATTTCGTCGGAACACATCTGCTAAGTGCACGTGCGCTCAAACAAAATTCTCACGAATGAAGCCTCGATTGAGAAAACAAAGAATATTACACTTCCTTTTCATCTTATTTTCGCTCGTAGAATCACCTTTCATCGAATTATACCACCCTCGTTCATCGGGAAGTTAACCGAGTACACGTGTACTAGAATCACCTCCTACCCGCTTGTAATTATAACTTATGTTCGTGTTGGAATGAATAATTTATGTTCGTATTGATCTGTTGTTGGTAGTTACTTGTTAGTATCGGCAAGAAGTAAATTAAATTAGTATTTTTTTTTTTCCCCCCCCTCGAAGTGAAAGATTAGACCGTGTTTATGATAATGTTCTTTATTTCTTCGTGTACCTTTTAGAGAAGTTTGGTGGTGGAACAAAAATATGTTTAATGTACCTGTATGTCAGGTATACTGGCGGCTTCTTCTGAAAAGTGTCGTCTGTCTGGTTTGGGACTGTGTTGATGTGGCAACTTAAAAGAGAACTTTCTGCGTCTTGAAGGACTGGCAGGTGTTCGGGGAGACTCCGGTGGATGTTCAAGGTCTGTCATGGAACGTGCTGTCAATTCCTGTGCCATAGCAATGGCTGAGTAGAGAGTTTTCTGATCGGCGGCTGAGATAGGCTTCACCTAAATATATAAGAAGTAAACGTTTACCATCTCCGGTAAATGTTATATATATCATAATTTCTGCTTCTCTTCGATTCAACATTTATTATATTACATTTATCATACAAAAATCGATCGCTTATATTCTCATAATACTACATGTATTATTAATAATATATATATATTTATATATATATTTATATATATATATATATATTATGTATATATATAAAACTCTGTTCTTGAACTGCTAAGAATTTTGGGTTCTATGCTTCGACATGCAAAAAGAAATGAAACTAATGATACGCAGCAGCAAATAATGGATAAAAAATAAAGTACGAACTAATTGTAATACGTAAAAGCATAATTGGTAAATAAGACAAAAATTACTGTACATTTATTGGACTCACGGTGGCTTGTTTTTTTTTATTGCTCTGCTTCGCCTGTATTTCCCTCAGTTCATTTCTAACGTTACTCGACTCATGCTCGGTTGACAAGGAATGAACTGGGGGTGGTGGAGGAGGGGAAGACCCTAACAGAAAAATAAATGTACATTATAAGAAATGTACATTGATTAGCGCTGATTTACGGAACCCGTCAATTTGACGGGTTTCACATTTCGTGTTCAATGTTACGGGAATCGTAAGTAGTATTTTTAAGCAATTCATGTTCACTTTCATTGACATAATTGCACGAATTACGATATTACACACATTACTTTTCAGTGTTTGTAAAATATCTCTACGAACTTTTCGAACAACCCAATACTATCTTCGTAACATCTTAAGTGGTAGAACTACTATTAAACGAAGTAAAAGCACGTTATTGAAAAAGTGTAAATATGTTCTTATCGCATCCTGTGATATTTAAAGAACATTTACAGTTTACAAAGTAATTTCGTCTGGCAAAAGGCACCGATTAATAGTCGAGAATATAGAAAAAATATTGTGATGTCAATTATAATAGGTAATATTCAAAGATAATAAAACAATGTGTATATATTTTTCGTACATGCACTTTGAATATATTTTCCGCAAACATTCGCAGTCTAGTTATTATAATTCAACACCCCCTTTCCCCAATTCTGAAATACCTATTTTTTTGGGAGGGGGGAAACCCGTCAAATAGTGCAACGAATATCCGTAAATCTAGTGTTAACGAACAACGTCGGGATACTTTATCGGTAAACCAACCTAGTGATCTGAACATTTGATCCATTTCAGCCAACAGACTGGGGCCGAAATCGAAGTTCAACGTTTTGTCGAACCTCAACGGACTGTCTTGGTTTTCCTCGTCACTGATTTCATGGTACTCATGATCCGCACCAAGAGTATCGTTATTGCTAGCCACGTTTAACGGGACGGACTGCTTACTCGAATTAGCCACGTGGCATACTTCCGAGCTTGCATCCGACCATAAACTTTCTAACAAAGGAAACACACGCACCATGATATACCTCAGATCCTATTAATCATTTCATGCTGGGTCCATGCCGCTCTTTGCGAACAGCTCGCGAACACTGTTCGCCAACAGTGTGGACAGTTTTACGAACTGCGAACTCTATTCGTTAAAAAGACGGTGCGTCAAGGCACCTGTTTAAGAACTTGAGAGGAGTTTATAAGAGCCGATTCACATTATCGATCCGCTTTCGATCATTTAACCCCTCGTGTACAGGCTCCGTACGTCGTATGAACTTCTTATCTAACTTCTCATGGCATACGCACACACAGATCCATACCAACGACATCGTATTTTATATATTATTTGCACTAGTATTGTTAGAGTGCGAGTAGCACAATAAGCGTAGCGCGAGAGTTCAAAACAATATTTTATTTCAGTATCCTAATATGTTAATGAAAACGCAGTATTCTATCCAAGTTTGTTATCGCGGATTACGTTAATCTATCCTCGGTTAAGATATTAGTTTCCTACAGTTTATTATCGTCAGAGTAATGATAATATAGGCGTAACGTAAATGTATAATAAGCAACGTAAGTGCAATTAAGTAGCGTAATGAAGATGTAGTGTTACTGGAAGCCAGTCTAAGCCGCAAGGCAAAGAATTATAATAGATAATAAATAAATAATAATATTATTTGCGGCATTATCCGAATGTGTATGTGATCGCGCATACATTATATCCCTAGCTCTGAGGCAAGTTCTAAAATACGGTCTGAAAAACTTACGATAGAGTAGAAAATTAACCCAACTGCATTTTGGACAGAAAAATCATCGAGATACCTGTACGTGAGGAGTTAAACTTATACGAATTTTTATATATATACGTTCATATGCATACGTATGCATCTGACACGCATGCAACTATGAGTCGCTCCGCTATCGGTTAGATCCGATCCCGATCGACGCGTAAAACAAACGAAGTCTTACGAGAGCAAAACTTGTGATCAACGTGATCCAAGCGGGAGCAGAATTTGAGCGAACTGATAATGTGAATTAACCCTAACTGTTCTCGAGCTCCAGTGTGGATGCTGTACTATTTCTGTTCGCGAGCTGCTCGCATGTTGTTAGCGAACACAGTTCTTGCCAGTGTGGACCCAGCATTAAAACGCGTTAGACGCCAAAAATATTGGTACGTACCGTGTTTATTCTGAACATCCTGCTGCACGTTCCTGTTGTCCCTCATTAATTCCCTGTTCGTATCCACGCTTCTCGCGTCCTGATTCAGAGGCTGACTAGAATTGTCCGTCACATCTTCCTGCGGTTTGTACGGTGTCACTACTTGTCGCGGAAGATGCGGATACTTTCCACCGAGGAAGCCGATATCGCCGAAATAAGCCCCGTCCAATCCGACGTGGCCGGTGTGCTTTAAATCCCCTTGCGGAGAGGAGATCATATCTGTCCGGATTTTTCGCCTCTGAGACGAAAACGCGTTCTTGCCGTCTCCGCGTGTAAATTCCCCCGGCTTGTTGCTCGGCAAATTGGATCCGAGGTACGCTATTGTGTGAGCGGGATTGAAAAAACCTGTTTTCCCATTGTTTAACACACCTTTCCACAACGTGTTGCTGCTTCCCTTGTCCAGAACCGTAATAACGTCTCCTTGCCTGTAAACCAATTGCCCCGTTTCCGTGCTGTCCTGGACAGCTTGAACCTGTTCCGGTTTCAAATCGGGCAGAAGATTGATCAGCTCGGAGAACTTTGGCCGCTTGGATGGCTCGTGTTGCCAACATTGTTGCATAAGGGAGAAATAATCCTTCGGGCAACATTCCGGTTGCTCCAGCCTCTGGAAGTTAGGGTCGTCTATCGCTTCCAGTATCTGGTGTCCCGTTAGCGCCGCCCATGGTTGGAAACCATAGCTGAACATCTCCCATAACGTCACACCGTAGGCCCATACGTCGCTCGCCGAAGTGAACTTCAAATAAGATATGCACTCGGGCGCGCACCATGCGATCGGTAATTTTAGGTTCACGTTGAAGTTCGTTTGATAATAGTCCTTTCCCACCCCTAAAGCTCGGGACAATCCGAAGTCGGATATCTTGACTTTGTTCTTGGAGAACACCAGGATATTCCTGGCGGCCAGATCGCGGTGTATCAATCGTTTCGCTTCCAAATATTGCATACCGTCTGCGATTTGCACGGCGAAATCGCACAATGAGAGGACGGGGAAGCTGGTGCGCAAGCTGGGCTCTTTCAGGCATTCTAACAGCGATCTGAGGGGCGCCAATTCTGTGACCAGCATCAAAGAATTCGTGTCTAAAACGACACCGTACAGTCTGACGATGTGCTCGTGATCGATCGCGTGCATTATCGCCGCTTCTTTCAAAAACTCGATCGGATTATTCTGCATCCTTTCACGCGACAAACACTTGATCGCCACTTGTATTCGTTCCCCGTCGTTTGTCCAAACACCTTGCTGGACCACTCCAAACTCGCCCGTTCCCAATTCTTTGTTCACGATTATCGCGTCCGCCGGTATCATATGCTTATTAGGAACACGGATCGGCGGTCTATCTTGCCTTTCCTCTGGTAACATAGTTAAAGCACCCGTAGTTGGCTCCTCCCGTTTTGGTAACAACATCTTCTTGAACTTAGACAAGTAATTTTGCGGGAAGTGCTTCTGGAAATACTTCTTTAAACGGCGCATCTCTGGCTTGCTCATTCCAATCGCGTTTAAATCTTCCTCCGTTACATATTTCAACTGAGCAGTCGTCTGTACCTTCAAGTCCCCTATTCAATTATACACAATCGTTATTCTTCAGAGTTCTTTTTTTTTCCCCGATTACCGGTTAAAAGTAACCGATGAACGAAATTGCGCACCTCGAATTCCAGGATAATATTGCTGGAGCTCTGCTTCCATAAGGAATTCATACAAACCGGGTCCAGTATTGCGGGACATTCCTCCTTGTGTGTCTTTAAATGAATGAAAGGAATACATGTAAACAACCACCGAACGATTAAAACGTTCCGTGTAATTGTGTATCGTTGACGATACGCGTTAAACTTTCCATTCGGGCTACGCGAACTGCTGCCTCGTCGTATTACTTAATTGCGTTCGAAACATACATTTTCAAGGGACTGAAAAATATATCGGCATCAAAAGAAAGTGGCAACGTGTACTAGAAATGGAACACGATGCGATAACTACTGTGTACAAAGTAGTTAACGATTCGGTATATCTGTGGTTGTAAAACAAAGTATCGATCAAAATATTTCGATAAAAAAAATATGTATTGGCGCAAGTGTTTACACCGATGCAACTTTGTAATAAATACTCGTGTAGCAACAATCGTGGGGTCATTTTAAAGATTATACTCTCTGCTTTCACGTCCCTAAGCTGAATTTCCTCAAAAATCCTTCTGTACCAGAAAGTATTTAATAAATTGCAAATGATTTTCTTCAGAGAAATTGTAAAAACTCGAACTGTTCCCACGTGTTTAAAACGTTTGTGCTTACGCAATGAAATTTACCATGAATTTGAAGATTGAAGCTTCCTCTTTATAGTAATCTCCTCAAAAGTTAGCATACGACTCTTCTTGACGTGTTATTCTATTTTCTATCGCGCTTAAATAATTACTAAATATCGGATTTCAATCAGATTGCATTCATTTTTGAGCATTGGAAATTTATTCTCCTATTATTATAGTTATATTATTAGTACTGGTTTTTTCAGGTAAATGATAGGTTCTTTTGCAGGTCATACGCTTGTTATTCACTGCTTATGGAGTTTTCAATCTATCCATCTATTTCAGTCTATATGTTTTTAGATACATTCTATGCCTTGGAACTCAATTAACCCTTTCGCTACGACACTTTAACATTAGACGCGTTTTCAATCCATAGAAGAGGCCAATTTTTATTAATCTAGAAATCTTATGTGTAAATATTCATACGGTCTGTATAATTAATCATAGTGCGATATATACAAATGATAATAGAAATAATATCTACTGTGCTATAGAAGACATATTTATACAAATTTACCAAATGATCGTCCAATTTTTGAAGGCGCATATATACATACTTCCTAGCGAAAAGATTAACGGATAAACTGGATTTCTTTGAAAATGTGACTTAAATCGTTTTACTTTACAACCACAAATATAATGACGATATAATGGAATATTTTACGATAATATTCCAATCTTCAGTTAAAACCTTAAATGACCTGAATGAAAAGTTGGCTAAAAGCAGCTCGGATCGGAACGTATTATTAACGCTGCTATTGTCGTCGAACTATTATGAATCGCTCTTTCGTTTCTTTAATAAAGTATCCCAATTTTGGCGAAAGTAACTCTGCAGTATACAACTGTACTTACAGGATAGAAGTTACACGAATTAACCCGTAATCACGAATGTGGATATAATGATCGATACAAAGATCTTTTCCACCGTGTTTCTATATAAAAGTATCATAACTACATTCTTATATCGGGTTACGTTAAACTAGGATTAATTACATTTATAAATTGATAAACTTCAAGTAGGTATTATTACGAGACGGTTAACTTTGCATTTATTGAACGTCTCACAGACCGCAAATCTGTGATTACGGGTTAATAGAGATTTATTTAGACTCCTTTCAATAACAACGACTTCTTTAAAGAAGAAGAGATACAATTAGGTCATAGATGATCCAAAGGCCGTAACAGGGCTAAACAATGTCTTTAATGCATACGTAACTAATGGTGGGACCAATTCAATGAGATACTCATTAATACCAATATGCGTCAATTCCCGAGCATCATGTTATGTTATTACCAAACATGCACCCAAATATATTGTTATTAGTATTAGTTACATACATTTATTAATTCTAATAGTGTTTCTGCAATAGCATAACTAAATCCTAGCGACATCAAGGACTTAAGATTTAAGACTCAGTATCAAATGTAACAGAATAAAATGTTTCCTTTGTTTTCAAAGGAAATTCAAAGGAAAATTCAGCTTCTAATTCGAACGAAAACTCGAAGTTCGGATAGAGAGATAATCGCGTGATCGACAATCGTCATTTTATCTCATTTAGTTATTTTTATATTCATTTACGTATTTTTTTTTTAGCGATTCTCATTCGTAACGATTTCAAAGAAGGATAAGGTAAAAAAATTAAAAATCCTAAAAGTAAAGTTGTATTTTTTACGATATAAAAAGACAAAGCAAATCACGATATCGATGAATTTCGACTGTCTAAAACGAATTAATGTAATATGTATTGTTTCAAATCGGAAAACTTAATTCGAAATTCGAACAATTCGAAGGATTATGTTCGAATTTCGAGGATCCACTATAATTAGCAATTATGTATACATCAAGCGGCAATATCTCAGAAGTGGAAACTCAAGTGACTTGCGTTGCTTGGCCTTGCAACCGCAGAATTCATTGGCACACAAAGAAAGCTTGTCGAATTTCCATGTTTCTAATTACGCTGCTACACGAATAGGTTCAAAATCATTCCTTGCTGCTAATACCTGGCACAATTAACGTTATACCGATCGTATATCTACTAATTCATCGTTCTTAGATCGCAAGATGTGCATCTCGAAACAGTGGACGCTCGCGAGGCTGAAGACAAACGGAAAACTTATCGGACCGTCGGAACTCGGAGCACAAATTTCGGGGGTTTAAGATTACCAAACAACTGTTATCGAATTTAAACAATTGCTTTCGGACACGATTATTATATAAACGTACGTTATCACGTAGATAATATCGCGGCAACGTGACAACAACAATAATAATAATAATAAATTATTAACGGAACAAAGTTTCCTTTTAGGATACAGTGTTTAATTCTTCAGCGACGGAACAGTTTTCCGTCCATATGCGAATTTACGAGATTTATGCGTTTAAGAAAAAAGAAAAGATTATGCTAATAATTTAATTCGATACGATGTGTAACTTAAAACATAACGATTTAACATCACACCCGCCAATTCGTAATAACGAATGCGCGGCTCTTCTGTCTCAAAGAATTATTCATACATTCCTGTACAAAGGAATTAGGATCCAGCGTATGGAGGTCGTCGTTAAAGGGTTAAATAATACGAATAAATGAAAACGACTGATCGTGAACAGTCACTAGAGCACCGCGTTAACATTATTAGAAGTTTAACGATCTACGAAATTTGTTAATATTAATTACCCCGCACGATTTATGCAGCTATGGTTGCCGTAAAGATGTACCGTGAAATTCTTGGAGAAGCAGCGCAAGACTTTGTAATATTTGAATTGAAACGAGAGAAAAGCTCCGTAATATTCACGATTCCATTCAAACACGCTTAACACGACTACATGCCAAAGTCACGAAGCTTACTCACGAAAATAGGGTAGAATATTCTCATAACAGAGATGTGGCGAGACGCGACGGTAGAAAACACGACGGAACTCGAAACTTTTGTGCAGAAGGAAAGGAAACGAGAGCTCGAAACACGGCGCCGAAGAAACGGGTGGGGAAAATAGAAAATAATTGAGGCAAAGTCGGCGTAGTAGTAGGGAGGGTAGAAAATTCCTGGCACGCGACACAACGGGGCCCCGGTGTGTACCGTGTGCACTAGGTCATGCAACGTTCCTCCACTGCACTCTCCCGGTCGAAATATCAAAAATCATCGCGCATGTGTTCGGTTACCTTCTCGGCACGCCAGTTGCAAGAGAAACGTGCAACATTACGATGTGTCATCCCCTGCACGTACACCGAACGCAATACGTCTATCGAGGAATAGAGGAAACGCGAGATAAAGAATGAAACGCGTGCATCACATTTGCATTTCTGCGGAAGACACGCCCTGCGTGCTTCAAGTACAATAGATTATTATTTATATAAGCGTGTGTGTCCGTACCCGGGCTCGTACCGAGGCACTCACCCATTCTACGATGACGCAGCACGGTACACTAAGAGCTCCTCTCCTTGTCATGAGACGCGAGCGTCTGCCACTTCGTTCGGCCGATTAGCGATGCGAAATCTTAACACTTTCCTCTTCGTCGTGTTCCACGACTCTCCCCTCCGCCGTGCAAGTCTTGCCAATACTTTCCGTCGGTGTTCACATCTTTTATCGCGAGGAGATCGCTCGTCCGATTCCAGACGATTTCCCTTCGCGACTCTTTTCGTTTCTTTCTCTTTCAGAGGGGGACGCGAGAAAACTTCTCGCGCTTATTGCCGGCCCGATTAATTACCGATTCAAGCAACTCGACGCTTCAATTCTCATCGCGTACTGTATTTGTTTGCGAACTACTGTGCTACCGCGCTGCCAACGCCGCTTGCTGGCAAGTTTTGGAACACAGCAGGTAGAAGCGGAAAATTCGAAATATTAGGTAGCTAAGAACATTGTACTTGTCAACTAAGTACATTGACGAAGCATAGAATAGATTATCCATTGTTATATAGAATCACTCGGGGGCTACCTGGCCCCATTATCATTTTATTGTTACATGCGACATTGCTATAATAATTTAGAGTATACGAAGACAAAGACTAAATATTGCGCGACGCAGTTGTTTCTTACATACGTGATCTCTAAAATTCAAATCTATCGTAATGTACGTAGATATATACTTGCGTGGATAAAATTATAAGACACCTTGTAAGCTTCTGGAATCAGGGCTTAATTTTATATTCATATTAAAGAGCGTAGCACGTGAAATAAAACTATTTATTGTTAATCGATACCATCGTAAATTAAACGCAAATATTACAACAAATATTCGCGAGAAATCAAACGAATACACGTTCGTTTGGACGAAACTATAAGACGCTATATTTGGTAATTACAAAAATGTATATAATTAATCAGAAATAGGCAGGTTTCACTTTTTTCCGAATGTTAATAATGAGTAGACCCCCCTTTATTGTATACTACTTCACGCATTGGATTTGATAAGCTTTTGCACAATTTATTGGAAATCGTTTTACCGGTGTCTTTATTGAATATTATCTAAGCAAATACAAATTATTTAATAATTAAATTCAGTATAATACTGATACGAAATTTTGCTCGGATTGAGTACCACTGAGCGAAATCGAACACTGTACCACAGATATAGTCTGTGATAGTACTAGTGTAAGGGAGTAAGAGACTTCATAATATAAAAAAATATTTGCGACATTGTTATGTGTAATTAATTGTATTATGTATTTTCTACTGATGTAATATTTGTTCGAGTACCATGGCATCGATATTCTCTATTACTGCCTCGAAGCGCAATTCCATTAAATGTTTAACTCGGTTATGTAAGGTTAGTACTTTTCAGCAAGAATATCAAGAAAATTAACATCGGATTAATCATATTGCAATTGTCTTCGAAGATAAAGAAAATAAATAAATAATTAGATTAACGAAAATCTATTATTTACCGATCAGCGTATGTCCAGGGATTATGAAAGCAGTAAATTAAATTATGAATGCAAGTCAAAAAAATAAAAGGGGAAAGAAGCTTTCATATTTGTATGATATAAATCAATTTATTACGAAATAAGTAATAATTCGATTTTCTTAAATTTTTCCCTTGAACCATTTTCATAATCACCAGCAGATATATTAATAAATGGAACACCCAAAGAATTCCACGTGTCTCCTTTCAAATTTGCATTCTTTTTTATCACCAAATGTTTACTGAATTCATTCACCTGATTTTTCTAGATATCTAAGAACCATGATGTGACACAAGTGGCATTTTTGAAGAGACTGTCACTCCTAGAGCGGCATCCTAAGCCAAATCCATTTCCATATTGGAAATCACATTATCATCCAGAGTCTGAGTTCAACGGTAACACCATATTAAGAATAGATGAGAATACCAGATTGGTAGTGGTAGATGGCCCCCCTGCAGTAGGAAAGACTAAACTTTGCGAAAAACTAGCAGAGGAAATGGGATTGTTATATATGCCCCAACCAACTCACGATGAAATATACACCAATTGTTATGGATTCGATATTCGTACTCTAAATGACAAGATGCCAGAGAGTTGCAAAAGTTTCGATCTGACAAATTACTTGGCAAATCCTACTCACAAACGGGTAGCATCTTTTCAGTTATACTATTTCCTGATGAGATTGGAGCAATACATGAATGGCATTCTTCATATGGTAGCTACAGGACAGGGTATCATATTAAATCGATCTATTTTTAATGATATTGCTTTCGTCGAAACTATGCACAATGCTGGATACCTTAGCAAAGATGTTATGGTTGAATTCGATGACATGAGGAACAAGGTGTATCCTTATCTTCTTAGACCACATTTGATCATATATCTACATGCATCTCCAGAGACCACTCTAGTAAGTTCTTTAATTTCTATATTTTTCAGAGGATCCTGTGGTAATTATTTAGAGGTTTGGCCTACCCACTGATTTCAATGATTTTGGGATATGTTGTAGAAGACGAGATTTGGAACAACTTTTTCCTTTTGCATATACAATATGTATATGGCGGTCGGCTTTATTTTCCGAAATATTGGTACAATTTTTTCACGCGTTAACTTAATTAATGTAGGTCGCACTGACGGGAGAAAAACTAGCATGATTCTAAACAGTGTCGTAAAAACTAGTACTACCAAAATAATGTGTATTAGTTTTTATGAATTAGGTTAAGATTGGGCTGGTTTTTTTCTCGTCAGTGCGACGCTCATCAGCTAGGTTAGCGCGTGAAAAAATTTTGCGAAATATCTCGGAAATCAAAGCTAATCGCCGTATATATGCAGAAGAAAAAATTGTTTCAGTTAGAAAACAAGTATCGCTTTCTCGTTTACACCCGTTCTTTCTATTTTCTTTAGCTGAATTACTATAAATTAACTCTCCACATAAGTGTCCGAATTTGATCCTGACTGCAAACGTTAAAGTGCAGACTATTGTATACGTCTAGTAGATTATATATAACATACGTTAACTTGCTGATTTACTATTATACGATAATATTTGGAGGTTTATTTTAACAGCAATGTAAGATTCTATTAATTTCCGCTTCAATTTAATTTATTATGTTTAATTTATTATTATATAGAGAGTATCGCGTTACAGTCAAAGAGTTAAAATTAAGTTGCAGATTAGGGGTGGCCTTACCAATTTTAATAAAATTTAAATATGTTACAAAGAACGATATTTTGAACAACTTTTTCCTTTTCCAATAATAGGCGATCGGTATTAGTTTCCGAGATAATTGCAACAAACATTGCAATTATTTAGAAGTCATTCCGAATAACGAATAAAATCGATTCGTTAATACAGAAGAAATCAATTTTATTCCGTTATCCGCGAAACGTCCTCTAGGAATTTCTTTTATACGTAATTTTATATTTCATGAATTTTCACATCATCTTTATTATTGCGCTACGTATTTATAAAATACGCAGATATTTGAAAGTTAAAATGTGCATGTAGACTTTTCTACCTCGCTGTATTTAACACGTCCGTTTATAATAATACTCGTCGAGACGTTTTCGTAAAAAATGTAGGTATATAAGTACTTTTACAACGTTTCGTCCCCTTTAAGAAAAATTTTTTGCATCCGTCCCCGAGTTTATTGAAGATAATATTAACCATCGGAGTAAACATTCCGCAGGAAAATATTAGAAAGAGGGGTAACAGGGATGAAATTAATTCGAAAGTTTTAACGAAAAAATATTTGCAAGAGCTGGAAGAGAATACTAAGCAATATACTTTGAGTAAATTGGAACCTCACTCGCATATATTGTCCTACGATTGGAACGTGGAGGGCAATTACTTGGATATAATGTACGACATCGAAACGTTAGACTTAGATTCGTACTCTAATCAACAAAAATTAGAAGATTGGACGTTTGTCTTCGTGACAAAGTTAATCGAGTATGCAAGCTTGTACCAAGACAAGGATCTAATCCTGTCTTATCTTATGCGTACTGAAAAAAAATTTGCACCGGAATTATATGTATCGGAGGATGATTTAAAACTTGAGGAGGAAGTATTGCAAACGGTAAGTATGCGATTTTGCAAATACAGTGAAACTTCGATTATCGTAACTAATTGAGAGACAAATATATTCAGAGTTCTCGTAACTACGAAAATTTTCGAAACTTCGAATCCTTATTTTTCCCCCTTGTTTGTAAAAAGTATTCCATTTTGATAGGAATTAAAATCATAAAAATCCCCATAGAAGACCACGAATTATTTATTGAAACTTAAATTTAGTTACAATTCGGATAAATCAATAAGCTGATAAACTTCGCGAGATAATTATTAATATTTATGTCTTATCGTCTGTGTTTTATTTTCGATCAAATGATTAAAAAAAGTTTAAACGCAAACTTTATTAAACTAATTGTTAAATAAATTAGTGTCGCGACAATAATCTCGTCATTTATAGAAATTGTTATTCGCCTAAGTTTCGAAAATTTCGAATCATAAAAATGGAGAACTCGAAACTCTTATTATCATTTGATTAAATTTCGAGAATTTCGCCAATTATAAAAATAGAGTACTCGAAACTTTTTGAGTATTACGGCGTTTCGAGGTTTCGAATATTGCAACCCTAATCTAAACATTTCATGTTATGCTGCAGGAGAAATCTGAGAAATACGCGCCCAGATGTAATCCACTTATGGGTGACAAAGTTTTCTGGATAAAGGAGAAGTGTATACTTTCTTACGTTCGCCGTACCCCGCGCGATTTCGTAAATTGCAACTTATTTAAAATACCCTGAACGCCATTTGTAATATAAATCTAGACATTGAAAATAAAGCATTCCCGTAACAAGGGAAGTAATAGTTACGAGAAACGTAATTTCTACGTTGAATTTCGTCCCGCAACCCTGAAATAATTCGATGAAAATATTCAACAGCATTATCATTTTAATTTTTTTTTTCCTTTTTTTTATGTCACAAACCATACATGTTTAAAATATAAGTACGATTTTATAATTACACGAACAAGCGCGCGCATACGCTTTTTGTTTAACTATTTCATGCGTTTCATTTAAATACACGTATTTCTTATTCGAGGCGACAAATTCGAATTTTGGCTATCCATCAAATTTGTACAATTAATACAGAGGGGATCCATTTACATACAAATTACTAAGTATTTTGCAAATACATCCAGTTGAATTATGCTATTTTATTTTATAGTATATACCCTTTCGTTTCGTCGAGTTTCGTAGTCACACTCGCAACACTGTAATAATTCATGCTTCCAATTTTTTTAATCGAGGAAAATAAAATCTTAACTGTACCAAGAAAATTAAATTTTACGAAATTTAATACGTAATAAAAAAAAGAAACGTAAAAAAGTAACGGAAAATAAATAACAAAAAGAACGAAATACTAAATACTATCTGTTGTTTATTTTTGCTACACTATTTTGCGTTATAAATTAATAAAATTAGCATAACAATTTACAAAGCTGTGCTCGATCCTTCTCAACAATTCATTCCGGCGTTTAAATAAATTTAAATATTGTACTTACATCGTGTATTCGTCTTAATCAGCAAATTATCGGTTCGTTTTATTTCGCATTTAGTTCTCGTACGTTTCGTGGATACAAAAATAAAATAAAAGTTAGCCTGTTACTTCTATGCACAACTTATACCACAACTCTTTGTTTACAACTAAGCTATAGACTTTTATTAAACAAAAAAGAAAAAGAAATATATGTGTATGTATATATATAAATCATTAAAAGGGTTTTGAAGTCAATTGAATAAACCTGGCAGTAGTTTAGTAAACCATTTAAGTGCATTCATACATGCTATATACAAAGAATTTGTACACAAAATATCGGATTTTGTCATAGAATGTCAACTATAGAATTTATAAATTATCCCCATTTAATCGAATCTGTATAATACTAATCCTTTTGCACTTTATATCATCGATATTATAAAATTACAGTAACATTCACTGATAACATAGTCGGGCATAGTTTCTTTTTTTTTTCTTTTTTTTTTATTAATACAAGCTTTGCTTTTAAGGGGCCAAACTGCAGCAAGAATTCGTCTTACGCGCAGTTTTGTAAAATGCTTTCGATTGGGCGCTAAGGCCTTGCGATTTCGAGACCAAATCGTCCAAATTCTCGCCCCTTTTTAGTACAGCCTCTAACGTATTGTGCTGTAAAACGAGTAGCGATAAAGCGATTAATTTACTTTCACGTACATCCGTTTCCGGCGAAGTTTCCGAACGTGTGGTTTTCCACCGATTTTGATCATTATTTTAAAATACGTTGTAAAAGACGTGATTTTTAACAACATTTTCATCTAGGATAAATGTGGGTATTAATATGAAGCTACAAATTACTGCTGTAATTTATAAAATTAACATTTCACGATATATAAACGCACGGAAATAAATCGAAGGATTTTTTTAGATGTTTGTTAATAATAGTACAGTAATCTTTATTTTTCATTCGTTTATTGTGATTTGATATTAAATATTATTGGAAATGCGGATTTTTACGTATTTATGGAAAATTTAAATGTATAAAAAAGTTTCAATACAGATTTCAAACGTTATTAAAAAATGCAGGAGATATTCTAAGCAAAATACAAATTATAATATTTGGATTTAAATCTCATTTCTTTAGTTTTCTTTATAAAAATATGAATTTACATAAAGATCTAAAAGCAGCAATAGCAGTCCTACACACTTACTCAAAATATGCTTATGTTTCTATTATTATCACTAAAGTAACGACTCTAAGACTAATCGTAAATATATTAATCACTGCTCTATTTAAAAATTAATGCATATTTCTATTATTATTTATTTTTTAATGCTATTGATAAACACAATGTTTTATTCCTGCATAATAATGGTTTTTTTTATATTACGTTTTTTTTAACAAAATTTATACTTTCAGAGATGCTATATTTTAAAAGACTACTGTTAAAGAATTATACGGTAAAAGTTGCCAATTTATTCTTATACAAGTTTCAATCTTTCTGCCAAGATTACCTTGATTAAAGAACACGGTAATATCCACACTTACCCTATTTAAAAATCATCAAAATCAGCGAGGAATCATTCTTGTTGGAAATTTTCACCCATTTTCCTGTAACTTTTCCCCTTCTTTTGTACTT
Organism: Eucera pruinosa; assembly: GCA_028830335.1. Classification (NCBI taxonomy): domain Eukaryota; kingdom Metazoa; phylum Arthropoda; class Insecta; order Hymenoptera; family Apidae; genus Eucera; species Eucera pruinosa. The sequence goes on along the minus strand of JAMYCR010000012.1, from coordinate 2,237,226 downwards.
ACTAAAATTATTTTGGTCTCGTCTAAGTCATTCTGCATCTTAGTAAGAGCATCCGCTTCGTAGGGATTTTGATACTTAGCTAGATACATATTAACCTGTGCAAAATCAACAGTGGGTTCGCTTAAAGTCTCCCACATGGACTGTGGATACTTTGTCGCGAATTCATCCATAACTTTTGTGATCAATGTATGCGCGACCCTTCTAGGATACTCATGATCAGATATCAGTACAGCGGCGAGATTATCTACTCTTACAAACACATGACACATGTAATCTGTAAAATCATGGTGCTCAAAAAAAATGGAACATTATCGGGGACACCAATGAGTCTCTTGTTTCCTTATAAATTACCTCCTTCTTTTACACTCTGCCTGTAGCAACTCTGAGTTCTTTCCACGATTGTTTTACTGATAAACGTCATAAACTCTTTCACGCTTCCCCTTTGAAAAAACGAGAACGACTCTACATCGTAAGCAGCTTTCAACGTTGTCGCCGACGAAGGATTCTTATACAAAATCGACAACGCGTATAATTTTACCATCTTTCCGCTGCGAAATTAACGATTCTCTCTTTCTCTTGTTTCTTTCTTTCTTTCTTTTTTCTCTCCCTTTTTTTTAATTAGGTTAGGCGTGTGTGGCACTTTGCACGAAAGATATAATTTCTATGTTTATCGGTCACGATTTTTGGGACGCATTACTAACACAAAATGAAAATATTCCCGTTCAACGATCCGGCATACACTATCACTTTGATTTCTTTATTATATAAAACTTGACTGATCTAAGTTCACTATTAAATTCTTATTCATGCCTAACGAGGTTCCAAAGGCTACTCCTATTTTCATTTACGACTACATCTACTTTGACTTGAGAGGCAACGGAACTACCATGTTCCTCGTTCGAACAGCGGTTCTCAATCGATTTCAATTTCTCATCGATTTCACCTTGTCAATTTGACATGACTCTTTCTTGTTACGTTATTACGATTAACAGGTGCACGGTAATAATGTTTACGCTTTAATAGTGAACATCGTTTATATCGTTAGCATAGTAATTGCAAAGTATAGTTGCAACCGCGTGTATAGTATAAGATAATTGAAAACCGATAAACAATATTTGTTTCACGCGCAAAAGCAAGATTAACAAGTATATTAGCATCGACCGAAGCGTAAGATAGACTATTCATTCCTTGCCATTTTAGTATCACGTTACTATAATAGTTTAGAGTAGAATAAGAAGGCAACTACGCTTTTAACACGATGGGCATTGTAACATGTATGTATTGCGATAATCAATTGTTTTCGGCATAATTGTACCGGCTATTCAAAAACACTTGGATTGCTTACTTTTATTCTGTGTAATTATAATCCTAACGTTTAGTTGTATATTATATGGTTTATACATTGAGCTGCTGGCCTGTTACTAAATAAATAAATAAATAAATAATTGATCTCTAAAATTCGAATCTATAATAATATATTTTTAAGATGTTCGTCCGCATTAACAGGTACGGAAAAAATAATAATTTCGCGCTTCGTAATTTTAAGATATATTTAAGTCGCCGAAACACAATTCTAGAGAAATGATCTAATTATTTATGAAATCTTCGAGAATTTGTTACTTTCTCTTCTTGTCTTCCTTAGCAACGAAAGCTACGCGATCAACTTTCAACCACTCTAAATTCTACATTCTCTTGCCAAACATTCTCAAACTTGTAGCTATACACCCATATACTCGTATATACGAGTGCTTAGCATACTAAACTTATTATCATCGTAAATTAATTTTAATCGTTTTTTACACGTCTACTATAATTTCTAAAGTTGAAACTGCTATTTTTGGATTCCGCCGGTCAATAACTATAATTAATACCCGTATAGGAAAAAGTCGATAATTCTTATTGCTTCTTCAAAGCGAAGTTTAATCGTACAAAATTATATCATAATGTTCGGAAATAGAGTGGCTGTTATAAGTTTCCGACCAAAATGTAATCTTATTATATTAACCCTTTATTTCTTGGACACACGTAAATTTTTCAAACAAGGAATTCAAATTAATATTGTTAATAGACACTGCTGTTAATAATTGAACAAGAGTTCGTTCTAAGTTCCGTCCTCAAAGGATTAATATAAATGAACGAAAATTTGTTAAGTATTATATTGTTCCGTGTTGAAAATAAAGAAAATAAAGATCCACTATAGTAACTTATAAAATATACTCTTAGTAATTTGTTAGGCCAAAGAAGTTTATTACTGTACCATTTAAATTGAAATGGGAAGTATAATTTGGCCGAAAACTTTTGGCAACCACTGCACATTTTTCGGCCTTTTATTACATCACTACGATACTTTAACGGAAATCATTAAATTCAACGAATTACGGTTTCCCGCCAAGAAAATAAAGCCAAGGTTAGTTCACTTAACAAGTACAAACCTGCCTGCTTATGCGACCGCCAGTTTGTCTGCTTATATGGCCAAAAATCATTCCCGCTTCTTCGAATTGCTCAGTCCACAAAATCTTCTGCATTCATTTTCACTCATAATCAGTTCCCGTGCTTTTCACTTTCACTCGCGTCATTTGCAAAACACCGTGAATAATTTAGGAATCAAATAAGAGTCTTTTCACATTGTCCAGTTTTTGTTATCCAGATGAAAATTAATATTGCGACCATGTGTCGTTTACTTCCAACTGGCTAACGAAAACTGGACCAACGAAATCTGGATAATGTGAAAAGACTCTAATATATTGGTCAATTTGTGGAAGAAACTTCTCCGGTTATATGGCCACATTTAATTCAGTAGACTGACAAGTTTGTACTAATTTCGTGCTAATTGTAACGCTTCGACTATTGACTGGAAATCGCTAATAAATTGCAACTTTCAGAGAAGTTATGTCAGTGTAAAAAGCGAACGGAGTAATTACTTTAGTATTGTACTAATGGACATATCTGGTCTTCCCGCCTAAACGATTAGCGTTCGTAAAGGTAGCTTTCCGTTTCGTAACACTTGAGAATTACGAATGCGTTTCAATTTTCCCTAGTTTTCCCAATCACGTGGTTTTATTTACCTCGATTTAGCGAACGAACTATAGTTGGTAACCGTGAAGGTGTAATGTCTATTGCTTTCCTCCGTCTATGACCATCGATCGCTTATTTTCAATAAGTTTCATCGGTTTTTTACCGATATCACTTGGAGATTTACTTTGCGCGAATTAAACCTGCATCGTTGTTTACATGAAGCGAAAACACTTTCCTCCATTCTGCGATTAAGTGAAAGGAAAAAATGACGACGGCACTGTATTTAGAGCACTATTTAGACAGTAAGCATTCGATTTTTTTCGCCTCGAAAATTGGGAGGGAACTGCGCTTTCGTCTTTAACATTACGATATATTGGTTTTGGGACCTCATTATCGTATGAAATGTAGCTAACAGGATGGAAGAATGATTCATCGTACCGCGATTTTAATTATCCCACTTAATTTTGCCAGGTTTGGAACATTTACCCATAGAATTGCAAAGAAACTTCACTTTGATGAGAGATCTGGATGCCAGGGCACAGGGACTAATGAAAGATATAGACAAACTGGCGGATGATTATTTGAAGAATGTAAAGAAAGAATCTCCAGAGAAAAAGAAGGAACAATTGACCCACATTCAAAACTTATTCAACAAGGCAAAGGAATACGGCGATGACAAAGTTCAATTAGCAATACAAACTTATGAATTAGTGGACAAACATATTAGAAGGCTAGACTCAGATTTGGCCAGGTTTGAAGCCGAGATACAAGATAAGGCTTTGAATAGCAGCAGAGCACAAGAGGAAAATAATGCTAGCAAAAAGGGTAGGAAAAAGTTGAAAGAGAAGGAGAAAAGAAAGAAGGGTGCTGCTGGTGCCAGCAGTGAAGATGAATCAAAAACTGCTAGGAAAAAGCAAAAGAAAGGTGAGATTAATTATCACTGGACTGCAGATTTTTGTGCATTTTTAAGAAATTTTCATTTGCCAAAAACAACATGGAAAGATATATTAAATATACAAAGTAAAGTGCAGTTTAAAATACTTACGGGGTGAAAGAAATTTCTGCTTATGTTTTATTTCCTCATGACCTGCTTGTGTTCTAATTATCACATTTACATTCATCCATATTGGTAAAAAACTTTATAATTTATAAACAACTTTTTTTTGGAAACTTAGAAATTCTAACTTCTCTGTAGTTTGTGATAGACTGTGGATTTTTATGCAAATTCATACAGACCTAAAATGGGGGTTGTTTTACCCCCAAAGTATCATAATTTTTATTATACTTTAAACATCTTGGACATTTTTACATATTGAGTGCATTCTGCACATTTTTGCAGCTTTAAATTTCCAATAAATGCATAGAAATCTACAATCTAGTGATGTTTGTTCTTTGTAGTTCTTAATTATATTAATCATATATTAGCATATTCCTAATTAATAGACTGTAGATTTTTACGAAATTTCCTGTCCTTACAAGTATAATAAAAGGAACCCAAATTCCCCAAATTGTCGAAGTTTACGGGAATCCCGGAAATTTTCGAATTCCTGCATGCCCGTAATATTCACTTTAAATTATACGTAATTTTGTCGCGGATGCTTGAAAAATGTTTCCGCGTTACCGACCTCTTTTATATATATACCTTTTACATATTTTATTTCATATATTGCTTAATTCTACCCTACTGTCTCATATTTTATTGTATTCCTAGTTTTAATATTTAATTTAATATATATATATATATATTTACGGATTTTAATCCCCTTGTACACAAATAATACTTGTATCCATATAAAATCTTATAAACCATATAAACATAAAAATAACAAAATAACAAATACCTATAGTCGTAATAATTATAAACTAACGTAACGTATATTACGTAAGTTGTAATTGTCTTACTCTATTGTGTTTACATTTATTCTAGCATTTAGTTTCTACTCTTTGCAGTAATTTATTTAGTAATATTATGTATCACAGTATTTTTGCCCCATTAAAAGCAGTGATTAATTATCTATTGCAGGAGGATCCGTTGCTTCTGCTTCATCCGCGGGAGCTGTTGGAAGCGGTGCTCAAGTCGATTCTACCGCGCTTGGCCATCCAGCAGATGTCTTGGATATGCCAGTTGATCCTAATGAACCAACCTATTGTCTATGTCACCAAGTTTCTTACGGAGAAATGATCGGTTGTGATAACCCAGATGTACGTCCGTATTACGTTAAAACCCACATTCCTTAACATTTCCAATGTTTAACTATAATGGTTTCTTTGTTAACAGTGTCCTATAGAATGGTTCCATTTCGCGTGCGTCGGATTAACCACGAAACCTAAAGGGAAATGGTATTGCCCAAAGTGCACGCAAGATAGGAAGAAAAAGTAAGTTTTAGGAAATGCGTAAATGTGTTGAACTATATTTTAAAACCGAGACAAAACTATTCGTACGTTACTTCTAAAACTAGAATGTAATATCTTTTTTTTTCATGGTTTAACATGAAACGAAATTGTATAAAAGTAAAAACGATTAGGAAATTCGTGAGAGGGAAAAATGACGCGAGAAAGTTCTGCTACAAAAAAAAAAAAAAGCTAGATTTGCATTGCATCTAATATTGTCGTAAAGAGAGTAATCGATATCGGATCCGTTTTCATTGAAGATAATGAAATATTATAGCTAATAATGGAATTGTGTCGCCAGCAATATTAGATGTAATGAAGGAAAAAACGTAGTGAGAGTAAAAAAAAAATAGGCATATCGCAGAAAGGAAGATTTGAAAATCGGCCATAACTATTGTCCTCTTTCTGTTCGTTTCTTTCTAGATGTACAAAGTAGTAATTTATTATAAATTGGCCGCTTTTCGAATGTCTGTGATCTGCTCGATCGAAATGCTGTCTCATTACATAAGTATTGAATCGTAATTATAGTATTAAAGTAAACAAAAATTATTACTGTTTTTATATTTTATAAATGTAAATGACATTTTATAGAATAAGTTTTTTTGTTGAAATAAAATATACTATATATGTATACATATACATGTATATATATACAGATATAAATATATATATATATAAATGAATTTCATACGTACAAGTGAGAAAAATATATTTAATTTACAAAAACAGGTCTTTTACTTGCTATTTCTATCAAAGCGTATATATATATATAACAAATGATGATATAATATTCGAGATATTATTTATTGTTGCTTATTCCTTAACACTAGAATTACCGATGTTTATAGCAGCGAGATTAAAACGTTTGCTTTTTTAATAGAAAATCACGGCAAATTTGCAAAAGTGTATTCGTATGAATTTATGCAATTTTTACGATAAATTACGTATGGATCATTTTGATCACTTTGGTAGTTCTAGTGTCAATTAATTAACTACGACAGCCATACTTGACCCGCAATCCGCTAAGCTATCGAATATTACACTAAGTTTTTAAATAAACGTTGGCAACGTTTAGGTTTCGAGTTTTATTCTTCTAAATTCTCATATTACGGTTTTTAGCGTACTATATTGCGGCCCGCGTAAAGTTACAAACACATGGATCGTTCATTTTAAAAGCGGTGTAAGTCCATTTTTGATCAAAGTTGAGGAAACGGAAAATTTACATATTTTATAATGCGAGCCATTTATTTGTGTTAATTTTTCATATCCCTTGAATATCGTCGAACAGAAGAAAATGGTCTTACACCGCTTTCAAAATAAACGATCCCTAAGTATGTGGCCCAAAAAAAAAAACGGGTTGTGTACGGCTGAACTACGGAAACTACTTAAATCGAATTATAATAATCGCATTCCGTACGGATAAAAAATGAATGGGAGTACTTACCAACGAACGTAGTTGGTATAAATATAAATGCGTATACGCGGTAATGTAAAGGGAAATAATGACTAGAATCTGAATTGCGCGGGAAGTTTTCGCTCGCTACGGGATACCCGATTGCAAATTGCAACACTGACTCGGCGGAACCGTCCAATTGTATATGTAACTCATCCGATTTCTTACTTCTTTCATGCACAACGCTCCGGACGCTTGGTAATATTCGTGCATATTTTTCATACTTTCGATCGTCTGTTTGTGCGTAACTATATACTGATTGGAACATCCGCGCGATCTGTACTCCGTGTCGAAGCGTATGTCGTGTTTTCTTTCGATATTTGCCAAAGGCGCTATCCAAAGACCAACGGACACGTCTTCGGCTTTGTACAATCTGAAAATACATATCTGTTGGTGGTAAGGATATTCTATCACATTCATGGGCAATTTAACGCTTCGCACTCGATCGACGCCACTATGACGACGCGCGTATGTTTCGTTAAAAGTTCAAGCTTAAGTTTTTTTGTTTATTCGCAGCAATTCGATTTTCATTTAGTGCATGCATTACTATTTTATGCGAAATTAATAAGTAGGTAGATTAACTCGTCTACAAACGCATTTATCATTTAATCGCGCATTACTTTTCGAAGTATAGCTATTATTTGAATGTGCGTATAGCAGAATTACTACGCATTATTCGAGTAAAATCTTCGAATAAATTCTAATACAATCGTCGAATAACATTTTATTCAAATAATCTTCGAAGACGAAGTATATTTGCAGCAAGAAAATAGCTACGAAAAACGTAACAAATTTTTTTTTCGAAGTATTTACTCGAAATGTTATTCCAATGAAATATGCCCAAAATATGTATTGCAGTATTGAATATATACTACAATGAGCAAAATGCTACAACAAACTATGTTTTGGAACAAACTAGATCTCTATAAGATTAGGTCTATAAAGACAAATTTCCTCCTCAAAATTTGCAAGTACATTTAAATTTAACTCATCCGAAAGTGCGTTTAAATTACCCAAAAAAATCATTGTATCTAAAAAAAAAACTCTGGAGTGCAAAGGGTTAAATTTTGCGTTCGTAAAATCTTACTTAAGAATGTCCGCGTTGGTCGCGATAAATTTGACCAAATTATAAGATAAAATATATCCCCCTCCAAGTGCATAAGGAAGATAATAATCGCATAATATCCAATCCATCTCCTTCCATGGTCCGCTTCTCTTCACTTGTGCTTTTCCATTGAAAAAACCCCAATACAATTCCTTCCTTGTTCCTTTGCTCTCCCATTTATCCAGCTCCTTCAAGATCTTATGCACCAAGGCAAACGAATCGTCGTCGCATTTCAGTAAGAAATCAAACGCGTAATATTCGTAGATATCTTTAAACGCGTATAAAACTTTCTTCGTGAGAGTACCGTAAGAGTCCGGAAGTTTGGACAACAGTAGTAAGTCGTTGAACTTCTGTTCCTCCGAATGCAAAGTTTCCCTTTGCTCTGGTAAAATGTCCAATGTTCCTATCGCGAACAGATGCTTCACGGTGGCGTGTTTTTGGGCCAGCCACGTTTTCCTAATGGTCGCTCTTCGCTCTAAATTATCGGGACTAGAGAACACGAGTATCGCGAGCCGTAATTTCGACTTGCTTCTCGTTGCGTGCTCGTTGGAGGAACACTTTGTGGATGGGAAATAATGTATACATAAAAAGCCGATCGATAATATGATCAGCAAAGTCGGTATGTTCAACTTGACGTGCAACTTTTTCCGTATCATCATGTACAAACTCTTCGAGGATGGTTTTAACGGCAAAAGCTTGACGGAATCCATTTGGTAAACAAATGTCTAACCTCGGCGATACTATCTTCGTACGTATATTGTTCTATACTTCGGCATTTCTTCCGACACTAACTTTCACGGTTAACGCGATCTGTTATTTAAGCATTTCCTCGATAAATTCCGCTTTTCTTTTATATTAACTTTTCGATAAATACAGAAGAAGATTTTACGGATCAATTGGACTTTAAAAGACCTAACTTTATTGACAAGGGGGATGATCAGCTGTTCGAACTTCGAACCTATACTTATCTGACTTTCTGAATTACCCCCACCACTAACGCTAGCCAAGATTTAAAATTAGAAAAGGATTCTCGATTAACGTGGAAAATACTTAACAAGTAGATTAAATGTGTAAATCGTTTACGTGACGTATAAAATAATGTTTCTTTATTATGCTTCGCAATTTCATTTGATAAAGTATAAAGCATTTATAAAAAGTATTATACTGTAATAAATAGGCTTTGGATTTTTATGCAGATTTATGTTTTTATTAACAAAATTAAAGTAACGGATTCTAGATGGAATATTGTTTCACCCTGAAAATACAATAACTTGTACTCTACTTTATTTCGCATATGTTTGCATATTCATAAATGCATAAAAATCCGCGGTCTACTAATCAATTTTACACGAGTTTGCGTAACATTTCGATTATCGGGTCTACGAAAATTTGATTTCTTATCGTTTATCATTGAACTAAATATCCGGTTAATAAATAACCGCCCGTGTCGCTGGTTAAAATATCCGGATGAGTTCGGTCGGGTAATACTTGATAAGACCTCAAAAAGTTGCTAAACAGTTTCAAATTGATGGCGTTCTGCTTTTGCTTCAACATCATGTAAGTCTCCTGCAATGGCTCTCGAAACGTGTGATAAATTACGAACGGTCTAGACGCTCCTAAAAACGGCAAAAGTGCCGTAACGATATTTAAAGGATGCTCTTTCCCGACGATAACCAATCCTCGTGCTTTCGAATTTTTTACAAGTTCCACGGCGTGTTGCGTTTCCAGCAGCCATCTTGGCTTTTTCGCGGGCGTAACTTCCGCCGATTCGCAATCGTTACTTTCGTCTAATTTCCGTTTCGATCCTCCGCTTATACTAACTCCCTCGACTTCCTTTGATTCTTTAACATTTCCCGAATTTTCTATTTCGCTTTCGGCCACTTCTACTTGCAAAGGATTGTTACTTATACGATTCGCATCTTCGTTATTGCTTTTACTTTCTTTTACTTTATTTATCCAATTGCTGTTGGTCTTCTTTGAAATGTAATTTAGGACAGCATTTTCTCCTTGATGAAATAGTCTCAGGAAACTGTATATGTTAACATTAAGCAGTCTATCTAATTGTTCTCTAGGGAAGTTCATAGCATTGACTAGCAAAGCCTGAGGGCTGTTGCCAGGATGCAAATTAATCAAACATCCTTCGGTGTTTGAACCGATTCTGTTTAGCATTGCTGCTGCTGGCAGCCCTTGGGATCCACTGTCGTATAAAATATACAATCCATCAGATTGAACGTCGCTATAGCTCAATAATTGCGCCAAAGAATCCATTCTTAGGGTTCCAATTTTATTGTGATCCAATTTGAAATAGACATCGTGCAAGGAACTTACGTTTGGCTTGCACACCATTAAGTATCTAAGATACTTACGTTCCTTTTTCTTCAGGTACTTTTCCTGGGAATATTCGGTTCTGTCTAAGAACGATTTATTGTTCTCAATTAAGCTACCCACTATTTCCTTGCCGCTTTTGCCGGATTCCTGCAGCCGTAGAATTTCATCTTTCGAAAGCTTTTGCGAAGTACCGTCGTCCATAATTGAACGATTATCGCTACCGCTTGGTAGTTCGTTTAATAAATCGCTTAACGATTCCGTTTCCAGTACTTCTTTTAAAGAATACGATCGTATTCCTTCTCTCGCCGGGATCATCTCGAAAGTGGTCCAGAAACGTTTTCCTATAATCGCGCTCATCTCCACTAGATCTTTTCCTAACATCAAAGTACCATTAGCGGTCACCTTATAGATCTTCTTAAAGTTCAATTTCTTCACTATCACGTACTTTCCTACTGTTATTAAATCGTCCTCGGTTTCACACATGTTTTCCATGTTTTTCAATTTTTTCGAAGACACGCGTTTTTAAGGTTAAAAATATTTAGGTTAAGAACTGACCTAACCTTTTCGATTTGTATTCCTTCGAACCTCTTTGGTTCGTGTTTGATCAGATTATCGACTGATTTCGTTATATTTTACTCTTATGCGATTCTACGATCTCTATTTTAAGATGGTCTAATTGGAAGTGCATTTAAGTTTTAATTTGCTATTGTACATTTAACCTAAACATACTAGCGCTCTTTGGACACGCTGTTGATGGCATGTACACCATCTGTCATTGAAGGTTAATGAGGTAGCGTATGGAAAAGAAAACATTCATAATTTCGCTTTTCCTGTCTTACTATACAAAGTGTTTGTTGACATACGGGAAGTAGGTATGGATTCTGGACATAAAAATAAGTAAAAACGATCGTATAAACGTATACCAAATATGACCTTGTTCCCAAGCTACAGCTTATTTTATGTTACAATAATTATGTTCATTGTTCATCTATCTTTAGAGATGTTGCGCGCATCACCAGCTCCAATGCAAGCATGAAGATGTTTGTCATTGATTCTCAGATGTGTTCCAATATGCTAGATGTTACATTGACTCAGTATGATGACATAGTGTTTCAACATTATCAACTAGTCTGTAGACTACTGATTTTAAATGTCCCCATAGGTAAAAATTAGGTGGGTTTAGATTTGGAGAACAAGGTAGCCAGAAAATAAGAATTTCACGGTCTCATGATTACAGTAAATTATTATTTATATTGTACAGTCAATCACAGAGGTCTATATACATGTTTCAAATTTTTACCTTCGTGTAATTTAGAACATGTTTTAGAATAGTCAAAAGGGGATGGAAACCCATAAAATATAAAATTATAAATGAATAAGGGTTCATGAAGCATCCTTGATTAGAGGAATAAAACTATTTCTAAAAGTGCCAAAATGTAACTTTATCTAGGCTAAACAAATTTATAGAATTTTACATATGCATCAGAAGGTTTAACAAAGTATAAATATAATTGTAACAATCAATTTTGTATACTTTCTATTTTGTTATATATTATTTTGTATATATCACCGTTTCTTGATAATGTGCACAATTCTAATTAATAGTTAAATTAATGTTCTTAAAATGGTCAAAATTCTTGCATTTGTTAAAATATACGAAATTTAGAAGCGTATGTAAATTTCTACAATTGACTATATCTTATATTGCAAAACGAATTATTGTAACATAAAACAAGCTGTAACTTGGAAACAAGATCAAGGTATATCTTTACATTGCCTTTATTTCCTATTGTTATGTCTAGAATTCATACGTGTAGTAGTTCTCACATGCCAACAGAGATTCTGTATACTAGCAAATATATTAAAATTAAGAGCTGAAGAGTTTCAGCGTGCAACCAATTTTTGGTTACACATTATTATTATTGTTTCTGTTTCGCAGTAGATAGAAAAAAAAAAATGGTTCTTCACAAAGAATTTCAAGCAGTTGTGCTTGCTGGTGGAGGAGGATCTCGCATGACAGAGCTCACCCATGGGCAACATAAATGTTTGCTACCAATTGGAAATGTACCCATGGTTTGGTATCCCCTCCAATTATTAGAGCGAGCTGGCTTCAAAGAAGCTATCATCATTATATCGGAAAATATGGAGAACAATATCACGCAAGCCCTGAGCAATCTAAATCTTAAAATTAAGACCGATATCGTGGCCGTCGAAGACGCGGAAGATTTGGGAACTGCGGATTCTATTCGACTGATTCACGAGAAAATTCATACGGATTTCCTGGTGATCTCCTGCGATCTGATCACCGACGTCGATATACGGGAAATCCTGAATCTTTATAGAAAACACAATGCCAGCATTACTGCTTTAATGTTGCCTACTCCTAAAGTACCGGACGATTTCGTAACGCCGGGTCCGAAAAATAAGCAGAAGCCCGAAACTGATTTAGTCGGTATCAGCAACGAGACTGGACGTTTAATTTTCCTAGCGTCGGCCTCCGATTTTGAGGAGACGATCAAAATCTCGCAGACGTTGCTTAAGAAACACCCGAATTTCACGATTCATTCCAAATTAATGGATACTCATTTGTACGTAATCAGCAAATGGGTTTTGGACTTCTTGGTGCACAATAAGTAGGTACAATTGTATGGAAATGTATGGGGAACGTTTAGTTAAATTTTCACGAATTATTTCGCTGCTTTTTGTAGAAATTTTACTACTTTAAAGGGTGAACTTCTCCCGTATATCGTCAGTAAACAATTTTCCAAGCCACCTAAACAATGTTTGGACGATAAAAATACGTCTATAGTGCGAATGGATTTAAAGGAGGATATTTATCGGTTTGCGATCGAAAAGCCGCTCGACGAATTAATTCGAAAGATGTCGGCGTACAACGATCACGATACCGATTTAGAGGATACGTATCACGGGGATATAATCAAATGTTACGCCTACGTTGGTAGTGGGAAATTTGGTTTGAGAACAAACACCATACAAATGTATCACCTTGCCAATAACAAGGTAACGATAAGATAAAATATTTCAACCCTTCGCGGACAGGAAATAATAACAGTTATGGTGGTATTTTGATTTTCAATTCCAAGCCTTTGTCGGCCATGAGTCCAAAAAATCACAAATTATTATTAATATATACGCAAAGGGTTAAATATTACATTAATTGATCGAGTAAATATTTTAGATAGCGGAATGGTGGAGCAACGATAATGATATACAGTCTTGCATACCGACTATCGCGGCTACGGCAACTATACGTAGCACGCAAATGCAAGACTGTCGCGTGGATAGCAATGCCGTCATTGATGAGAAAACGTCTCTTAAACATTCTCATATCGGCCGAAACGTTGTCGTCGAGTCGAAGACTAGAATATCGAATAGCGTTATAATGGATAACGTAACGATTAGGCAAAGGTATTCTTTAAAGAATAATTTAATTTATTAAGAGAATTATTCCTCTTTAAACGATAATCGATGAGCTTTCTAGAAAAAGGGCTTATAAGAGAAAATAATAGTGAATTGAATACATGGCGTCGGAAGTTTATTAATATTCCGCGTTAAACCTAGATTTTGGCGGAATATTAGTTATGGGGGTACGGCGATTAATTAAAGACAATTTACCGAGAAACACCCCATAGATCTATGGGCCCTTTTTTCGCAATTTGTATTTTAGTCTTCAGCGTCTCAACGCAAATGTAACACGTCTTTTCTTTATCTATACATAATGTTCTACAGGTGCGTGATACATAATTGTATATTATGCAACGGCTGCGTTATCGAGGAGGGTACGGAATTAAAGGACTGCATAGTTGGCCTCCAACACATTGTTACACATGGAAGTCATTCCCGCGAAGTCCTTACGGATGCGGATAAACTGATAGAGATTTAATCGTTCGTAATTTAATCATCGAATATACATAGGTGTTTAGATAATAATATAAAAGCGAAAGGTTCTGTAATTATAAGTATGTACGCTCTTTTAATAAAATTGTGCAAACACAATTTGAAGTATCGATTAATCCCCGAATGAGAACCACTGCCTCGTCGATGTGAACGAGGGAATGTGTGGTTTTGGAACGCGAACGATCATCTCTTTTATACCGTTCCTTCGCGCAAAATGGTAAGCGCGTATTCGGTCTTTTAATATCCGCGTTATCCGAAACGATCGTAAAGATTCGTCACTTAAAAAACGTTGCAAACTCTTCGTCGTGGTATCCGAAAGTTTTTGAAAATTATAGTTCCCAACGCAAATGCGCGAAACAAATATATTATTAGCGTTAAACGATGGAAGGTTATGCGACACGGATGTTTACGATCGGACACGCGAGATCTCTGATCACGATGAAATTGATTTTAGCGGTGTTCGACGATGTTGTAAATTAATAATCGGATTGATTTTTGCAGACGAAGGGTACATCGAGCTTTGGTAAGCGGCGAAATAAGACACACACATTGTGCAGGCGATGTGGTCGCAGTTCGTACCACATCCAAAAGTCACAATGTGCTCAGTGTGGGTATCCCCAGAAGAAAATGCGATCATGTAAGTTCCAGTCCCATATTTTAAATAATCAATAGTCTTTGTATCGTAAAAATAATGTTCATTTACGAAGATTAAACGGAAAAGTTTCATCCAAGCTAAACTTTGTTGATGAGACTTAAGATTTCAATAGGTTGTTACAAGATTTTGAATGTCTATGCATTCATGGGACTTATATGGGGGTTTGGGCATTTATTTAAACGTATGAAAAGGTACAACGCGTGTAATGTGCAAAATTAAAGAAATCTACTACTGGTGGATCTTTATGGAAAATTTATTTCTTTGTAAGCACAAGTAAAGAGGTAGAACCCAGATAAGAAGTGGTTTCACCCCATAAATATAATAATATCTTTAAGTTGTATATTTTAGTAGCTATAATGCATATAAATATAATACTAAATATAATAAATTGTACGATTACATTGGAGCTTCCTATATTCAAACTAATAGAGAAACCATAAATGTTTTGATAATGGGACAGTCAATTTTTTCACACCGAATCTCATTTATTTAAACTGTGTCTTTTCGTCCATTCATTTATTTAAATTATACCAAAGTTTAAGTTTCATTTAAGTCAGATTAAAATTAGGAATAAATTAGCTTTTTTCAAATGGGTTTGTTAAGATTCTCATTCCTGACAAAACGGATACCAAGAAATGGATAATTTGTTTAAATATTTATGGATCCTATATCAACTATGATATTAAATTGTGTAATTGTTTTTATTAATATAAATAACTTTATTATCAAGCAGGGAAAAGTATGCATTGTATACATGTAAGTTCTACATATTTGCAACATAATGTGTTGGAATTATTTGTACATAAATGCATAACCACTGTAATTGTGTACCATTTAGTTAGAAAATATTTTTGTCATTCAATTTTCCCAAATTTAAATAACTAAACACACTATGTTCAACTTTTTAACTCTGCTTAAAGCACACTGTGTTCTCTTCAGTTCTAAGTTCTTAGAATAGAAAAAGACGCAAACGCATTTTGCATTTAATTTGGGATACAGTTAAAATTGGCAATCGTTCAAATTGTTTAACAAAACGTTAATTACTTAAATTTTAGATAACTGGTCTGTAAAAGCTAAAAGGAGGAAGACCACTGGAACTGGTCGTATGCGTTACTTGAAGATCGTTCGCCGCAAATTCAAGTAAGTTTAAGAAACAATTAATCGATTAAAGAAAAAAAGAAAACAATTTCTTTTACCACCACTAATTTACATTTCACCTTTTCAGGAATGGATTCAGGGAAGGTTTGCCAAAACCGAAGTCTGTCCAAGCTAAATAATTTTAACTTTTGTCACTGTGTTATACATCTATAAACTTTTGACTTCTAATAAATAATTATGAAAGTCCAAACGCCTAATATATCTTATTTACCCCTAATTTATTCCGTATCATGTAGCGCGTTAGAATTTTCGCCAAATAGAGATCACGGAAAGATAAATGTTCAAACCGATAGAAAACGACAAATGGTGGGGGGGATTAAAATTGTAGCGCGCAAGCGCGGCGCAACTTTCGATTGCATTGCGTGTCTTATAATAACCGCGGTTTCGCAAATTTCAATTCAGTAACGCGTAGATTTATGTTGCAAAATGATAACTTATATCTGCTTTTAAAATCTATGCAAAGGATATTTGCGTTTTAGTTAGTCAGAACGGTATGTTAGCGGGTCGTAACGTTAGTCAGCCACGGTTTCGCCTTCACAAGCACCAAAAGATCAAGATTCGTATCAAAATCATCTAGCATTAAAAAAAAAAAAAAAAAAAAAAAACAGAAATAAGGAAAACGATAGTACAAATTTAAAAAACTTAAAAACGGATCTCTAGGATAAAGCAAAGATACTGGTACCTATTTTTCGCTAGTCGGAAACTGATAATAAAATAGTTGCTTGAGAAACTTCAAGCACAGTACGCAAATGACTGTTTGGAAGAAACTGTTTGGTAAGTGTAATAGACATCCGAAATATTAACTATGTATATAAATATACCCATTCTGTATACACGGTGTGTATCGTTTAAGTAACACATTAATCGCCGATTAAGAATTAAGCGGATGCATTTAAGAGACCGCTTAATTCAAACTTGACCGATTTTTACTCTCGTATACGCAAATGTGTAAAGTTTTAATTAATATACATAATAATGTAATATATAAAAAGTATTAATTAATACTATACACAAATGGTTCCCATTCAAAATTTAAATACGTTTTTTATTTTTATCATTAAAATTCTGAAATAATTCTCTTTATTAATCTTTCTTAATTATATTCTCTTATACATGTATACTATACATAGCACTTAAGAATTGCGTAGAATACGTAACTATATTAATATAAATTAATTTTGAATTCGTGTATTTAATACTATGTAACCACGGTGTGGCTCTTTATAATATATAAGGCTCTCATCGACCTTATGCGTGGCCACACCTGTCATACACATATTTACATATTTCCAGGCAAATATCTGTTAGTGACGAACACCTTAAGTTGCGGCTTGATGATGGCGGCTGGAGACATCATCCAGCAGCGCAGCGAATACTTAAAAAAACACAGACGCCTTCCCAGTGGAACTTACGTGATAGCGGCATCGCCAGGCGCGGAGCACAAGTTTCGCAATTCGAACGTTTCCGATATTTACGTGCACGATTACGTGCGAACCAGGAACATGATGATAGTGGGTCTACTTCAAGGACCTTTTCACCATTGGTTCTACATGATCTTGGATAGGGTAGTCCCCGGAAGGAACGCGATGTCCGTGGTGAAAAAGACCTGTCTGGACCAAACTATCGCCAGTCCGACTTGTCTAGCGATATTTTTCATTGGCCTTGGCCTTTTAGAAAATCGAAATATGCAAGAGATCCGCGAGGAGGTGAAAATGAAGCTATACGACACGTGGAAGGTATATACTTCACTGTCAACCACTATTATTACGCTTTCTAATGACAAATTTAAACGCGTACGTATAATGGTCGGTTTATCCTATTTTTGGCCAGGTGGACTGTTGCTTTTGGCCTCCAACCCAATGCGTGAATTTCCTCTTTGTACCCCTTCGATACAGGGTGTTGTACACCAATTTTATGACAATGATCTATGACATTTTTCTGTCGTACATCAAATATGTAAGTTCTGGTTTTGCCGAAAAATATATTCTGGTTACTTCTTCGGTAACGTTAAATATCACGCGTACCAATGAATAATCCACTTTTTTTGTTAAATTCAGCAGGTAGCTTGATTATTCCATAAAATAAATTCATTTACTTAGTTTTATATCTGGGGAGCATATTTTAAATTTAAACTAAATTAATTTAAATGAAAATTAATAAAATAGTGGATTGTTTACTGGCATACCAAATATACAGTAAACTTATCTATTTTTTTTGTTCTGTTGCAGGACGCAGAGTATGAGTGAAGAAAAATCTCAGGATTAGCTCCTCATCATATTAGGGGTGGGCGATACGCGTAAAAATATCGATAGAAAGAGGCAATTACTATTTTACAAGGCGCTAGATTAATTATCAGACGTATACCATACGTTTACGATATAAAACTTTAATATTTGAGCCTCGTAACTTCGGACTTTCCAGTATTACGATAAAAGAGAATTTAAAAGAATTGATCATTGTAAACGCGAACTGTTTAATCGACACTGATTATCGATTATGATATTGATCCTCGATAGAAGTGACTTCTCTATCGATCTATGCAAATAAGCGTCGATACAAAAATATCGATATTTGACAAAACGAAGTATCGCCCAAATCATCGTACAAATCATCCGAATGTCAAGTATACCACACTTTCCGAGCCATAGTAGATCATCCATAGTTTGTAACTTATCATCGAATAATATGTAATATAGATGTAATGCATACGCGCAACGAAAGATATATGTGAATGTTCGTAAATAAAGATTATCCTTTTTTTTACAAAAACAAAAATATGGTTTAAAATTGCGAAACCCTGTTCTCGGTTATAGTCGAGTTATTAGTTGGGATTATATGATAATTGGAAAACACGTGAACGCGTACGTATCGGCGATTGATAAAGATCAAACTTAAACAGATGCGCCAGTCACGTGCTTTAAAAGCATTTCGAACGGCATTATTATTTCATCATTTGAGATTCAGCGTGGCGTCAGATGTTTCGAAACTTTTCGATCCCTTGAGTCCACACGATGTTTATCAATATTTATCAAACTGCAACCGTCTGATGCACCTCGAAAGAATTTTTTTCTTTTTATCCCGCCCCGTTATCGGCCATAACAACAGTCCATCGGATGCAAAATGTTTATTAAACTGGCAGCCTTTTGTTTGACGTTTGGCGACAATGGGATTACAAAGTCTTCTAAGCCGCCAGTCGCCAGCGAGCAAACACCGATTATTAGCGTGTAAATATAAACAATAAACCGAGATAAACAATACACCGGTGGTTTGATATCAATGCATTTTCCAAAATTGCATCACAATAGAAATTCAGTGAACGCCAAATGATAAAGGAAACTTTCCAATGTCGGTATTTATGGCCTTAAAACGGGTGGGGCGATTCTCGTGTAACAGCGTTAACCCTTTCAACGCTACCAACTATGATTACTATCATAATATTACGATAATTACTGTTACGATTAATATGATTATGCTATGATAACTACGATAATACACTCAGCCAATTTTAAATATAACACGCAGAGTTTACAAATTCGAGCCTTTCGAAACAATAAATAATTAGTGTAAAGTGTTCACCGAATATGAATTTAGAAGCATCGTAATAATTAACCCTTTGAATATTGTTGGCGCCTATAGGCGCTCATATTACAATTTCTGCAAGTTAATGGTTAACGCCAATGAACTCTTGGCAAATTTTATCAGACTTATTGCAAAGCTCCTTACTTCCGTCAGACGTAAGCGAGTTCTGACTCAGGATGCGTTGACGATTAAAAAATGCATATTGACGAAAGATTTTAGTAGCCAAAGGGTTAATAAAGATCACACTATTCATATTACGTATCACGCATCCGAGTGATTCGCGAAAATATATCTAAGAACACGCCAATCTCCTAAAATTACTTAGCACTCGAAAAGGTTCAAAATGAAATGCTTCTTCCGAATTCTATTATACACAACTAAAAATCATATCATTCACTAAGTACAGAATAGACCACTCATTTATAGGAAACATCATCAATTTCAAACTGAAATATCGATCGTGTGAAAAAGCAGAAGTTTTTACGATCCGGTGCAGCAATTTTAAGAATTGTATTCGATCCAACCATCGAAATTGATAAAGTTGATCCCCTATAATGCCAGGAGACTTAAAAGTTGCATACACGTGTATCTGAATTTGTTGAATATTATCTTATTTGTTGAACTTTTACATTGTTGCTTTTTGATGGCTGTCATGGATGCTACACTCTTTGCCAATCATAAATCATAACTACGTTATTGAAGACGATTATACGATTCGATCATTATTCAATAAGAAAAAACAAGAATTCGACGGAAAAAAATTGTTTTCCTACGATTTAAAGGTCTCTCTTCACGTCCGCAAAATTTTAGTTCCGTATAAAAAAAATAGTTCGGGAAAACCATTTCATTTTAACACTGTTACACGAGAATCCTACCTTAAAGCAATCAAACAGCAATCCATTCGTTCGAAATAACAACAATAGATAATCTGCAATATTTATTGCATTTTTTGTAACTTACGATAAATCATATATAGTTCAAAAAGAGACTATGAATATTTAATGAATACTAAAAAATTGTTAGTCTTACATCGTTATTGTATTTTGCATCTACAGTTAAAAATAGTTGCAACAGTTAATAAAAGAAAAAAGGGGGTTACAACGTTTTGTACAGGTAGCAAAAATTTGTTATAAATATTCGTTTACGATTATCCATGGTTAAATTGATTGCGAAATGGTGGCAGATCCAAAACTCGAGCGGTGCCGAGGAATATCAAAGCTGCAAACATTTTGCGAAAATTCATGTGTAAAATTTACCATTCGAATTAGATTTAACATTGGTAAATATAAATTTCGCGCGCAAAACTACAATGTTGAAAATCAAGCTCCGATTATCACGTTATTAAAGTTGACCATCTAATCGCAGCAATAATAAAACTATCCTAATCGACGAAAAACTCTTGGTAATAATTCAATGTTTTAATAGAAAGTATTATAAAAATATTTCACTAAATTAACGCGTTGGAATGAAACGATTAAATTGTAGAGAAAATTCGTATAAAAAGGTAAACAAAGAAGGTTGAAAAAAATGTTGCGACAAATTCATATGCAAAATTAACATACGAATTATATTCAACGCTATTGAATTTGTTGCTGAACTTGAATTTAGCGCGCAAAACTCCAACCTTAAAAATCAGCCATCGATTACATTATTAAGGTTGAGTATCTTATTACAAAAATAATAAAACTATTCTAAACGGTGAAAAAAAAGGAAAAAAAAGAAACTGTTGATAGTAATCTTAAGTTTCGATAGAAAGTATTAGAAAAATATATTTCGTTAGATTAACGTGTAGAAATGAAACAAATTGCAAGAAAATTTGTATAAAAAAGGTAAAAAAGAAAATGATTTATTTACCACTTCCAATCGAGTACATTATACATTTGCCGATGTTTTTTTGGAACTTTTTCGAATGATGCGAGACATATAAGCCAGAACCGATAAGACCGCAACCACTGATGATTCTGCAGCTCAAACAATCGCGATTTCGACCGTTAATTATACTCTTCACTGTAGCCGCTTCTTGCATCTTTCACTTCACGATTGTAAAACAAATCGTTATTAAAACATACGCGGATAAACCCGTTCTCCGAAAGCGCAACGGTTCGGTTATTTTTTGCAGGTTATGCTCGAACCGCCATAACCGTTCGCAATAGATCGAAAAGAATCGAACTCGAATTCGGATTCAAATTTTCAAAATGGCGCGTGTGGTTCGCTATCCTCTATAATTGAACAAATAGAAGTTACGAAACTAGACTTAATCTTTATTGCGATTTAACAAATGAACAAATGTTATAACCAAACAATCATACAGCTTAAACAATACTTGGATAATTAGTTTCTTTCTTTCGAATCGAAATTTAATCCGCAGCTACTTATATTTCGAGAAACAAGGAGAAACAGCTACTCCCTTTCTAACTTGAAAAATGTATATACATGTACATATATTTGCGTGATTATTCAATTTTATCCTTATCTGTTTTTTATTCAAATTTGATCGAGTATACAAAATTTAAATCGGTCAATCTCCCCACAATTTGAATGATATTGATTTTCAATCGTTTATTGGAAAAAGGAATAATAAATAAAATTTTTCATATGTAGTAAAAGTTATTAGAATTTTGATAATCTCCATCCTGCACCCAGTTGCTATTTATTCGATAAGTTTCTTTGCCTTGAAGAAACGTCTTAAGTAGACAACTTGATAAATGGAAAGTACCAGAAGCCAACACATCGAGAGTATACTGAAATACAATACCCGCGTATTTGTCGCCTCTAAAAAATTCGAAAAAAACAGAAGAAAATCAGTTAATCGCTGGATAAAATTTATACGTCGCCTGTATATTATTGGAAGGGATATAAAATTGGTTTTTATGGTTTCTCACCATTAGTATCTCTCATTTCCTCCTCGTTCTTTCGCATACGAGCAAAGTCTAAGACAATAGTTTTGGACAGGTCTTCCAAACGTTTCAATTCGATTTCGGAAGGTTTTAGTTTCGCTACTTCGCCGAGCTTAAATAAAAAAATCATTATTTTCTTAATCCGCGATAGGTAAACATCCCTACTTCACTTCAACACAGTCTAATTTAATTCTAAATCTATATAGCTGGAAAACTCAACCGTTTACTCAAACTCTGTTAAATGTAAAAAAAAACTATACTTTATTGAAGTCGGATAAATATTTTAAAAGTCACTCGTGAATATTAAGATTAACTGAATTAATCTCAAACCAAAGTTTTATTACGAAAATCATCGAGCCGGGTATTATCGAAGTCCGATTATTTATATCCCTTTACGTTTGTACAATATTTAATTATTACCGCTAAAGCTATAGAAGTTATCAAAAAAAATTGTTGATAACAAAGTTGGGCATATTTTATTCAAATAAATTCTTCGAACAATATTAAACATGTCGGATAAATTGTTCGACGAATATTTCAAATAAATTCTTCGAATTAAATTCGACTTGAATAATATTTCGAATAAATTTTTCAAATGAAATTTTATTCGAATAATGCCGAACTTTGACCGGTGATTTATCATAAAACTTGTATAAACTTGCAGCAGTGCATTTTTGAGAATATTTTTATGATTTCTTTATAAGCATCTATCATTTTTATTTCTTCGGTGCAAATAAGTGTTCTTCAACTTGTGGTAGTTTTAGCGTTAAATTTAATTTTGCGGAATTCTTCAAATACCCTGCTAACTAATTCATGCCAAAATCCATGCTATTAAAAAAGCCATACTGGTGACGTCTATTAAAACCAATCACTCTACATTACCAACTGTGTGCCCATACAAGCCACATATAAAACAAAGAAAAGAGATGAAACTTTGTGAGTTTGACCTTTGAATCTGTATGAAAGAAGTCAGGTATCGGCAATTTATGAAACTCCAAATTTGATACTTCATTTATCGGTAAATAAAGACATACGTTTTCATGGTAAAATTAAAGATTGCCAATTCCTGTTATTCTACAAATATTTTGTCAACGATAAACCAAGATTTACTGGATGAATATGAGTAAACAATAATAATACCAACAATAATATATGTTTAAAAATTAAATTCGTTGACAAAATTTAGAATATTTAGCTAATAATGGTACGAATGAATAAACTTACTCCTTCATAGCTCTTTGTCTCAATTCCACGTTTTGTAACTAAGAAAATTTCCTGCTTAGCTTCTTTAAGGTCTGCAACATGTTTGTTAGTCTAATATAACATATAGGGATTCGGGTAAGTTTTATTAAAATTTTGGAAAGCATTCCATACGTACAATCCGAGAAAGATTGCTGTACATGTGATGTAAAGCATATTTCAAACGTATCATAGTTCTCCATGACAAAGGAGAACTTTAAGAATCTTTCAGGAGGAATGTCATCCTTTTTGGACAAGATATCTCCCTTTGAATCCCTTATCTATCAAATCACAAACGGACGATTAAACTTCATCTATAATTATCGTAATTTATCTCTAAACGAAGTACAGTAGTCCTTAAGTAACAGTACTTAATATATCGTAATGAATCATAAATCGTCAAATTTTCTTTTAAACTATCTTCAATAATATCCATTATCAGTTGGTTCAACTTAGTTACCAGCCGAATAATGGTAATCCACTGTTATCTAATATATCGCAAAAAGTCATAAATCGCGGGATTTTCTTTTAGAAAACCAAGAAATATACGATAACGTACAGGTATATAGGTTAACCTAACCTAACCTTAACGCGTTACTCTTAACGCACGTTTGATGATGAATATCCCGGTTAATTTAGAACTTACAACGTATTGAGTGACAACGTCTGGCACTCGGGAGACTGCGTATTCTCCAGCGACTAAAACATTCGCTTGAACCTCCTCTTTTAAACATTTCATGGAGTTCGGTGCAAGGTAGAATTTGACACCGTGTACGTACGCGAGCAGCGTGGCGAGAATTAAGATTACACTTCGCATCTTTTAGAAAATCTCATAAAACTACGTTAACTAATCGCGAGGAAAAAAAGCCCTTAAGAATTATATTCGACGTTAACGGTAAACCATCAACATATTGATGACTTGGCAGCCATTAAATATTTTGGGTGGATCACGTGACGCTGAAGGAAACACGGAGAAAGTAACACGTGTATCATGGACTCGTTTCAAATTTTAGTTCGTCGACGTGCCGTTACTTTAATTTATTAATTTACAAAAGGCCGCTTAACATTTTGCTGACCGGTAACTTCAAGCCAAAACTATTCCGTGTAGCCCGTTACTTGTTCGCGATTCAATGTAAAATGATAACATCTCAATAAACTTTGATATACTTTAATTTGCTGATGGAATTTTGGTTCTCCCTATAAGTGTACTTTAGTTGTTGGTAGTTCCAGTGTTTAATATGCAAAGAATTAAACAAAAGCGCATAATATCTATTTAATACGTTTCGTATGAAGAGTAAAACAATTTTCTACTTAAATTGCAGTTGTTCCCCCCTTTAATTTTGTTAATAAAAATTTAATTCACAGTCTACAGTGGTTACATTAGAATAAAATGGCGGGTTTAAGTCGACGAGCGCGTCATCTGTGAACGGCGTTAATTAAATCCAAAGTTCGAAAGCAGTAAAAGCATTGACTAAGAACAGGATAGACCACTCATCCAATGCTTTTGTTTGTCACAAGGTTTTGGGGCTCATGAGCTCCATTACCATTTTCGTGTCACGTCCAACGTTAACGGTTAAGCATGAAATAAATGTGCAGCGCTGCAAGTGATAAGAATTAAAACTATAATATCCGTAACAATTTAAATATGGTTGGATATACAGTTTTATATATACGTTCGACCATTTACAATATCGGCGAATTAAAAAGCATTAACAAATCAATCTCATGGTGTATCTCGTATACTCTTTAAATTATTTTAATATTACGCTGTTACGTAACGAAATGTTTAACGTATTGTATTTATTGTTACAATAAATTCCTCAGAGCGCAAACGTATAATAAACATATAAAAATTAATAAATCTTATCATATTGTACTAGAAAACTACTGAAAAATTGAGAAAGGTCTCTTCTCACGCGTGATCCGAAGAAGGGGAGTCACGTGACATCTCCTCGCCTATATAAGGAGCGGAAGGGCGACGCGCACTCTTATTGTTGCAGGTGCTCCCGAAGGGATCGGATCGAATCTGTATATCATAGATTCACTTTTTAGGTAGATGATGACCAGAGATGACCACTGGGGCTAACCCACCACCCACCACCCACCACCCACCACCCACCTCCCACCTACTACTAATTTCTCTTAGACTCAAGATTAAATTAAACCCATTACGTTTGATACACATATATCTGTGCATGTATGATTGTATTGCAGGTGCTACTCACTAACTTTTATTACGTTATTCTATTTATTTTTCATTTTATTTATGTTATTCTTCTCATATTTTATTCTGCTATCATTTTACTTTGTTTCTGTTTCGTTGTATCAACATTCTGTTCTATTAATTACATTTGTCTTCTAATAATTTATATATTTCATTCCGTTTAAATGTTACTCTGCTTACATTTTATTCTGCTAACATTTTACTTTATTTCTCGTTTCTTGTACCTACATTCTATTCTATTAATTACTTTTGCCTTTTATTAATTTATTACGTGGCCTACTAATTTCACTTTAACAGATTAACTTCGTTACGAAGATTCAAGAATTTTAAGAAGAATTTTAACAAGAAATCAGCGAAAGAAGATTCATCGCGGGATGCGTGCGTCTAATTCTAAGTTCGAATAAGCTACGTACATTTAGCCAGAGTATTTTGTACCTCGATTACTGTGCATGCATTTTGTTCTAGGATCGCTCGTCAATTTAGAGCCAAAAAGCCTTAACTTCTCTTAACTTCCCTTTCAAAGTACATAGTATCTTTCATCCCATTCTTGCTCGCGTTAATCAATTTGCAATCGCTCGATCCCTTCGAGATTCTCGCCACGCACTCGTTCTCAAACAGCCGCGCTGTTCGAGGGTAGTCATGCACAATCGAACTGTATGCTTGGTAAGTCGTTCTGTCATACGATCTCAATCTCATTCCTAATCGTAATCGACGTTCGTTCGCGCCTCGAATCGTTGAAATCGCTTTCGAGTCGAGGTGCAGTGGTGTTTGCGATGCGAGGATCTGCAGCCCCTATCGAAGCAATTCGATAGGGGTGCAAGGCCCTGTAGGCTGGATCGTACGCATCTCTGTCTCGGGTACGCAGTGCGGCCTTCTGTTTGCTGCTGGGGTTAACGTAATGTTAACTTTCTGTTAGACGGTATCAGTGGTCATTATGTACTGCCCTCGATGTAGAGGGATTCTTGCGATCCGACTATTAGGCTGTGCTGGATCCTCCGCAAAGCAGCGCAACTACACCTCGGTCTCGAAAGCGATTTCTTTGACTCGTGTAAGTCGCGTTCGAATTTCGCTTTCGATTCGGCTGAGTGCGAGTCGCATGATAGAGCGCACGAGTATAGAGTTTTGTTGCGCATGCAAGTGCGTTCCGTGACTCGTTGGTTCTTTCGAGAGATAGTAAATTGTGTTTGCTTTGCTCGCAATTTTTATATTTGCTTTTCATCGCCCACTTCCGGGCGAATGTTAAAAGAATTAGCGTTGCGTACAAAGTAGAGTTTAGTTTACCGTATTAAATTCCTCTTTGCAAGACACGAACGTTTTAACAAAGTGTCAGTAGAGTCTCTTGCTTTTCGTAATATGGCTCTAAGTTGGAGAAGCGTGTCTTAGAAACAGAATACATCGGTAGGGTTAAGCATCGTTGTACAGTTTTGTGAACCAAAATTCATTCCATGTTCTCTTAAAGTTTCTTCGAGAAACAAATTATTTTTCGCGCGAATATTCAGTAGCTTTAGGAAATACTTTAAGAATAATCTTCAACGGGAAGTCATCGAAAGAAGATTCATCGTGGGAAGCGTGCGTCTAATTTTAAGTACATATAAGCTACTTATATTTAGTCAATGTAAATTTTGTACAACGATCGCTGTCCGACTTGCAGCCAAAAAGCCTCAAATTCCCTTTTACAGTACATAATATCCATCATCCCATTCTTGCTCGCGTTTATCAATTTGCAATCGCCCGATCCCTTCGAGATCCTCGCACGCACTCGCTCCCAAACAAGCGCGCTGTTCGAGGGTAGTCATGCACAATCGAACTGTATGCTTGGTAAGTCGTTCTGTCATACGATCTCAATCTCATTCCGAATAGTAATCGACGTTCGTTCGCGCCTCGAAGTCGTTGAAATCTCTTTCGAGTCGAGGTGCGGTGGCGTTTGCGATGCGAGGATTATGCAACCCCTGTCGCAGGTACTCGATAGGGGGTCAGGGCCTGTAGGCTGGAACGTAAGGGTTTGGTAACCCTATGTTGCAGCTGCAGTAGTTTCTAGGTAATGCTGGCTCTGTACTTTATTCCTGCCATTAGGGTTTGGGGCACTTGCGATCCGACTATTAGCCTGTGCTAGATCCTCCGCAAAGCATCGCAACTTCACCTCGATCTCGAAAGCGTTTTCTTTGACTCGTGTAAGTCGCGTTCGAATTTCGCTTACGATTCGACGTGAGTGCGAATCGCGTGATAGAGCGCGCGAGTGTAGAGTTTTGTTGCGCATGGGAGAGCGTCGCGAAGCTCGTTGGTTCTTTCGAGAGATAGTGAATTGTTTGTACTTTGCTCGCGATTTTTATATTTGCTGTTCGTAATATGGCTGTAAGTTGGAAAAGCGTAGCGATACTTACATCTAGTCAAAGTAACGTGTACCTCGATTACTGTGCATGTATTTTGTTCTACGACGGCTACCTAACTTGGAGCCAAAAAGCCTTAACTTTTCTTTACAGTACACGATATCCATTCTCCACGCACTCGCTCTCAAACAGGCGCGCTGTTCGAGGGTAGTCATGCACGATCGAACTCTATGCTTGGTAAGTCGTTCTGTCATACGATTTCAATCTCATTCCGAATCGCGATCAACGTTCGTTCGCGCCTCGAGTCTTTGAGATCGCTTGCGAGTCGAATTGGAGCGGCGTTTGCAATGCGAGGACTTGCAGCCCCTATCGAAAGTGCCCGATAGGGGTGTAAGGCCCTGTAGGCTGGATCGTAAGCATCTTTACCGCGGGTACGCAGTATGGCCTTCTGTTTGTCGCAGGGGATACGTCTTCGTTCAGACGGCATCAGTGGTCCGCTACTGCCCTCAAAGTTTAGTTTCTTGCGATCCGACTATTAGGCCGCTATTTCCTCCGCGGAGCAGCGCAACTTCATCTCGGTCTCGTAAGCGATTTCTTAGACTCGTGTAAGTCGCGTTCGAATTTCGCTTTCGATTCGGCTGAGTGCGAGTCGCATGATAGAGCGCGCGAGTATAGGCTTTTGTTGCGCATGGGAGTGCGTGTTTGCTTTGCTCGCGATTTTATCTATTTGCTTAGCGTTGCGTACAGTAAAGTAGAGCTTAGTTTCGCGCGTTATATTCCTTTTTGCAAGACACTAATTTTGTAACAAAGTGTCAGTAGAGTCTCTTATCATTCGTACGTCGGCTCCAAGCTAGAAAAGCGTATCTTAGAAACAGAATACAACAGTAGGGTTAAGCATCGTTGTACAGTTTTGTGAACCGAAATCCATTCTATGTTCTCTTAAAGTTTCTTCGAGAAACTTTAAGGGCGTAGAATGGCTTTCGGTGGGTCTCGGCGCGTAGTCACCTCCTCGTGGTGAGACCTGGTAATTGGTATCGTTTTCCAAAGAATGAAACGTCTTTCGAAAACGATACCAAGCTAAGAACTACGCATTAACGTGTAACATTTATATTTTAGTTTATATTTTACCTTAGACTTTCGTTTACATGCTTCGATCTTAGATTACATTTTACAGCTACCAGTTTCCAAGAGAGATCGACTTCGATTTCCAAATGCATGTTACACGTATCTTTGACTGTGTTAATATTTTGCAGGCTGTGCATTTCTACTTTAATATTGTATCAATATCGATTAGAGAACTGTGTATCGTATGATTTAGACTGCTACGAATTTGGTCTACGTTGAAGCTTTGTTAGTTCGTGCTCGTGTGACTCAGTTTGTCGTACGTGTAAAGTATCACGCGTAATATTTCTACATGTTTTTAACATATTTTGCGGAAAGAGATGTTTATTGTACGTGCATCTTACGACGTGGCAATACACAGAAGCTATATCTGTAGGCGAATACGCCTACGCGTTCCCGAAACATTCCTAAGTGTTTGCAGAAGCAACGTGATTTTTATGTCACTGCTCTTTTATACGTTTCTTTCCGTTTCAATCGCTATGACTTGCGAGTGTGGTACCGCCACGTTACAGTCTTGCGACTGCGTTAGTAAAGAGCGTGCTAAACAGCTTGTATATTGTTGTACATTTGTATTTATTGTAAATATGTCGTGCTGTTATTTGTAACATAGTGTTCATGTATTGAGATGTAATGTAGTGACACTGACAAAACATAGAATAGACTATCCTCATATATTCTTATACGAAATCATTAGGGTGCTACCAGACCCCCTGGCTAAACGAAAACAGCAGCGTTTCTAAAACGATAGAATTTCTGAATAAACAATACGATAAATAACTGTCTCCGATATACGCGCCGCGATATATAATAGCTAGATTTAAAGTAACGTGCAAACGAGCATATCTTCATATGTATTGCACTTCTATCATTGATTCCTACGCGTAACTCCTTACTTATTTTCACGCGCCTTTATGTCGATGTCTGTAAAGTTAAACGACGAAGACGAGATATTATATAAATGAGATAACCACCGCCAAAACACGAGAGGACGATACTTTTGTCACCGTCATCGGCGAGTCGACGGCGACGGCTACTGCTGCGAAAATTGCAGGGTGCGTATACGCACGTGAACAGAAAAACCGAGTCCCAAAACTGAAGTCGGCTTCTTCGAGGGCAACAAGAGTGTTGCTGTGGGTTTAGGCGGCGTCATTGCTATCGGGTCTACTGGTGAGAAAATCAGGCTGAATAAAAAAGGATT
Source organism: Eucera pruinosa (assembly GCA_028830335.1). Lineage (NCBI taxonomy): Eukaryota > Metazoa > Arthropoda > Insecta > Hymenoptera > Apidae > Eucera > Eucera pruinosa. Next base: position 2,206,617 of record JAMYCR010000012.1, on the reverse strand, counting down.
TCCTATATACCGTCGAGCGCGGACTATGCAGAGCGACCTGGTCGTTCCTTGCCAGTGTGCGTCCGCGTTTCAAAGTGCTTGCTAGGTCTCGGATTCTAGGTGTAAGATTCCGATTAAACGCGTGTCAGAAAAAAGGGCGCGATTCCCCCTACAAGACGCACGTCGTTTCATCACAGTAGCACTTCCGGTTCAGATGTTATCAGCGTTTCTTTCCTTTTTTTACATTCTTTATATAAACTTTCCAGTGCGGACCATGGAGAGCGTTTCCTAGCGTTTAGCGACAGCGTGTGTACACTTTGCGGAAAAGTAGTCACGTCTCGGCTTCTGCACGTCCGATTCAGATCAACCAGTAGTCGGAATAAAGGGCAGGCTTCTTTGATTAGTAAACGTAGTATATTAGCTTTGCGAGAAACAAACAATGTTTCACTCACGCGTTCATCGGGTTTACGAGTGGATGATTGGTATTTTTAGTGGCCCTTCTGGCTGCTCAATTCCGTTTCGTTTAGCACTCTTTGGCGCTGCTCTTTTTTCATATTTCTATTAGCGCCCTTCCTGGCGGCCTCGCGTTTATATTGCGCGTTGTTCGTCGAGCGTTTGTTATAGAAAAGTACCGTTGCAAAACCTACATCGTTGCACCCTCGCGATTAGATCTCGAGATCTAATCATCTTTCTAGTCGTTAATCATTAAAAAATTACATTTCGATGCCTGCACGCGTAATGCCACGTAAATGTGCAAAGCATAAGTTAATCATTTCACCAGTATCATGTATCTCTATATCGAAAACTAACACCGTGCTACAACAACGGTGTCTCTTATTTACGCGAAATGTATAACGTATTGTATTCATTGTTACAATAAATTCCTGAGAGCGCAAACGTATAATAAAGATATATAAATAAATAAATCTTGTCGTATTGTACTAGAAAAATTGTGATAAATTGAAAACGGTCCTTCTCACGCGTGAACCAAAGAAGGAGAGTCACATGACCCCTCCCCCCTTGCCAATATAGCAGGGAATCATCGCCGCGCGCTCTTAGATAGCTACTCTTCCAAGCACTCAACCTCTCACCAAGTTTCAAGAATTTTGGATTCGTAGTTTCCTCAAAAAAAAGTTCCTACACCCCCCACGTTCTTTGTTCCGTAACTACGCTTGCGATCGTGAAAAATGGAGAGCCGATGATTCTGGAGATAGAGGAAAATGTGCCATTTAATTTGATTTCCGTTTCACGTCGATATCTCAACTCTTTCGCGAGATATGGCCGTTTAAAGTTTACTCTTATGGATAGTGCGCGCGGAGTTACGAATGACATAGTAAACATAGTAAAACTGACCTGCGTAATACTACGAATGGTGAAGGTGGTGGAGAAGTAGGTCAGTTCGCGGAGGCCGAGAATAGCGGGAGAAAATTAAACTCGTCTTTAAACGATGATATCTCGGCAACCGAAAGTCGGACTTAGGTGAAACAAAAAGCATTTTAAAGGGGAAGGTTCACCGATCATGACAATGCAGGGATTTTGAAAATGTTCACGCAGATTTTCTAAACGAAGTGCTTTTCTAAAGCACTTTTCCAAACGTATCGAGATTGGGCGTCTCGATGCGTCACACGAAATTCGACACACGTATCCAAATAAAACCGATTGACTAATAACCACTGCACTCCGCACTTTCATTTCTACCAGTTTCGTCCGAGGGAAACGATTAGAAGCCAAGATCTAAGTATTTTTCTAATCCTATCGAGATCGAAGATTTGACGCGTCACACGAAATGTCATATTTTTCGCGAACCGAGGCACTTATACGTATGAAACCTTGGATTATTATCCATTCCACTCCGCACTTTCGGTTTTTGGTGGTTTCGTTCGCGTCGCGAGCTTAGATTCCGATATCTAAGCATTTTTCTAATCGCGTCGAGATCGGATACTTGACGCGTCACACGAAATGTCGTATTTTTCGCGAACCGAGGCACTTATACGTATGAAACCTTGGATTATTATCCATTCCACTCCGCACTTTCGTTTTTTGGTGGTTTCGTTCGCGTCGCGAGCTTAGATTCCGATATCTAAGCATTTTTCTAATCGCGTCGAGATCGGATACTTGACGCGTCACACGAAATGTCGTATTTTTTGCGAACCGAGGCACTTATACGTATGAAACCTTGGATTATTATCCATTCCACTCCGCACTTTCGGTTTTTGGTGGTTTCGTTCGCGTCGCGAGCTTAGATTCCGATATCTAAGCATTTTTCTAATCGCGTCGAGATCGGATACTTGACGCGTCACACGAAATGTCGTATTTTTCGCGAACCGAGGCACTGATACGTATGAAACCTTGGATTATTATCCATTCCACTCCGCACTTTCGGTTTTTGGTGGTTTCGTTCGCGTCGCGAGCTTAGATTCCGATATCTAAGCATTTTTCTAATCGCGTCGAGATCGGATACTTGACGCGTCACACGAAATGTCGTATTTTTTGCGAACCGAGGCACTTATACGTATGAAACCTTGGATTATTATCCATTCCACTCCGCACTTTCGGTTTTTGGTGGTTTCGTTCGCGTCGCGAGCTTAGATTCCGATATCTAAGCATTTTTCTAATCGCGTCGAGATCGGATACTTGACGCGTCACACGAAATGTCGTATTTTTCGCGAACCGAGGCACTTATACGTATGAAACCTTGGATTATTATCCATTCCACTCCGCACTTTCGGTTTTTGGTGGTTTCGTTCGCGTCGCGAGCTTAGATTCCGATATCTAAGCATTTTTCTAATCGCGTCGAGATCGGATACTTGACGCGTCACACGAAATGTCGTATTTTTCGCGAACCGAGGCACTTATACGTATGAAACCTTGGATTATTATCCATTCCACTCCGCACTTTCGGTTTTTGGTGGTTTCGTTCGCGTCGCGAGCTTAGATTCCGATATCTAAGCATTTTTCTAATCGCGTCGAGATCGGATACTTGACGCGTCACACGAAATGTCGTATTTTTCGCGAACCGAGGCACTTATACGTATGAAACCTTGGATTATTATCCATTCCACTCCGCACTTTCGTTTTTTGGTGGTTTCGTTCGCGTCGCGAGCTTAGATTCCGATATCTAAGCATTTTTCTAATCGCGTCGAGATCGGATACTTGACGCGTCACACGAAATGTCATATTTTTCGCGAACCGAGGCACTTATACGTATGAAACCTTGGATTATTATCCATTCCACTCCGCACTTTCGGTTTTTGGTGGTTTCGTTCGCGTCGCGAGCTTAGATTCCGATATCTAAGCATTTTTCTAATCGCGTCGAGATCGGATACTTGACGCGTCACACGAAATGTCGTATTTTTCGCGAACCGAGGCACTTATACGTATGAAACCTTGGATTATTATCCATTCCACTCCGCACTTTCGTTTTTTGGTGGTTTCGTTCGCGTCGCGAGCTTAGATTCCGATATCTAAGCATTTTTCTAATCGCGTCGAGATCGGATACTTGACGCGTCACACGAAATGTCATATTTTTCGCGAACCGAGGCACTTATACGTATGAAACCTTGGATTATTATCCATTCCACTCCGCACTTTCGGTTTTTGGTGGTTTCGTTCGCGTCGCGAGCTTAGATTCCGATATCTAAGCATTTTTCTAATCGCGTCGAGATCGGATACTTGACGCGTCACACGAAATGTCATATTTTTCGCGAACCGAGGCACTTATACGTATGAAACCTTGGATTATTATCCATTCCACTCCGCACTTTCGGTTTTTGGTGGTTTCGTTCGCGTCGCGAGCTTAGATTCCGATATCTAAGCATTTTTCTAATCGCGTCGAGATCGGATACTTGACGCGTCACACGAAATGTCGTATTTTTCGCGAACCGAGGCACTTATACGTATGAAACCTTGGATTATTATCCATTCCACTCCGCACTTTCGGTTTTTGGTGGTTTCGTTCGCGTCGCGAGCTTAGATTCCGATATCTAAGCATTTTTCTAATCGCGTCGAGATCGGATACTTGACGCGTCACACGAAATGTCGTATTTTTCGCGAACCGAGGCACTTATACGTATGAAACCTTGGATTATTATCCATTCCACTCCGCACTTTCGTTTTTTGGTGGTTTCGTTCGCGTCGCGAGCTTAGATTCCGATATCTAAGCATTTTTCTAATCGCGTCGAGATCGGATACTTGACGCGTCACACGAAATGTCGTATTTTTCGCGAACCGAGGCACTTATACGTATGAAACCTTGGATTATTATCCATTCCACTCCGCACTTTCGGTTTTTGGTGGTTTCGTTCGCGTCGCGAGCTTAGATTCCGATATCTAAGCATTTTTCTAATCGCGTCGAGATCGGATACTTGACGCGTCACACGAAATGTCGTATTTTTCGCGAACCGAGGCACTTATACGTATGAAACCTTGGATTATTATCCATTCCACTCCGCACTTTCGTTTTTTGGTGGTTTCGTTCGCGTCGCGAGCTTAGATTCCGATATCTAAGCATTTTTCTAATCGCGTCGAGATCGGATACTTGACGCGTCACACGAAATGTCATATTTTTCGCGAACCGAGGCACTTATACGTATGAAACCTTGGATTATTATCCATTCCACTCCGCACTTTCGGTTTTTGGTGGTTTCGTTCGCGTCGCGAGCTTAGATTCCGATATCTAAGCATTTTTCTAATCGCGTCGAGATTGGTGTCTTGACGCGTCACACGAAATTTCGTATTTTTCGTGCACCGATGCACGTATCCGATTAAAACGCGCGATTGTGGTTTGCTACACACCGTGGTTTCATTTTAGGTCAGCCTCGAGGGAAAGAAACGATTAGGAACCGATATCTAAGCATTTTTTAGTGGTATCGATAATGGCGTCTTAATGCGGCACGCGTCGACCGTTACTGACCCGTTGCTGGCCGTTACTTAGTCGTTTCCCGCGTAAAAATTGCAAATGCGCAGTCTCGTGCAGTTTCGTGCGCGCGCAGTTTAGTTTTACGTTTGACTAGGAGCACAATTGTATTGGACGACGAGAAGATTATTGTCGTTCATTGAACGAAATATTTTAAAAAAGCTAGGTTACTGTTTCATTTATTCTAAACCTAATTCTACTATTAACTCCTTCTCTACCTCATCCGTACTTCGAAATTGTTAGCGGAGAAAAATAGACATCATAACAATTTTGCTGTACAATTGATTCGCGGCATTTTCTCGCGCTTGTACGTCGTCAGGACATCAGGAACGTGTAAAACGTGCGCTTCTCTTTCGATAATCATATTTTTCCAATAAAAAGTAGAATTTAAATGAAACAAAAAAGATTTTAAAGAGAAAGTTTCCCTATTTTTTATACGCTAAGGTGAATGAAAGAATTATAATAACTATGAGTACTACAGAGGGCGTATGAAACACTCGGATTTTTTTCGAGGTCGGTATTTCAGAGCATGTGACACGAAGTCCCATAAGATGAGGGGTCTATTCTGTACCTCGTCTGTGGTAAAAGCACAGATGTGGTAAAAGTGACCGTTATTCGTAACTCTGAAATAAACATACGATTTTATGTAATTTACTTCTTTCACGAATAATCGTGCTTCGCGATTTACTCGCCGTTAAGTGCAATACTATTAACGTAAAATGATGGCGAATTTTTTATTTCCTCGTATGAATATGTTGCAATAAGTTTTCGGTTCTTTCAAAATGTCAATCTTTTATAGTTTGGAGGAGACTTTGGAAGAGCAGTGCGAAAAATTGCGGAATTTAGAGACTGCTACTCTGTTCATCAAAGGTGAAATTTGATTAGGAACTTTTTAATTATGTTTTAACAGTAAAACAAGCAGATCCGACTTTATATTTATTTTTATCACATCCAATTCGATGGGTACTCAAAAGGACGCTTTTTTTATTATTATTTTTTAATTCCTTAAATTTCCCATAAGTGCATAAAAATCCACGGTCTAATAATAATAATATTGTTTTATATCTAGGCAGAAATGTTGTGAAAGAAGATATTCTCAAAATGGAATCGGCGGTTTCACAAATATGTAATGGTATAAAAACTATGAGGCAAAAGTTGGATGACATGAAGGAGCAAAATAATCAATGTAGAGTATGTTCCTCAATTTTCTAGAAATATCTTAACTATTGTGAAACTTGAATCTATCACGCATACATTTCAACATTTAGGAATTATTGTCAATCATGGTGGCTCTGGACCAAGAATTCGTTCATATGGAAAAGAATGTTCCCACTGAATTGATTCGGGATTACAAAAAGACCGAGGACTCTGTATGGGTGAACACGATAAGCGACGAATCGATAAATGGAGATACGTATGAAACTCCAGCGAAGGACTGTAAAAAGAAACTATTTAACGAACTCGACGTTTGCCCTGTTCTAAGTTGTATAAACGGGAACGAATTCAATACCATTCCGAAGTATATTATCGGCAGACAGTCGTTAGAAACTGTAAATAATCTGATCAACACCATTAATCAGATACTAAAAGCGAAATACACGTTTCTATCGCTGGGTAAAGCTCACGCGAGGAAGCAGGGCAATTTGAATCTTTATTTGCACTACAAGAAGCAAGACATGGACATCGGCACGGGAAATGGTAAGGTTCTTCCTTTACGTAATTAAAAATAGCATTAATCTTTAATGCTGGATACGCATTATTATTTTAACGTGCCCGACGAGCGTTAAAACTTGAGGAAAGTTTAATTAAGGACGAACTGATTAATTCGCAGAATACGTGTACTTCTTCACGGCCGAAGATTACGAGAAGCACACGCAATCGAAGCTGGATAAAATCAAGTTGAATCTGATCACGGTCTTGCGACACTGCAAAAGATTGAGGGAATACAGAATAAAGAACGATATACGATACGTGATATTAACGAAAAAATTATTAAATATGTAATAATAAGTTAAGGCACCGTGCGATAAATAACAGTTTTATTTTGTATAGAAGTGGAGAAGGGTGGACTTATGATATAGCAATAATATAAAGCTTTCGCATATTTTGTACAATACTTATAAATGAGATTTCTATTTCTAGATAATATTACTTTAATATATGATTATACTACTTTTACAGGACTTTGTGGTGTTAATTCATTTCTTTTTTCGTACAATACCTGATGAATAATTATTTAAAAGAAAAGAGAAAAAGGAAGTCCCCATTTAATGGAAATTACCCTCTCCAAGAAAGAGTAAACCCGATTTAAAGTACGCTCGGCCTTTTATACGTTTCTCCCGAAATAACACTTGCGAGAAAGCTTACGGTTCGTCGCTATCCAGCGACGAGTTAATGAACTAACGCTCTAAAGAAACGTTAATAAATTGTTAGCCACGCATTTCTGCAGTTTTCCGGCCGAAAGAAAACTTATAGCAATTAATAAAGTACCTTTAACAAGATGAATTTAATTTTTCATCGGATAAAACTATAAATCTGCACCGAAAAGATTACAAAGTATATTAGAAATGAATAAATCGCATACATTACGTATGTCAGAAAATTTATTTACAGTTCATTAACTGGGCTAGAAATCGGTACGAAATACGTTGCAAATTAATCACGAGATCCTAAGCTTCAATTTGACTCCCGAATGATTACGAAATTCCGCTTGAAATCCTAGAAATTTAAATTTCTACGCTTTCGCGTATGGCGATAAGTTCCGCCGCGGAACTTTTTTCAGCGATTCGTTTTTGTTTCGGTTGTCGTGACAGCGTGTTTATCGCAAACGCTCGACTTGCAAAGAATAGCTTCCCTGTCGAGTTGTTTCGCTGGCGCAGAAGACACAGGTTTAGTTTGCCATGAAAGAATCCTTCCGTTTTCATTTCCAAGGAACGAGGTAATCTGCTCCGAAATACTTTCGATCGTACCTTCCGCTTGCGCGGATAAAACAAATCGAAGCTCTCATTTTTTTTCGCAATTACTTAAAGAGTACACGTTACTTTCTCGCGTTACTAATAATCTCGACGCAAATCGATCATTTATTTAAACCCGAATGCGAAGATTATAAATTAGGCAGATATAATCGGTAACTTGCAATGAAAGTCATTCGTTGAGCGTTACATGTACGAATAGTCAAATTTTAAACTACGAAATATTTGAAATAGCAAATTAATGAAAGAAACATACGATCGGTACTGTATAATAGAACTGATCTACATAACTATTACGATAGTATTCAAAACGTTCGAAAATTCTAGTTATTCGAATGACTATAGCGAGGATTTTTTATCCGTTTACGGGGATTTTAAATTTGCAAAAAGTGCAGTAAGAATTATAACATTTAGATAGTGAAACGATCTCTTATTTAGATCTCGCCCTCTCAATTTTATTGAAAAAAGATACAAATTCGCATAAAAATCCGCAGTCTACAAATTACGATTGATCGATCGTTCAAATGTTTATTATTCGTTATTGCTACTTTTTATTGAAAAGAAAGAAGACTTAATAATTAATATGGAATTCTAGATAAAAAAGGAATTGGTAGATTTGTAATATGAATAGCGCAAAGACGGAATCGATTAGCACGCTGAGCGAGCACGAGGATGATCTCGATGATTTCGATGGATCAATCATTTGGTCCCAAGAGGAGCCACTCTCCTCGAACGAGATCGTGGAATTAATTCCGGATCCGGAAACGCAGAGTCGATTAAAATCGTTATGTCGCTTATGCGCGGGGGAAACCTTGAATCCTATTTACATTTACTCCGAATTCGGAGAATCATTGAGACTTTTGCACAAAATAAATACGTGTCTAAGTATTAAGGTAATTATTAATATTTGTCCATTTATAGTTTGTCTAATAAGAACGCGACGAAAATATTTTCGTAAAAATTAATCCAGCGCGTAAAAACCAATATACGAATTGAAACTATGTGTACACGTATAAGAAGCATTAACACACTAATTTTATAATTAGTTTAAAAAGTACCATTGTTAAATATAACTTAATAGAATCAATACAATTTCGATGCTCGAAATAATTTCCATCGTACGCGACTTACTAATTCCATTTTAACAAACTAAATGACGATGTTAAGCGAATGAAATCTTTTAAGGCTTCAAACATAAAACGCATCGAATTAATTTGTACGCCTGATAACTTAGTATTATTTATATTACATTGATGCGTATTGTTAGAACAGGAGAAATACGTTCATGGCGCGTACGTGAATTTGCCTTTATTGGGAAACTTAGATATTAGTTAAATTATTTTACGTATTTAAGGACCTGCAGTTAAGCTTTGGAAATTTTATGTTTTGCAAATTGGGAAAAATTTTGTCGCTCTTTTCGACGCTGTACCCGGCTCGAAGGCACGCCAATCGTTATTCGCGACTACGAAGAGGCTTCGATATACTGTTTAATTTGCGAAACATAAAATTTCCATAGTTTGACTACAGCTCACTAAATACGTAAAATAATTTGATTAAGATCTAAGTTGCCAATAACGGCGAAATTACGTACGCGGCATAAACTTATTTCTCCAGTTCTAACATATACGAAATGTCGTTTCGTAAAGTGAAACTTTCACATTGATACTCGATAATCGTTATAATTACCATAAAATGGCGAACACTTTTTCCCCATTACTGTTAGGTAAAAAAAACCGACCCTCTGCCGAAGCAACTTTGCCAAACTTGCGTGGAAAAGATCACCTGGTGCAACGAGTTCGATATCCAATGCATAAGAGCCGAGGAAACGCTTGTGGAAATTTTAAAGCAGAAGCATACTTTTAATAGCGTTAAGAACGATTGCGAGAATCCGCAAAAGGATACCGATTCCTGTCCACTATGCGTGGAAGGTCGGATGAGAATTTACGAAGAGGATAAGGAGACCAATAAAGACGTCGAATTGTACGACAGTGATATCGTTCTCGAAAGTAGCGACGAAGAACAGATTCCCAATGAAATTAAAATCGACGATGAACCGGAAAACGAATCGATAACGTTATATTGCTTGGGGGCCAAACAGAAATACTTGAAATGCGGAGCTTGCATGAATTTGTACCACACGAAAGAGACTTTGGACGAGCACAAGTGCAAACCTAATTTGCAATGCACCTCTAAGCCTTACAAATGCGATATCTGCTTGGCGACTTTTACGTTCGAGGAACGACTGCAGTTCCATCAACATTTTCACAAAGATGCCAAGGCATTGTATTGCGAGATCTGCAAGATTACGTTCGGAAAGGAATTGAAATTGTTTTATCATTACAAGAGGTATTTCATTTGGGATGAAGTTAGACGAAAATTTAACACGTTCACTGCCGCGCCGAATTCTTAACTTTATTCGTTTTCGTGGTTTCCAATGGCCGCATGGATCACTAATGGTTCACGTTATTGTGGCTATTATATATATATTTGAAGGATGCTTTACAATATTAGTAAAAGCAAGAAAATACTTAGTAGGAAGAAGGCAAAAAAAAAAAAAAATTCAAAGAAATGAAACAGTCCGAACAGTCGTCAACGTGTTAATAAAATAATGCAACGAAATTGTAGCTAATTAAATCGTAATGTTGCGGACCTCACGATTAATCTTGACAACTTTATCAACCCTTCCCAATTTAATCTGCTTTTAGGTATCATTGCAAAGATGGTAAAGTGTCCTGCTTGCAATGTGGCAAACTATTCGAAAATCAGGAAGAATTAAAGAGGCACGTTTGCGTGGACGGGAAAACGAGACCTCACGTTTGCGAGGTCTGCTCTAAAGGATTTTGCGATGGTTACACTTTAAAACGTCACGTGGTAACTCATCTTCCCGAAAAGCCGTACAAATGCCCCGAGTGTTCGAAAAGTTTCACCCAGAAATCGAGGCTCAACAAACACGTGGCCGGGCATAGTATCGTTTTCGAGAACAGTCAAACGATATGGAGGTAGCATATTTGCGACTGTATTATTTTTCACCCGTATAAAATGTACATTTTTTTTCGTTACATTCAGGTGCGTTCGTTGCGGCGAAGCTTTCGGAAGTTGCGAGTCGGCGGACGAGCATTGCAAAAAGCACGAAGAGAACATTAGTCTCATCGAGGAATTGCAAGTACTGAAGCTGTATCATTGCGAATTTTGCAGCAGTCATTTCGCGGATACCGATCATCTAAAAAGCCACCGAGAATCACACGTTATCGAGAAACCATACTATTGCAATCACTGCAACTTTACGTTCAAATCTTTTGCGGAAGCTGTTCTTCATTGGAAAGAGCATCCAAGAATATTCAAAGTACTGGTGGTGTTTATATGCGAGATATGCGATAGAGACGTGAAAGAATTATCCTTGCTGTACAAGCATAAACAGAAAAGACATCAACCGGTGGCTAGAAAATCGGAGAAGAGCAAAGAGAAATTCATTTGCGAACTATGCGGAAATATATTCTCCAGTATCGAAGATTTTCAAGAGCACGGAAAATACAGATGCTCTAAATTTCCATGCGATATTTGCGGCAGTCTTTTGCCGACTGCGAATTCTCTGAACGCGCACAAAAGAAGACATAGCGGGCTACGTCCGTACGTATTTGATTTTGTTCTAACACGTTAAAACTTTTCGTTTAAATCGGTGTATAATATAAGAAAAAAATATTTTATTTCTCTTTTAATCCAACGTTATGTTAACGTAATATTTTATTCGCAAGTATCTTCGAACTCTATAAAATTGTAGAAACTAGTTGCAAGAAGGAATAGCGACGAAAAAATTATTATCTAAATCTTTCTTATAACTTCATTATTAACAATTTGTGCTATTTTTAAATATTACTAGATAGATTTGAGTAAACAGGAAGCAATCATATCTGTAACTTATATAATGTAGAAGAGTGGACTTGCGATGTTCTGGAATTCATAGCTTCAATTATTAATAATGATAAGTCTGTGATTGACACATTAGTTATTTTTACATTATTATACATTACATAGCATAAACTGAAAGACCATTAAAACCAACTCGGCATTCGATGTGCTAAGTTAAAAGATTAGGATTAGATTTAGATTTAATCGCTTAAATTTAAATATTTTAATTTTGGACAGGTATGTTTGCAACATTTGTGGCAAAAGTTACACCCAGTCTAGCCACATGTGGACCCACAAAAGGTTCCACATGGGTGTAAAACCTTATGCATGCGAATACTGCGACCAGAGGTTTACCATAAAGCCAGATTTAGCAGATCACACTAGGAAGAAGCACACAAGGGAAAGGCCTTTCAAGTGTGACGTTTGCAACAAAGCTTTCTTAACCGGCTCAGTTTTCTACCAACACAGATTGATACACAGAGGAGATCGCAGATACAAATGCCACTATTGCGAGAAAGCGTTCACCCGAACGGAAGCTTTGAACAATCACATAAAAATTCACACTGGTGAAAAGCCGCACGCCTGTGACGTTTGCGGAAGATGTTTCAGACAGAAGGGAGACATGAGAAAGCACAGGCGAACTCAACACACCGCCAAACAAGATACGAAATAGGTTATGCGTTAACTATCGATTACCGTAACACATGCATATATTTGCCTGTAATTCATTGTTGTAATCGATACACTCGATAAGCGTTGTATTCTGCCACTAATAAAGTGTAAATAAAGTAATTGGTGGTAGTATAATTAGTGGCCCGTATCACGGTTCGAAGAGGTTACGAACTGTGATAATCGAGCAACGATTGATAATCGCATTTAAGAATCGTTGATTTAAGGTTATGCGAAAATTGGGCGGAAAGGAACGTATACGTGTATGAATAAATTAGTAAATACCAAGGTTGCAAGGTGGTTTAAATTTGGGTTGCTTTGAAAAAAGGCGCGACGGCAAGTGCAAACAGGTGCGCAGATGCAACACGTACAGAACAGGTGATACGACTCATGTCTCGTGATTCGCACGACGGTACCTCACGGTTCTAACAAGTTTCAATCATTACTGATAAAGTTTGCACACGTCAGTGAGGGCCGATTTCAGTAAAATCGTAACGATGACGAACAACAGATAAAAACATTTCGTAAGGTGCTCCACGTACCTAACAACTCCCTTTGTAAGTCAACGTTTTCATCATTTTTCCATTCAATAATTCAACGATTTTCCGACCTTGATATCACGACAAAACGATGCGCGAGGATAAATTAAGTTTAATCGATGCGTCTTCGAAGTATCCTATTTGATACTTTGGTTGGTTATCCGCGATATAAACCTAACCTAATTATATTTGACATATGCCCGTCGCCGCGGTAAAAATGGTTTTGTTCCCCTCTGAAGGGAATCGTGTAAAGTGATGAGAATTTTATTTATTTATTTATTTATTCATTCGACGTATACGAATCTTAGGCTGTTTTCCTGTACAGGAATACAGAGTACGATGTTTCACAGAACAGAAATTACAATAGAACAGAAATGAAGTATTTATCGTATATAGTAATGATTAGATAGTGGATTTTTGTGCAGCTAAAACGCGTTAAAATATTCGATTAATATGTAAGAAATATGTCATTTTATGTACGATATCTGCGAAATTATGTTGAATATATACACACAATACTTACACATTATATTTATACCTAGGAAATATTTATCATGTTATTTATGTACATTTACTTATCGTAATTTGTGGTACAATAAGTAACGATAATTTATTTAAGTTTCGCGAATTTTCCGAAGTTTTCCGAAAATTCAGTTCATTGATTATCGTTACCAATACTTATTTACAACAAGTAGACAATGTTTTTTCTTTTATGTAATGTGGAAAAAGGTTCTCATAACAGCCTTTTCTGTATAACTTTTTACACAAAAGGAATAGACGTTATGAACCTTTTTCAGAATCCCAATGAAGGATGGCGTTTCCTCCATTAGTTAGTTCAACGCCTCCTCCATTAGATAATGTTGGGGATTCAGAGGAAGACGAATTTGGGGATTTTGCAACTGGAGGCATAGATGGTAATTATAACATTTCTCACAAGTAGATAGCGGATTTTTATGCATTTGTGGGAAAATTAACTAGATGAAAAAGGTACAGAACATGAAACAGTAAAATTATAGAAGATACTTCAATCCTCTCTTAAGTAAAAAAATTGTTGAAAATACATCTTGCAAAGGAGTAAGTTTTGTTTCACAATATAAGAATATTTTTATCCTATATGTATGTTTATTTACATGTATTGATATGGAAGATGGTGAGTATGTACCTATAAGTATGGATAAATATTCCGATTTTTCGTGATGTTAAACACTAAAGTCTTCGCAATTTTATTATAATGTACACGTATCTACATTGTAGCTAATTTTTTCTTCTTTAATGCGATTCATTGCAATTAACTATTTTACAAAATTAATAGAGTAGCATCCGTCTACTAATCTCACGCTTCGAAAAACGGCTACTCTCTATTTAGCTTCGGCCTCTTTATTTTCGTTTACAAAGAAATGAATTTGCATAAAAATTCGCGGTCTATTCGCAAGGTATCTAAATGTAAAAAATTATCTCTCAGGGCTGTCCGTATCATCGGATTCACCACACAAACCCATAACACCTATTCAAACCCCTTTAACGTCTCAGAACGCGTCGCCGAAAGTGAACGGCATTCCCGAAACTCTTAATAATTCTCAAACGAGTGCTACGCTCAAACCATCGGTCACGGAAGATGTTCTAATACTTAAGAAAATAAACGATACCGTGAGCGATATTAAACTGCAGGCCGAAAGTGAGACTATCGACGAAACGATTGCAATAAACGATACTGGAGAAAATTGCAAAAATGCGAACGAAAACGGTGCGGAAAAAATCTCGGAGATGACGATAGCCGCTGAAGTTAACTTAAACGAAGGCGGTAATTTAAAAGAAAGCGAAAGAGAAACTATTCCCAATCATTTGGAGGATATAGAGCCTTTAAGTTTAGATCTTGGAGATCCAACCGTGGCTCTGGAAATAGCGCAGTCGATAGACGAGGATTTTTACGATTACGAAGAGTTCGAGACTCCGCAAAATTGGATACCCAACAGCGATGCGTCCGCGGAACTTTCGAAAACGGGTTACTTTGAGTACCAAGAAGCAGAAGGGACTGGTTCGAGCGATGTAACCAGTTTAAACAAAGACTCTAATACAGAGGATAATAAAAAAGACTCGCATTCGGATGTAGAAAATACCGTTGAAAGATCGGAGGATGAAATAGTGGAAAATGTAGATGTGCCTAAGGAAAGAGTTTTTCATGACCTTATCAAAGATGATCTTCCGGACGCAGATGTTTCGAAAGAACTTTCCGCCGAAGATCGAGCGGAGAACGAAGTCACCGAAGACCTCGAACAATTTTCCGAAAACGAAGATGTCAAAGTCGAGAGCGACTTTATGTCCTCTGCACCACTGCCAGACATTTCTAGATGTTCTAGCGAGGAATTCGGTGACTTTAAGTACGATTCCATGTTCGAAAATTCCTCTGACGCGCTTCGGGCGGAGTTCCCCGCGTACACGGAGGAAGCGAGCGAAACGAAGGAGGAAGCGACGGTTCAGGACGACGATTTCGGAGATTTCGCCAATTTTTCCGAGCACACGCAGTTCGAGAAGCTCGACGAGACAAATGTACCTGATAAAAGCGAAGACGACGACGATTTCGGAGACTTCAACGATTTCGAATCGGCTACCGAACAGCCCGTAGCGGAACAGCCGCAAATTAGTTTAAAAGAGTCAATTTGTCGAATAGAAAATAAAAATGTGAGTCCCCTAGCTGTAAACTATTTCCCCCGATTTATGCATCGAAATTTTTATACAAAATTTCTTTAGGCTGCTAACAAAATAGAGGATATCATAACGACGATGTTTTCCGTGGATTCGGAGCAATGCGAAATCGAGATTCAATCGTTGATAGGTCAGGCTGATAAAGTTTGGCAGAGTATAAAAAATGTCGAGGAAACGAATGCTTTGACCTATCAGTGGGTGAACAGTTCTAGCAATAATGTGTTGCTGAATTCCCTTGGTATCGATTCTCGCAACATTGTGAGTAACATATTCGAGTAGCCAAGACATTAGGTTCATTTTACTAAATAGTGGGTACTAAATGCAAGTATTTGCAGCTATTTGGGCCCAGATGGAACCCAAATGTTCCGAGGTTTGCCGCGAATCTTGGTTTCACTCCGTTAGAGCCAATCAAAGCGACGAGCGAGCCGCAACCGGCTGCTTCTTCGAATCCGAATAAAACTCAAACTTCAACTAATTCCGAAGTAAGTGATAAATTTAATGCGATGTGTTCGACAGTGATTAATAACGATGGAATCCTATTAGGAAGTACCGGCTGCTCAGTTCGATTGGAATAGTTCCGGGCTTGTTAATCCTTTAGAAGCTAGTAAGTATTCGGCACAGTGTACGTTGATATTATGTTTGTTTCACTATCAAACATACAACTGTTAGATATTCTGTTAAACGTATAAAGAATCCTCCAAGTAAAAGTTTTAGATTTGCACTATGTTGTATAGGCTCTAGAGGTGCGCAAGAACGCGAAGATGTCGGCAATTAAAGAGATTCAATTACATACAATTCGTTTGATTAAAATTTAAGGTACCTTTAACTTTGTGGATGAATGCCGAGATTTTAGGGAATTCCGCCATCCTCGGATTACGATATTTTCGGGTTCTCGCTCATTTCTGATAGGATCACAATATTTTATCGCTTATCTCATGCTGTTTGTTTCAATTGCAATATTTGGTGTAAAGTGTGCTAACTGCTGGGAATATCTTTTGATAAACCGTGTAATCTAGGTGGTGGGTTATCTGCTCTTCTACCTCTGGACTTTCTGTGTCCTTTCGATCCTCTACTAACATCCCACAGCTCCACCAACTCTGAATCCTATCGCCGACCAAGTAGCGCAAGGAATCCTATTAATCATCGTAAGTTTTAGGCTTGTATTTCTCTTCGTATTTTTGTGTCCCGTAGCCAGAAACGATCTTCTTGTTTACTGCATGCTTTTTGCCATTCTACGTTCGCACGACATTTGAAGCCCCAGCGCCTTCAAATGAAATTTTCTATAAAACAATAGATATCTCAGAAGCAACTATAAATCGGGAGCGATGCAATTCGGTGTCGAAAGTGGAGACGATAGACTCTCTGGAGAACGATATCGTGAAACCTACGCAGAAGCGTGTACAGTCCTCAAAGATGATCGAGCCTTTACCGGCTCCACGCGTCACGGAATGGAAGAGGAAAACTGACCTCGACTCGGGCTACAAACAGAAGACCGCGAGTGTACAACGGAACATCCCCATGGAGAAGCAAAGTCTGCCAATGGAGAGACAGTTCGCGACGAACGAAAAACAGTACGCAACCGTGTCGGTGGAGAAACAGTTTCCAACGAGCGACAAACAGTATTTATCGGCGGAAAAGTCGACTTTGGGAGACGTTTATCGCGGGAAGAACAAGAGATCCGGTTCCGAGCACGTGGTGATGGACAGATTCGGTCGGGTGATGCCGATCCAACCGGAAACAGCGAGGGTATTGAATCGTTTGCCGGATCTTTCGTTTCTGAGCGCCAGAACTTTAATGCTCGACCGGGAGCATAAGCAGTTAGCCTGCGAAATGGGTGTTATAAGTCGTAAGATGCCCGGCTGAGTAACGTCGGTCTGAGCGCGAGTTTGAAAGGTCAAAACATTCGATAGATCTCTCTCTATCCCGTGGACGAATCGATGAGACGTAGAAACGAAGGAGATAAAGACGTTCCGTTAACCTTTCAAATCCGCGCTTGGACCGACCTTCGATCCTAACCTATTTCGCCCTGAAAAAAAAAAAGAAACATACTGACTGATAAAGTATTCTGTACTCTCAATTCAGGAAGATGAGAAAAGAAATCCTGCACGAAGTGTACTTCCTCTACACGGAAATAGTACGCTCCGCGTTACAGGGATTTCCTATCCTTTTTTGCACGATAAGATGGCGGCGTAGAACATTCTTACTTCGTTCACGAAACGGAGTCGTAATATTTTACCATTCACATGTGTAACGTGTTTCTGATTAAGTTTCAGGTCCCTAGGTTACGAGTATCGGTAATCGAAGCATCACTTAGAGTATGTGATACACGCAGTTCATAGTATTTCCCGTATCTTTCCTCTTGCTTCTTTATTTTCTACTGCGATGTGGACCAATTTATAGTTTAACGTGACACGCGTAGTCAATTGTAGTATAGTGTTTAGCGTTACTATATTGTTAATTATAATTTAGTAATCGAAGTTGTGAATTTTAAAACGGCGCAAATATGCCAACCAACATTTCGGGGCAAATTTACGTTCTTTAATCCCTTTGATTCGGTATTTTGACGAATTAGCTTGCATTTGGCAACAGAATTAAAAAGAAAACGGAACTATGAAAATAACATCGGAAATCCAAGGAAGAGTTAAAGAAGAATTTTGCGTTATTTCAAATATTATCCAACAAGTTTATGTTGGAAACTTATACAACTTTGTTTATCATTTCTTTTTGTAGCTTATACGATGCCCGAAAGTGAATTTGGGCCGCTTCGGAATTCCCGGCTTCAATTATGTTTAAATGAAATTGTGAATATTAAATTTGTACCTATACTATTCGTTTCTAATGGTGTCTTAATTAAGCAATCGTTTGTTGGCAAATGTATTTGTTACACGACTCGCAAGGTCTCTAAGCATAATGTACTTAATCTTTTTTTTAAACTGACTCTGTTCCGTGAATAGGGGTGAGAGTAAGTTAGTGGTGCAGCCAGAAATTCCCTATGGAGGCATACAGGTGATGTTAATTAGTTTTACTATTAATCATTGTTACGAAAGAAAATATTTCAAAAAAAGATATTACGTTCAAATATGTGTCTCCATGTTTCTAGGTTGAAAGGAATTTTTGTCAGCGTTTCTCGACCCTTTTTGTCGCGTAACACAATTTATTTGTTTAAAACGATACCTCGGCCCAAATTTTGATAATTCATCATATTATAAATCGTATCAAGTACAAATCACACGAATATTATTAGCAATTTTTATTCAACAACCCCCAATCTTATAGGGCAAAGCTATACTTAAAGTTCGAATTAAATTTTACCATCAATAGTATTCGTTTCGAACGAGGGTGACTCGTTATTGTAAGACAAAGGGTGAACTATGGAAAAGTGTTACAGAATAATTTCAAGTAAGACAAGTTGCTTCGACATTACAAAAATTGGTAAAATAGTTCGTATTACGTTTATTAAAAATTCTTATATAAGTTGTAAACAAAATAATTGCAGCTTCAACTATTATTTCGCCGCCAATTAAAAACATAACGCCGCCCAAAATTAGCCCGTTGGTTGAGAAACGCTGTTCCGTATTACATTACGCACTTTCTCATTATCTAAGATGATGAAAAAAAAATGATATATGTATTCTTTGTTTATGTAGGAAGGAACTAATTGTGGATATAACGTGAATGAAGGAATTAATTTCCCGATAATTAACACTAACCGTATCGGCACCAGAAATCTTCCTCGGCGAAAAATGAAGCAAAACGAAGAACGAAACGCGAGAAACTGTTTAAAATATGAGAACTGTCGTAAAGTTAAATGGACGAAGGAAATAACAATGAATGTAGAATCTGAAGTGAAATATTTCCAAATGGGTCACTTGACTGGGCGTGGCACGGTTAGTGTTAAAGATCACAATGATTCTTCTGTTTCCAGTCAAAAATGCATCGGCTGGCCGCGCCACGATTGCGAGTAGTCAGTGATATCGAATACTCGATATTCGAGTTAACACTTAACACTGATATTACGTTCGGAGGGAATTGTCGTATAGTTGGCGTTCAAAAGTGACTTTACAAACAAGATAATAATAAGATATTGTAGATGACTATAAAAAGTATCAGTGAGGAAACTTAATAGGGGGTGCTTGTACCTTTGACATTTGATAACTATCATTTTTCGTAGACTGAATGTCCTTGTTATAGTGTAATGATTTAACGATGTCCAGTTAGGTATTCTTAATGATGAAGAGGACCAATCTTGCGTCGGAGATTTAAAATTTAGTCGAGTATACAGGTACACGTAATATAATTTGTATTATTCGAAGTATTATTAAAAAATGTCCAAGGTGTTAAGCAGGGCTTGAATGAAACGTAAAATTTTCAATTATTTCTAATATAACAGCTGTTTCGTTACTTTTAATTTTTCTGTACAATTTCTACGTATATTTATGCATAAACAGAGAACGTTTACTTTTTCGGAAAACGGGATAAAGTTCTAGGTGTTTCGCTTCGAAAAAGTTAAAAGTTATTTCAAACAAATCTAATCATTTAATAATAATTAAATTTCAATTTCTTCAATAATGCTAAGTAACTTTTATCAATCAAACGCACACTAATCGTTAAAGTTGAACTTTTATAACAAAATTGAAGTGTTAATGTAAAAAAGTTAACTCAAAACAGAATAGAAATAATTTAAAAGTTGAAAGTTTACTAAATAGCTATTATTTGTAAAAGTTTACGGTTCCATTCAAGCCTTGGTATTAAGCGAACGATATATTTTAATTGTACTTGTTACTAGTTTTATTTATTAACTATACCTTAACAATACTGTGTTATCGATATTGTGATTACTTTCTTCATAAACGCTACTCTATTTATTATGAAGTATTTTTATTTTATATTCGTACTATTAACTAATATTCGTTATTAAACAAAAACTAATGACGTTTGTACCAAAATTGTTTCGAAAGATTTCTTGGACGATCGTTCGAATCCGTTTAAAAATCTTCCGCGCAACAATGTTCTCTCGTACAGGATATATCAGAGAAAAGAAGCCTGTGACATTTAATTGGTACTAGTCTAAAAAAAGAAAAAAGAAAAAAAACTTATACACGAACAACATGCAAATGATTTACCCTTACTTATACAGTGTCAATAAAAAACAAAAAAAACTCTTATTTTTACCGAATTGTACCTTTAATACTGAACATTTTTAACTACACTTCACCGCTTCGCAATCATTATTGTGTGATAACTGTACCGGCACAAAATAATATATGCGTACTTATACTTACTGGTACAGAGTATAAAGTACAGAGCATAGTTTGACGAGCCATAGGGCGCTTGTATTGCATCACGATAATTAAAACCTTGAAAATACTCGCCCATCTCTTCTTTAATTCCATGAAAAAGTTAGTTAGGAGAGAAATTGGTGAGTTAGCACTGGGGGGATTCGTGCCCATCGCTATACATGTCAGGCGTAGTAGTGCGCCGACTGGTACGGACAGGTACCAAATGCCACAAGGTCACGACTTATGTGCCCGTATACACGGAGGAAGAGAGTCGACGCGAGAGGAGGAAAGAGACCTTTTATTGTGCGGCTCAGTGTTGCGTCGGCAAGGTGTGCAACCAATGAGCAGCGAAATAACAGGTGAAAGAACACACACGTTGCGCCGGGGATGCTGTGTTTTTAGTAGGAATGAATTTTTATGAACTCGCTTCCAGAGATCGCTTTGAACTACTCACGAACGTTTGCAATTCGTTATACTATCGACGAAGCATAGGATAGACTATCGTATATATTGGGTTGCCCGGAAAGTTCGCCGCGTCGTATTGTATTTATATCGTATTCCACGATGTCTTTTTTAAATGTCCAACGCGTAGATCTTGAGTCCTTAGACGATGTTCCGAGTTCAGTTTCAAAAAGGCCTTTTGGGTAGTAAAATGATCCTATTATAACTATAAAGTTATAGAAGTAGCTTTAATCTAAAAGAAATCGTGATTCTACGATTGTTTTTGGCGTAGTAATAGTAGTTAAAAAATTGACAATTTCTTCGGCACAAAATTACCGATTCATCTTTCATGCGAGTATCTATGAATTATAAAAAAAGAAGTAAAGGGTAATAGAAGCTTTTCTGAATAAATTATTGTCTGATCCACTTTGCGCATCATTTATTTCTATGGATTAAAACGGAATAAATATTCTCGCTCACCTGATATCGATACGATTTATTATTACGAATATTAAAACATTTCATACTAATATTAACGAAGTATACTACCATAATCAGTTTATTAAACTAATGCGGAATTTCGATGGGTATCCTAATATCAACTCTTTGCATATCTTTGTTTTTTCTTTGGCAAAGAAAGTTTTATATTCATTTTCACTTCTTTCGAAGCATACGGAACTGAAGACAAATTCTTCCATCTATCACAATAAAGTTTCGCAACGTTGTTCCGGAATTAGCGTTGTTAGATCAGACTGATCAAAAAATTTCAAGTGCCAAGTGTTAAACGAGATTTTTAAATTGAGATGTAAATTGAATGGGAAGCGAGGCGTTGCGTGTCGAAGAGTTAGTAACCATTTTACCATTCCAGATGAAAAAAAGGAAGCAAAGGCGTGCGTTTGGAGAGTAGGAAAGGTCAAACATGAGATGTAATATTAGCTTTGACTAATAAACGCGTTTGCGAGAAAACGCAGGAGTCGGCAACGTGTCGTTCTCTGAAACGGCACTGCCGGGCACGGATGGCACGAGTTCACGCTATACAACTTCATTCACAAATGGCGTACGAGAAGACAAATTGCGGGTTTCCCTCTCGAACACACACGCCACTTCCAATTAATTCTGTCGCTACGCTGTTAATCTTCGTTTTTACTCGCTCACACGAAATTATCCAACCGAATTCTTCTTTCGTTTCCTGTCATCCCAATGAAACGCAAATTTGTAATCGTTCTCGAGGCGGTAGAAACGAAACGTAATATGCTGGAGAATCTTTCTGTAGAAAAATTTATAGATAAAGGAATTGGTCCTGTGGGTTTCTTTTACCTGTCCGTATATCGCGGTCCCGAAAGAATGCAAAGGATAAATGCAGGTGCAGCTTCGGAATGTTTCAAGCCCGTTAAGGTCGCTGAAAAAAGACAGGAATGTTCTAAGGGACTGTATTACCTCAGGTCAGGTAAGTTCATCCTGTTTACATTCGCTTTCTCCGTGTTAATTCCCAGGTAGCAGGTAGACGAATATTTCACACAGTATTTAAGTATTTACCTGTACAGGCAGAATAAAACCACAACAAGGAGATCGAATTTCATTTGAGAGTAATATTTATTGCAGCGCTTCCTAAACTGTCCCTCGAAATTTATCGGTACGATTGACAAAACATAGGATGGATCATTCGTTCTCAAATAGAATCATAGCATCTGACGTTACTAGTTTAGAGCAGAACAAGACGACAACGCTTTTAAAACGATGGAAATTATAACTAAACAATGCTGTAATCGATTGTTCTCGACATAATTGATCTTTAAATGCAAATTTATAATAAAGCGTGTATACATCGATGGACAAAATTGTAAGACGTTATTTAATTTCATTCAGTTTACGTTATCGCTTAAACGAGCTACAGAACCCTTTATATACATATGTATATTGGAATATTCCAAAGAACGAAAAAAAGAGTAAACTTTGGTTGTTCGCTCGTTAAGGAAAACATGATTCTGTCAACAAGATTAAAACGGAAAACATAAACAATATTGTTTAAATGCCGATTAAATAAAATGAGTGCGCGTGTTGCAAAGAGTCTGAAACGTTCGGAGTTTATCGTTACCCTTGGTAATTAAAAAAAAAATATACGCAATTAATGAAAAGTATCATTTTTTGCCGAATGTTAACTCATTTAAAAATTGTGGATTATTTATTGGCGCAATCAATATTTACGATTATTAATAATAACAGTTTGTTTACGGGGAAGAAATCGAATTGACAAACAAATATTACGTAAAATACAGAAAGACATAATGAAGTACAAATAATGTGTAAAGTATAAATTATAAAGGGATATAGTTTAAGATAAAAATTTGAATAGATAAGTTTCTCAGCGTGAAGCGAGTGATTTAAAGGCATCGTCAGAAATATGAGTATTATTGATTGTAAAACAAAACACTTCGATCCAAGTCTGACCAGGCACGAGATTTATGATGTTTCCTATAAACAAGTGATCGATCTTCTACAGTTAGTTAACGCCGGTACTAAAAGTTCTACTTAATTTAACGCGAATTATCGTGTCTCTTTAGGCGTTTAGAAAAAAATCGATCGCCCCAACACCACTCTGTTAATCGATTAATTCCAATGATTCGATTTTACGTCGTATTTAATATCCATGGCACAGTGTTCGCAGGTATTCGTTAGTCAAATACCATCTTAGCGATGGATTTGCCACACGTGGTGCCTAGATCCCCTTCGCCGCGCATGCGCAACGTCGATCAGGTCGGAGTCCCACCATTCGATGCGCAAACGCGGTGCAAAGTTAGTCATTCGTTGACCGCGGCCGCGTGATTGTTGTGCGCGCGAGCCATGAACTGAACCCGAGAGTCGTTCGTGCTTTTCGCGTTCTTTTTTTTCTTTTCCTTTAATTTTCCTTAACCTACCCCCCCTTTCCCCAACCCGGGAGGGTCCTGTTCGCTTTTCGACAGGAACGCGAGCACGAGATAGTTCCGCATCCGCGCGACAAGTGTACCGCCTCCGCGAACGTTTTCCCTCCTTTTTTAAAACATAAGAGAAACTCCATTTCGAATCGTTTCTCCGTCATTCAACGCACAAACGTTCTTTACGTTGTCCCCGGATCCGATTAGAGTGTACAGGGAGAGAGAGAGAGAGAAGCGTACCGTTTCCGTAGCGAGGTAGAACCTGGGTGTATCTTGAGAATCGTTGTGCCGGCCGAACAGTGGAGACGAAAATTGAAGTGTTAAACGGTGTGCGGTGAGAAGGACGGTGCGATGGCAGTGGCTACGGGGCCACGCCGGCCACGCACGCTCCTCTTCGGTGGTAAACGCGCTTCCGGGAATATTTATGGGGCGAGAAGTCTGTGCGCGGTTCTCGATGGACTTCCGCTGATCCTAGTCCTGGCCGGTATCACGCAGGTTGCCGCCATCCGGATGGGTAAGCGTATTTATCCGCACTTCCTTCTTAGTTAACCCTTTGCACTCCAAGTACTCACAGCCACTGCCAAACTTTGGCGTTCTATTCGACGTGTGCCTCTTGTGTGCGTGTTCACGTTATGATAATAACATATCTTGCCTTTTAAATTTTCCCTTCGAATAAATCACGCATTACATAGCCAAATAAAGCTAAAAAGTGGTCCAAGCTGTTGAAAGCTTTAACCGAGAAAATGTTTGAGTGCAAAGGGTTAACCTCACCTTAATTCCTATCTGAACCCTTTGGCGACGACCTCGATACGACGCGCAACGTATGGACTACGATTTCTTCGCATGAGAATCGATTAGTAATCATTTCAAACAGAAAGAACTGTTTATAGGTGATTATATTATAGGGACGCGTAAATAGTCTCTGTATTGGAAAAATAGTGCAGTGATGGATAACCTTTGTCCTTTAGTGGGTTAAAATTGAAAATCTAATATTCCATACGAGTCGCAATGAATGAAAATGTTAAATATCGAAATATTAGGTTTGGAAATTAATTCGGTGTTTTTGCATTGAATCGCCAAACTCAAAACCTTCATTGTATTCCAAAATAGAAGTTTCTCAATTGTCTTGTAAATGTAGAACGGTTATTCAGTCTGTTGATAGAAACGTACGACAATTTTGCAAAAAGCATCAGGGTGAATTTATACAAGCTTCATTGAAAATTATGAATGGGCCATTTTAACCATTTTCGTACTTCCAACGTTAAAGGGTTAACAATCGAGCTAAAAAAAATACATCGTTTTGTTGCGTCCGCAAAGGGTTAGGTTTGTATCTAGCGGCCGACATTCATGCGCATGCGTTATTGCTGCTTTGAAAAGAAATCTCTCGTTGGAAGAAAAATCTTTCAAATAAGAGGCTTCCTTTAATTCAAGAACCTTGCAAATTGGATTAATTTTAACCCCTTCGTTACGGTACTTTGAAATTGCAAACTCAAATCACAATGAATAGTGAAAAGTCCGCTTTTAGTAATATGAGACTAGTATACATTTTCGATACTCCGTACGATTAATTATGATTTAGTATCATTTTATGGATTGAGAACGAAAGAACATTATACCACAATGAAAATATACGTATGATTTTAATAAATGATTGTACAATTTTTAGAGCCCTTCGTAGCGAAAGAGTTAATAAGAATAAAAAGAAAACCGTATTTTTCCATATCTTATAGTATCGTACGGTGTTCGATTTTCACTCCAGATGCGAACGTGTTAATTAGGTTAATTTACATTCTTTTGCACGGAGAAAAAGCTGCATTCTTATTGCTCCGATCGCGTTATACGGAACGGTGCAGCAACCTGTTCGCTCGTAGCATTTGCGGGCGTCTGCGCATCTGTGCCGCGCATAGATCAATGTGTTTCGATGCGAGTCCTTTCAAAGGATCCATAACGAATTTTTTTAACATATGCAGTAATTTCTAGACTGTGGATGATTATGCAATTGTGAGACATTTTAATTCGCAAAATAGCGCGAAATACGTAGAGTTATAAAAAAATTATAATAGTTAACCCCTTGCCTTATGAATTTTTCAAACATTATTCAGTGAAACGTTGGACATTTTCTACTTTAACACCATGTCGAGTGCAAAACATTAAAATGTTTTACGTAATTTGTAGTCTATAATCTTGCAATCGTACAAATTGAAATGGAGTGAATTATTTAGAGTGTACTAAATGATCCAGTAGTTTTATGGTAATTGGCTTATAAGTTACATGACGACAGTAACTGGCTGTTATAAGTCAAGAGGTTAACGAATGAAATTGAGGCATTGGGTGCAAAAATATCTTAACCCGAACAACTTAAATTTGTTTATGCGTTATGATTTAGCGAATGTTATTATTTCAAATTACGGCGATTTGGTCGCAATTCATTGTCAAGTGATGAAAATACTTCGATTAGATTAGAAAACTTCATTTACGTTACAAATAAACAAGTAATTTGTTTTTTTCTTGTTTCCAAGTCTCAATCGATCTCTGTTTAGCTTCCACTTTCTTAAATGTCGCTATAAAACTATAAATTTGCATAAACATCCGCCGTCTGCCGATATGATTTTTGTCAAACAAGGAAAACAGTGATTCTCTACTTTGTTCGTCTTTATTTTCTATCATGGGAATAATAGAACAATGCGGTGCGCAACAAAAAAAAAAAAAGAAAAAAAATGCGCAGGGCATTAGCCAACTCTCCACCATTTGTTAGCATTTTACAAACTTTCATACTAATTGCCAATTCCACAAAGTCGAATGTGCGCGCACACACTCTCACTCGCCTTTGTTCCGTCGGATGAATGGAAATTTGTTTGCTTTCATGCGCTAGAAGCAATTGAATTTCTTCTTTTCTTCTCTTATATGTGGCTCAATTTATATTTCACGATGCGTAGAATCGTCTTGTTTTTGTTCGCTGAATTACATTCTCGAAATTATATGCCGACATTCAATCGGTCCCAATTAGATGGTTTTTTTTCCGTGCCGAGCGGAGAACCCCGAAACGTTTGATAAACGTATTTCCCCGCGATAAGTTTTTTTGTTTTTTTTTGCATGTGAAAAATATTCCGGAGAATGATAAACGATTGATAAGTCGGGAGAAAGAGCTGTTTACCATGGATGATAGAATATCGAAAGAATTGCGCGATGGCGCAACTTTCGTGACCTCGAAATTGCTTTATGACCCCTTTCAAGGCCACTCATTATATTACTCACGGCTTTAAAATAAGATTCCTCTCTCTCTCTCTCTCTCTCTCTCTCTCTCTCTCTCTCTCTCTCTCTCTCTCTCTCTTGCTTTCCAATGCTATTTTTCTCCATTAGCTTGAATCGATTAGTAAAACTAATTTCAATTAAAAAGCAATGGAATATCTCTGTTCGTTTCTTGTTGCTTTTACGAATTGAATTCTTTTATATTTTAAATGGATTATTTTATGATGGCGTGAAATTCTGAGAACGGTTGCCGGTTGGAGTAGAGCTATTCTAGATCTAATTCTGGTTCTGTTACAAACGCCATGCCGTCGAGATCGCGGTCGTTTTTGCATCGAAGCATCTCCGGCCGCTGCTTTCTCTGCTCCCCGCTAGGTGTGCGACTTATCGCGTGCTTTTCCTCAGGCGTCCGACTTTTTAAAAATCCCACCTTGCATGAGAATGCAGCCTAACAAATCGTGATGCATTTACCGTTAACCCCGTTGTCGCCGCGATTTTTGTTTTGTGTAACGCTGCTCTAATACCCGAACCGCTAGAACTTACCAGAACATTATTTCTCTTTCGTTCTCCTTTTTATACGATTTGAAGTTAATCGACCGGGTTAATGAATTGCAACGCGAAAGGATTCCTCTCTTTTTTTTTTATACAGTCGAACCTCGATCGCTCGATTATTATGGAAACAGTTAATATTCTCGAGTTGTAGAGAGTTCCAGAAGAGCGGTAAACGCCATTGTTTATTTTAGTGACTTTATCCTAGTTTGTCCAGTGGGATCTTGTCCTCAGTTTGTATATCTTTCTGCGGTTTTTTTTTCAAGAACGGCTGCATTTTAACATTAAAAAGAAATATACAGTGTCGTGCAAAAGTATTCGGCCACGATACGTGTAAAAATTCAAGTATAATGAAAAATCAAACATTATATTTTTCTCAGAAATTTGTTACTTCTATACGCTGATGCCTTGATGTCAACTATTCTTATTAGACTATACTATTTCTTAGACATCGTCGTGTTTAAGATATATTACGAATGAGAGTTCTAGTCGAATATTTCTGCACGCCGCTGTAGATTTTACGAACTCGAAAAAGTAATGCGCAGTTCTAGTTTTCGGGCAAAGGAACAATGAAATTGATAAAAACTGCAAAATGCGTGAACTGATCCCGATGATTTTGAAGTATATTTTAGAGGACCAGATTCTGAACAACTTTTATCCGAATAATGATCGCTGCTCCGCTTTTCGGTTTTCGAAATGATTACAGAAATTTTTGGTTCTTCTATATTGAACTCTGCTTGAACCCTCGTGATCGCGTTTCATTTGCAATAATGCGATGCTATTGATTGAAACTGTGAAAACATCCTCGGTTATCTGATATTTTACGGAGTAGGAAGTGTTTGGGATGAGGCTTGTAGAAAAAAGAGAAACACAACGGTGCGCGTTTTGTTTCGCACGAATATTAAGTGACGTATAAAAGGAAAAAAAGAAAAAAAGGAAGAAGGTAAACATTGACCTCGAGATTCGAAGGTGTGCTTTCGCGAAAGGTAAAACGTAAGAGTCGACCTTTCCGGGTAAGAGAAGTTAAATTTAGCATCCGACGAATTGCCAGCCTTTGATTCTGCGCAGGCTAACGTTAATTGAATCATATCAGGACAATTTAAAAATATTCAGTCGCAAATGGATCGCGAAACGATAACTCTTAATCTTTTTTTCTTCCCTTTTAAGTATCTCTTCTGTAAAAGGACAAAATATTATGTGGATCATTTATACGTTTTGGTAACGCAAAGAGCTGTTCGACTTGAACGATTGCACCATCTTGAGGTGGGATAAGAATGCAGACGCATGCGAAACGTGTTAATATTTTGTAACGCGAATTTTTATTTCTCTCGATAAACAATTTCATCGAACAGGCGTCTTCATCGGCCGGGAAATAACGTTTTTGCAATATTCATGAAGCCGTATGGCCAGTTTTGGTGAAATGCGATGCGGACGCACGAGCGTCGAACGTTTTGACGCGTTTTCTCATTCCCTAATCCGTTCGAAAAGGCAACGAACACTCGGACGATCGCTGCGGCAAACGAAATAAGTACAGACGAACGCCGCGTGGCCACGCAATCTTTACGAAACCGGTTCCACTTGTAGTTTCTGTGTAAAACGATCGGGATTTTTTTTTTAGAACCCAAGTACTTGTCCCATGGAAACTCCTTCGCGTTTCCATGTGACTATTTCGTATACGAAAATTTCGTATTAATCTCCCGGGTCGATTACGAGATTCGAGGAAGAACGGAGGACATCATAAGTTAGCATGTTTGCGAGAAATTAAACTATACCCAAGATTATACAGGTCGGGTAACCTAAGATTGGAAGTTGAAATATTTTCGAAGTTGTTGGTTATTAGCAGCGAAGAATTATCGATAGTCGTTATCGTCGATATTTTAAAGAGACTCAGAATATGTTTTCCATCGATATCAAACAATTTTTGTTAATAAGTAATACAAAATAGTAAGTAATGGTATATATAATAAATAGTAATAGTGAAATATAAGTAATATAAAAATAGAGCATCTACGAGTTAATGTTTTATATCTTTATTTAGTGTTAAAAGAAACTTCAAATCGGATACGGGTTCGAACTTAAATCTTTATGCCATAGTCAGACTGCCTACCATCATTGATATAATTAATTTGTACTAATTGTGCTCTTGTAAATATTTAAAGTAATATTTGAAAATTTCCACTTTCAAAATGAAACACTACTACGATCATCTGGTTTAGGGTAATGCAATACTAAATGCGTACGACAGTTTGTACTTTATCTCATTAGAAAATTGATCTCCACAGTCGCGGTACTTAGAAAAGGTGTGAGAAATGGGAAAATTATTAAGGAAGAATAAGGAAATATTCAGCCATTATTATTTAGAAAAATAAGCATTCTATGTCTACATTCCGTGGTTTAAGTTTAGACGTCCTCCCTGTAATCGTCTATCGATAGTCCACCGATAGTAAAAAGAAATATCGATTGTTTTCAACAGCGAAACATTTTCATAACTATCGATAGCACTATCCTTTCACTTCCGGCTATAGTAAGTAACGTGCGAAGTGTTTGATTGTTTATAGAATAATTATAATAGATTTTGTTGGATACTTGAACGTGGATCGATTGATCGATACGATCGGATGCTACCGTGACGCGTCTAATGCCGCATCCACACAGATCCAAGTTTTACGGAGAGAGAAAAACCGGTTTTTCGAACTTGTAGTAAACACGACGAAGAGAATGCTCTGAATTCTCGAGGACTCCCATTACCCGAGCTTCTCCCAGATTCTATTAGCTTGGCCCAAAAACTCTTTTCGTTTTTTCTGCAGCGCTCGTTTGAATTGCAGGATGCACCAGTAAACGTGGCAATAATTTTAAATAATGCTGATACCATCCGAATAATCGAATATTCGAATATCCCGATAATGATGTCACGGATTATTCGTAATCCGAATTTTTACCCCAAAAATCCGGGTACACGAATATCGGTTGGTTTTATGTAATTACTTCTTTCGGCGAAGATATGACTATGTAAAAAAATGACTCTTTTTTTTTGTTTTTTTTCACCGATTGCAAAAGAAGAATGTGTTTACGTAGATGTCCATTTTTTGGGACAGATACGTTACTGCGAATCTCTGGGATTTAAACGCCTCGGCCTTGAAAGGTTAAATGTTAATCTGGAGTAAACAGTAAGGCTGAGGTCAACAAAAATCATACTTTACGTACAGATAATTGAAATCAAAGGCTGACTTCGAGAGAAGCGTACATTAGCGTTGAAATCTTAGAAGCGTTCACTGAAATATTCTACCGTGTGCAGATTATTCTACGCGAAACAGGGCGTCTAATGATTATTATTAGGCGTACCACTGCATAACGCAAAAGTATACGTAGATTTATTCGAATAAATAGGGAATAATTTGTTATAATTATGGATAATAAATGATTGTTCTGCGAATAAAATATCCGACTAAACAGAATTTATGCGGAGAATTATCTTGGATAAATATTTGTTCGAAACTATTCGAATAATCCGAAACTCTGCTTCATATTAAGTTTCCGTTTTACAATGATTCATTGCAATACGCAAATTGTGCTCGACGTCTCGGAGAATCGCTGCGCGATCGAAAAATAATTAAAGCAGAAAAAAGCCTCTTATTGGAGCAGTGAATCCGAGTAACTCGACACCGTTTCAAGTGATCGCAGGATTGTATTTCGACACGCGTTGCGAGAGAGGAGAGGCCAACCTTCCATGTTCTGGAAGATCAATTAGCGACGTGTCGCTGTTGGAACGGATTCTCGAATTTGTACAGTTACATCCCGTGAAATCTAGTAACTATTCCGGTTAAAACATTGGTAATCGTAGAACAGTAAACCCTCCTACAACGCGTGATACTCGTATAACGCGGTTTTTATATAACTCGACTTGATTTAACTTAAGCAATCGTCCCGATAGCATGAACTTTTCTATTCAACTTTTCCTGTTGAAATTAACGAGAAATTTCCTCGTTCTTAGTTTACATTTAATTTTGTTCTTTTTGTTTAACCCTTTGACTGCGAAATATTTATCCGCAAGTAACAGTTTTGCACGCGTAAGCTATATGCACTCGTCGAATTATGCAAATATCGTGTCGCAGTCAAAGGGTTAATTTTTTCGTATAAACTGTTAAATATATAAACAAACTTTTATTCCCTTTTTTTTGTAATTTATAAAATTCTATTTCGTAACCGTGTTCTTCGTAATATGGGGCTCTGAAAACGTTGTTCTCGTATAAAACAGAAACGATCGACCTGATTTTTACGTACTTACGTCTGAGTTTCACTTGACGCGGTTTTCGTAAAACTCGGTAAAAATGAATCGCGTCGTAGGAGGGTTGACTGTTTCGCGCAATTTGGAAATCGGCGTGCTACCAATTTACTCGATAACAATTCGCTCTAAACGCGTAGAGATTTCAAGGCTAAGTTATCTAACTGCGACCATGATTCGACTGTGATTCGAAGACCACCGACTGGAAATGTGCAAAAATTCGGGGACGTCAATATTTAAGATCGCAGACATTTCAGCGACTTATTATAGCTTCGAAGACCTTAGATTGCATTATGCGCGAAGTAAAGCGACAGTTACACAACTGCGTCGGAACTATCTTGTATGCTAATTCATAATTCACCGATAAATTTAACCGAACGATTTTAATGGACTCGTCTTCGTTGCGATGTAAATACGGATTATCCAAGCGTCTATTAATATAGTGACTTTTTGCATCGTCGAGCGATACCGAAGACGCTTTATCTTCTCGGAAAACTGAATTAATCGTGTGCATATGGACGGCGAAAAGAATACAATAAGAATTATGGTAATTACTGTAATGATCGAGCGCGTCATCAAACGAGAAGCGAGTCTATTTTCGACGCATGAAACGATCACACAAAGCGGTGATTTTCCCTTTTTCAAAAATCTTGCTCCACTCCATCTTGTTTGTCAATTCAAAGTGAATTCGAGTGAACAGCGTGGGCCTCTTCTATTTTTGGCACAACGGAACAGAAACTTTCTCCTTCTTTGGAAGAAGAAAGAAGAAATGAGAGATTGCAAACTCAAGCAGCTCTCGAGTGCAAGGTTCCTAGGTTTCATCGACCCATCGATTCGTGCCACTTCTTTTTCTCGTGCTAATAACTTCACGCACAGCGTGCAGCGAGATTCGCCAGCCTCGGCAACAATAAGCCCGCAACAATTAATAAATCGTTGACCGTGAAACATTGTCCGTTAATAAATAATACTAGAATTGTTGGGAAAACTAGTAGCGATAATAGAGAACTTAAGTTAGGATCAAAGTGATGTTTGTCAATTTTCTTTTGCAACGAAAAATATCCGTGAAACTTTGCGCCACTTTTTTAATATACATATATTCTTTAACGTTTTAATATATAACAATTTTTTTTGGTCCCAATTTGTGGGCTTTTCCAATAATGCAGTCTATCATTTTTTTACTTCGATTTGGAGCAAAATACGAACGCTTAAACGAACCTAAACGTTGTTTTAAAAAAAAATGCAAAATTCTTATTTTAATTATGCGATAAAGAAAGGAAAGATTTTGGGCATTTGTTGATTAATTGGAATGTTGTAATGTCACGATTTAGTTGAGATTCTCCGACGATCACTAATTTAATGATTTTCCATCGACGTACCGCTATCCTCTTGTGTATTCAGGAAACACCATTTCCTTTGACCTCGAAGAAAAAATGAAGCTCGTGCAACGCGAGGCATTTGCTTAGACTAATCGAAACGTTTCATGAAAAATCCCTAAACCTAATGCTTCGCCATTCCTTCTGTTAACTCGAACGCGTCTGAAATGTAAACGATAAAAGACTGCCTTAAAAAAAAACTTAACATTCGTTTACTTTTCAATTTATGTAGAGTCTATGCTATAGATCATAAAATCTCTTATCGACTGTGGTCGTAAACTATATTGCAAACCGTTTATAGTCGATTAATAATAATCGTGGCAATAACTGTAACAGAATCCAATCGTTAATTATATCCGTCTAACTAGGAGCAACGCGAAATCAATTAAAAATTGATAATAAAGGAATTTCTTATTAGGGAAATTGTATCTTTTATACGGTTGCAAACGGGAGGAAGATATTTTCTATAACATTTGCTGACAATGCAAACATGGATCGTACGGAAATAATACGGGACAATAGTAAAGGAATAATGCTTAAAAGTTTCTCTTTGGAAAATTGTGTCTTTTCTATGCTCGTAAAACTGAAGAAGATATTTTCTATAATACTTATTAGCAATGCAAAAATTCTCCCTATGGAGAATAATACGGAACAATAGCGAAGGAGTAGCGGTTAAAAATTTCTCTTCAAGAGAAATTAACTCTAACATATTGTTAGACTTCTTATAATAATTCATTTGCAAATTCAAAAGTAGATTCAATCAATTATGTATGTGTCATTTTGATCAATGATCTTCTTGTATTTGTTTAGATAGTCAAAGGCTTTCTCTCTTGTAGAATCTCTGCAATTTAGAAAAATCTTCAGAAAAAACGTGATGAATTTATGTTAGTTTAGTTTGGTTTATTGCTTTGTCCATACATTGTACTATTCCTTATATATATATATATATATGTTTTCTTCTTCCATTGCACGTAATCCTTACCTTTTGGCTTAGGATGACTTCCGGTTGCAACTTTCATCTTAAACTATCTAGATAAGTTATCGCTTTTCGCATCTTAGTACAAAAATGGAGTATTTTTATAAAATGTATACGATCACTTAGACTTTGGTTCGTTTCTACATTTGCTTTACATTTCTTTGCATTGCACAGTTAATTTGCCTAAAGTAATTACTATTCCATATATTAAACGTCTCTTCTCGCTGGTTTAAACAGGTCGTAATCTTATACTCGTTAGAATATTACCTCAACACTTAAACCTAACTTATATATATATAAAAAACAACAACAAAAATGATAACAAACTTTGAACTTTGGTTTAGATCACAGCTTACATAAATCTACGTCTTACGTCTACCTCTTTAACTTTTAATAGAATTAGTTCCCTAATTGTCATTTATATTTGTATTACCTACTTTTTCATCCCCTTTTGAGTTTTCCATAGGGATGAATTTAAGTTGCAATCCGATATGGTATTTTAAATCTTAACGTGCAATCGATATTGTACAAGCGTTTCTAGAAAACTGTAGGTAGAAACATATTTTCAATAATCGAATAGCTGATTTCTACCATTCGATATTGCAGCTGTATTTCGAATATTTTAAGTTACCGTATGGGAAATAATAAGAAACGCGGGGAGGAGGGATTACGGGAGCCAGTGACAGAGAACGGTGTATTTATCATAACTCGAACGAGAGTACGGTTCTCTAACGCTAGACGTTTACCACACGTGCGTTATACGGGGCACACGCGAAACCGTAACACGATCACATTTACTTGAAACGTTTTTTGCCAACCATTCCGGTGGTTCACGGTCGATGTACTCTCTTCAACCCTGTGCGACAGCACCTACGTATGTACGTACGTATGCGTGTAACGATGGATCGAGTTCAGCGGTTTTAGGCAGGATTCATAGACGTCGCGATTATCGGCGCGTTTCGCGTTACGAAAATTGCCGTGGAAAATATCGCGACTCCGTTTAAATCCGTGTTCCCCGAACAATGAAACGGTTACATCGGTATACGAGTATGCTCACGAGCGTGTAAAGTGTGCCATTACGAATTACCGCTCGCAGATAAAAACCAAGAGTTGGAAGAATTTATTCAGTGAAAATATTGTACGTTGCTTGGTTATCCTCGTAACCTAAGGGAACCCTAAAACTTTCTTCTTCGCAGTCGTCTGTACTTTTACGAATGTTTCGTTTAATCGAGGATCAACGTTGCGTTAACCCCTTGCCTTACGATTATTTGATTAGCTATCTAGACTATCGTTAGTTGGTCGGTATTTTTGCGTCGCGTCACGTACAAAAATCATTCGAATGTTACAGGAAACTTTTACCCAACGATCTCGCATTACGATGCAGAGATAAAATGAAATATAACATTTCTTTTTTCGAACTTTATAAGATTGTGGAAAGCACGCGGAAGAAGAAGCAGCGACAAAAGGTATTGTTATGCAAATGCCTGGAATTCCCTTTCGTAACTAAAATGTTGAAAAGTAGAATTCAACGATGTAGATTGGCCGAGAAAAGGTGCAAACGATTATATGTTGCATCAAAGCACGCGTCCATGGAAAATGGACGCGCTCGCATTTTTTCACATATCTGCATTTGCGCAATCATTTGCACTTTCACGGTAGACTAAATTGACGAATATTGGAAAAATAGGAGACATGAAATGTCTCTTTCGACATTTCGATTGACAGATACAAAAAATCTATATAATTTCCGCTATTTGCTGTGCCGGATGAAAGTATTGCCGTTGCTTGATTGTTACACTATAAACGGAAAAACTGGTTTGGAGAAGAAAGTATTCAATGTACCTATACATTATCTATTCCAGTTTATTGTATAACAAGAAAGAATGTTACAATTCGACTGATTCAGAAAGATAACGATAAAAATATGCCATTTCGTCGCGTTAAAGAATGACGAAAGTATCGTATCGTTGTCTTTTCGATATTATACGATTTTTTCTCATTATACGATAAATTGGAATACATAACGTATGGGTAGGTTAAATAATTTCTTCTCTAAACTATTTTTCTAGTAATTAGAAAGCGTTTGTATCGTAACAGTCAAGCTGTTGCCAATACTTTCCTTCAACACTGTATACGGTATATATAATTCGTTTCAGTAACAATGTTACGTATGATATCATTTAAAATGTCCAACTTAAAGTACAGCATTTGATAGCTTAACCGAGTTTCCATCGTACCGAATTGCAAAAGGGTTAACGTATCGGGGGTTGTACCGCATAAAATTGGCAATACCGATCGCGATCTATAATTCATCTTTAAATCGTAGCGAGACAATAAAAGTAGCATTATATTAGGCCTACAGATACAATAATCCGTTGTTTTTATTAAATTATGCATTTACTTTTAACAATGTCGAATACTTATCCCGTCTTAAACATAATTTCTTTTAATCTGTAACTTAATATTATTTCTAACGCTAGCAAAGATTTGAAACATTTGAAACACCTATAAAATTAGTGGCTTGTTTATTGGTATAATTAATATTTTCGAGAAATTTAAATTACACCGAAAAATCAGTAATAGGCGTAGATCTATACTTCTATGCGAGAACGCGAAACTGTATACGGCACGAATTGCTGCTGTAAAATTACTTGAAATAAAAGATGAAAGCTTACCACATCCGCCATAGTCGGCAGATCTTTCTCCAATAAATCAGCCGCTGATCTTTTTACAACCGCTTCGAGCTGAAACAAAATGTTCAATAACCGCGAAGCAATGAATCAGAGGCGTAGCATTTAACTAATTTATCAAATCGAAGAGTGTTAATTGTTATTAAAATTGAATATATCTGCTGTTATTCGATTGGCAAAAAGTTGTTAATCTTAGTGAGACATGTTTGGATTAAATAAACGTTATCGTCTTTTAATGCACAGTTGCTCACAATAGTATCTGCTCGCTTGAACATAATTCAAAAAATTTCATTCATTTATTGTTCATTCATATTTTAAAACTAGCAGGACACAATTTCGTTAAAATATCTTTCTTATATACATACACGTTAAAAATGAATTTCAGAATAATAGCCGCGTAGCACTACTATTAAATGACGACAAATTTAATTTCGTTGGACTCGAATAATTATTACCTGAATAACGAAATAAATACAGCGGTGTATAAATACATTTTATAGCCACTGTATATATACATATATACTTCCTCTCATATATTTGTGCCGGATTTGAATCCAATTATTATCAACTCAAATTTCCAAGTCCCTAACGCCTTCGAACTGCTTCCTATTTAGCACTTAATGAATATTTAACGTGGACGAGAAATTTTGCGACTAACTGTACGCAAATCGTTTTCGTATCCAGCTAGAGAAACGGTGATATCGCGTGGCAGGATTTAATAGTTTAGGCAAAGATGGGTTGTTGCCGCGAATACGGATTCACGTTAACTCGCACGGGAAATGTCTCTTAGGAAAGATGTCGTAGGCGAAATATCCTGGCCGATACCCTCGGAGTCGAGCCAGGTTGGCAGGTTCGAGGCTGGCAGGTAAAGTCGGTAGGCGGGCCGAGGTTCATTGACCTCGGCCTAGCGGCCGACCGGATAGCGGGATCATACCTCCCCGATTCTACGTTCTCCTTCTGCCTTCTCTACACCTTCCTTCCTTTCTTTTTCCTTCTCTCCGTCTTTGTTTCTTTGTTTCTATGTCCTCCTCGTGCACGGTTCGCCTGTTGCGATACCGGCTTCCCGACTGCCGGTCTTTTGGAAACCCGGCCAGAAAGGTTAACTCATCCACCGCAACGATCAGGCCGAGCTTTGTTCTTTTATGGGCGAAAATTGAAATCCTAATATTCCATGCGGGGTCGCAAATGGAACGCGTAGCATTATTTTATACGATACAACGAGGTCGTAAAGTTCATTAGTCGCCCGAAAAGACCCGTATCGATTACCGAGAAACCTAGGTGACATAAACCAGGCGCGGTTTAAGGACTCTTCCTTATATCTGTTTATGTCGTTTGGCTCGACTTGGTGGCCGATACGTGTACGTTTCGAAGAATTTTACGACCTACGGAGACTACAATAATGCTAATGCTCATTGAGACCCATATGGAATATTAGGGTTACAATTTCTCAATACTTAATACTAGATTTACAGACATTGGTTGTTGGGTTGCGTGTATGCTACGGATTTTGTTATTATTCGGGTAATTCGGATAGTCGGATAGAAATATTTGGATGGTTTGTGTAATACGCAGAACTAAGGGTCTAATTTAAATCTATTGCGGTATTACGCTTCAGAGAGCAATATAAAATAATGAATCTACAGTTACTATATCGGGTAGCAATATAAAATCATTTGGTTTCCATAGGACGTTATTGTAAGTTCTGAAGTGCTACAAGAGAGAACCGTATCATCTACGTATCACTAATGATACAATTGATTGTATAATTTCTCGGGTTTTGCGAAGAATAGGTATCAAAGTGTTGATGGAGACAAGGTATTGGAATTACGATAACGATTGGTATGATTACATTAATCAGGATCAATAGAAATTGTTTTAAAATACTATTCACGATTTCTGCAACTTTAAGCGTGAAATCTGAAATCCGTCGAATTGACGGCTTCTGTAAAGCTGTCGTTAAATACATTCGTTAAGAAATGTTAATTTACATAGTTGAATTTGTTCGTTTTGACGTTGTTGAATAAAAGTGCGGTACGCGAGTTTCTCATCGGTGCTTTTAAGACGCTTTACTATGCTACTTTTATATCTCTCGACCATTATAACTTTGAAGAAATTATAGCAGCACAATTCGCGGCAGATGTTTCGTCGTTGAAAAGTGAAACGAAAGCGTGCGATAAATCTTGTTTTTCGCTTACTTATTTACGTCGTTTCGCGTTCGAAGAAACTGCCGTTTGAAATTAAAACCTCGATGCGCGCGCATCTTATCGAGTTCGAGATACCGTAGCGCGCGTATTTTTAAACGCGCGCGTTTCCTTCAGATACGGTCGTTCACGATTTGTTTTTCTCAAAGGGAATCGCCGGCAATAACAGTAACGCGCGTATATTTATAGACCGAGTATAATTAAGTAGACCGTTTAATTGCAATAAATGGATTATTGACTAAACGAGAGGGTAGCCTCGATTAAAGTGGAACTGTACGATAAATCGGCGGGTAGTAAAAGCAATTCATAATTGATCGATAGGCTATGCACCGCGATAAGTAAATAGGAGGCTGAATGAACGATCGGAGTGCACCGAACAAAGAGAATAAAAGTACACAAGAGATCCCATTGATTTGTACACGGGTCGATCGCGTGGGAAACTGCAACTTTCACTCATGGGATTATGAGAGAGCTCGAATAGCGCGAATCTAGCGGTTCTGGATTGCCGCGTTGACTGAATTGCAATTCTTAATGTCAGCCGTGCAAAAGCCACGGTACGCCTCATTTCTCTTTGTACCCAACTTTCAGCATAAACGTGACGCGAATACGACGAACGGGCAACATCTTAGTTTCATTATTCAGAGACATTGAATCTAATTGATGGCAACGTTGACTATTTAATAACATTGACTGATTGCCGGATAGACCAGTCATTTGTAAGAAACATTATAAATTACGTTCGGCTGGTCAGACTTGCATCAAAGTTATATAAAAACATTGTACGATAATTTCAATCGAATCAAATCGAATACGATTAAACCGATACCTAGCATTTATTTATTAACAGATTCGAGAAAATATAATCCTTTCGATTAGTTGCACATATTTTTTTAATTACCAAAAAATAGTGCCTTAAAATTGTATCCAAGCGAAATTGTATAATTGTGATTTAAATAGGATATTTGTATTTAATTTACGAAGATATCGGTTAACAGAAAACCTGTACAATTGATTTCACACGCGACGCACTTTAATATAAATATAAAATTATATATACTCGTTCTGGAAATTTTTTAATGCGTCTTATGATTTTGTCTACGCGTTATTATGGATCAATCACGTCGAGACCCATATACTATTATATCCCACGGTTTTAAAAGCGGACTTGTTTTATACTATTCTAAACTAGTAATGTCGCATGCGACACTAAAATTGTAAGGGGACTAGGTAGCTTCCGGATGATTCTATATATGACAATGAATAGTACAGGGTTATCCAAAATAGACTATAGCAACACCTACCTTCACTTTCTTTTCTTTCCCTTTCTAACTTTACCCTTTTCTAATCTGTTCTTTATTTCTATTATCTTCGTTCGTTCTCGTTTTTAATTATAATTTTATTTCACCTCTATTTTACTAACAAATATGGCGTTTGACAGATATTCTCATTCAACATCCTAAAGTTATTTTTCGATAACCCTTTATATCCCTATGCTTCGTCGATGTTAATAACTTGTCCGGATTCAATTCGATCGGTTGAAGCTGTATACCGGCTCGATATACCGTTGTTATCAATGGCGCACGAAATGTTAACGAAGATCATTCGATAAAAAAAGTGCTGCAATCGAGTGGAATTGAGGAATCCGGGTAATAGAAATGAATAAGGATGGTAGGAAGAAATAGGGACCGTCGATAGAGAGAACTTCGGTAAATAGAACCGTGGTAAATGTGAATCGTGGCAAACGACCTGGAAACCTTTAGGAAGGCGCATTGAGGAACGATCGAAGAATATCATCGGGAAAGAATGCGAATGCCTCGCGTTGTCTCTATTCAGTATTCTTGGCTTTTCTTTCCTCGATCCTACTGATTCTATTCGATCACTCCTTTCTAATTTACGAGCGACTATTCTTTCGAAAACTTTAATGAACTGCTACGCTCTACTGTGTGCCACGCGAACCTATGAATAATAGAAGTAAAGTCATCGTTTGACGATTCGATTCCATAGTAGTATAAGTAGTATACTATAAGTAGTATACTATAAGTAGTATACTATAAGTAGTATACTATAAGTGTTATAGTACTATAAGTAGTATACTATAAGTAATATAGTACTATAAGTAGTATACTATAAGTATTATAGTACTACAAGTAGTATACTATAAGTAATATAGTATTATAAGTAGTATAGTACTATAAGTAGTATACTATAAGTAGTATACTATAAGTAGTATAGTACTATAAGTACTATAGTACTATAAGTAGTATACTATAAGTAGTATAGTACTATAAGTAGTATACTATAAGTAGTATAGTACTATAAGTAGTATACTATAAGTAGTATAGTACTATAAGTAGTATACTATAAGTAGTATAGTACTATAAGTATTAGCATACCTGTAGGTGCAACTTATAATACTGTTGCTACTATAAAACAAAGGGGCAAACGTTTATACTAATTTTTCATTCTTCGTTACGTCAAATGATTCTTGCGATCTTCTCTTATCTAAGTAAGATTTCGTTTGCCATAAATTTACGGTACTGTGACGTGTGCCTCGGCTGTGCCCTTAGCATGAACCCACTATTACATTAGTGTGTAGACAGAGATAGGAATAGTAGCGGCCGAGGAAAGAGGTCAGTCAGTTAACATTTGTCTAGTTCAGCAGAATGAAAGTGATTTAATTGAATCAGACGGAGAGAAGAGCGCGCATTGTGCGGTTTGTATTTTAGCGAGGAGAAACGCTACCATGCACATCGAAGGTTGACGGTGTTGGCTTTATAAAGCGGAATCGGCTCTAACGAAAGGAAGTGCACCGTGGTGCACTATGATGGTTGGAATTGGAACGAGCATACAATAAGCCTTCATTGCTTGAAACAGAGCCATCTCTAGAGCCTGCTCTTTGTTTATCAGCCTCATTGGCTCTTTGTATATATATATATATATATATATATATGTTAATTATCAACAATAATCGTCATAAGATTATCAGCAATTATCCACAGCGTTACACGCTATTTAAATCCGTTCGGTAAATTGCAAAGATTATCCTACTATTATAGCAGAATCTGGTTATATAGATTAGTCGAAAGATTATTAGTAGATTGTGAATTTTTACGTATTTATCGGAAATTTCAATAATAATAAGCATAATGTGAAAAAAAATGTAGAAATTATGAGCAGTAAAGCGCATCTTATAATATGCAGGGAATGAAATTAATCAGTATTTGGTCCGCAATCTAATTATCATTAACCATCCACAATGTTACGAACTATTTAGTTTTGATTCGTAAATTGTAAAAGTTTCCCTAATTTACTAGCACTGGAAGCCTAATGAACATTTCGTTTTCGGAAGCTCTTACGTTGACAACATTGTGTCCAGCGATAGATAAAAGGATTCATAATGTAGATCAATCGAAAGATTATCAGTAACGATCCGTAATATCGCAAACCATTTGATTTCGTTAAATAAGTTCGTTAATTTACTGAAATAGAAATAAAATAGTTCGCTTTTGGGAGTTTCTCTCTTGACAACACTGTGTCTAGCGATGGATAGAAGGATCTATAGTGTAGATCAGTCGAAAGATTATCAGTAACCATCCATAATGTTGCAAACCATTTAATCTTGTTAGATAAGTTCTTTAATTTATTGAAACAGGAATAGGATAGTTCGTTATTGGAAGTTTCTCTCTTGACAACACTGGGTCTAGCGATGGATAGAAGGATCTATAGTGTGGATCAGTCGAAAGATTGTCAGTAACCATCTACAGTGTTGCAAACCGTTTGATCTTAATAGATA
The DNA here is from genome assembly GCA_028830335.1 of Eucera pruinosa. Lineage (NCBI taxonomy): Eukaryota > Metazoa > Arthropoda > Insecta > Hymenoptera > Apidae > Eucera > Eucera pruinosa. The sequence continues at coordinate 2,163,192 of JAMYCR010000012.1, read as the reverse complement.
AATTCTCCAATTTACTGAAATAGGAATAAAATAGTTTGCTTTTGGGAGTTTCTCCCTTGACAACACTGTGTCTAGCGATGGATAGAAGGATCTATAGTGTGGATCAGTCGAAAGATTATCAGTAACCATCCATAATGTTGCAAACCATTTAATCTTGTTAGATAAGTTCTTTAATTTATTGAAACAGGAATAGGATAGTTCGTTATTGGAAGTTTCTCTCTTGACAACACTGGGTCTAGCGATGGATAGAAGGATCTATAGTGTGGATCAGTCGAAAGATTATCAGTAACCATCTACAGTGTTGCAAACCGTTTGATCTTAATAGATAAATTCTCCAATTTACTGAAATAGGAATAAAATAGTTTGCTTTTGGGAGTTTCTCTCTTGACAACACTGTGTCTAGCGATGGATAGAAGGATCTATATTGTGGATCAGTCGAAAGATTATCAGTAACCATCTACAGTGTTGCAAACCGTTTAATCTTAATAGATAAATTCTCCAATTTACTGAAATAGGAATAAAATAGTTTGCTTTTGGGAGTTTCTCTCTTGACAACACTGTGTCTAGCGATGGATAGAAAAATCTGCGGTGTAGATTAGTCGAAAGTTCCTAGGGAATTGAGCAAGTCGGATCAACGAACGATGGCGACTGGCAGGCAATCGATAAATAGGTGTGCCATTCAACCGTTCGACTCATACCTACTGTACTTGTAGTACGTGTCTACAAGGCCACGGAGAGACGAATGCTCGATTAATACCATGGGTGAAGGGAGCTTCTTTAAGCCTCGTCCACAACGTGCTACTTGTTACGAGATTACTCTTCGGCCCCGGGCTATTTCGTCTACTCTTTGTCAATTTCAACTTACACGGTTCGATGATTGTAGAAACTTCTGTGCTTTAGTTTATTTCCGTTTACGCCGCGATACTTAACTTATCGTGACACTCGATGCAATTGATATACAAGAGTTTCTAGAAATATAGTATATAGTATATAGGTAGAAAATTCTTCTATTTCATATTGCTGTTATATTTTGAATATTTGTAAGTTACGTCGTGCAGTTATGTAGATATGTTTCATTATACTTATTACTGGATAAACTCAGGTCACGTGGATACACGTGTATAAAGAAACCGGATGTGATTCAAAGTCGAAGAGACGGGGATTAAAACAATAAATAATAAAATAAAAGAAATATTTGTAGAAGGTTCGCGTGAGTTTCGTAAGCGATACCAAACATGAGGTGTGCGCACGTATGAAACTGTCGAGTCGTATGAATACCATTGTTTCCTTTTTGTGGTCGTTTCTTTACGAGCAAAAGGATCAAGAAGAATACTTCAGTAAAAGAGTCACATGGCCATAAGAGTCGTAAACTACACGAATTTCCATTCGGACAAAGGGAAAACCTCGGATCGTATACCGGAAAGAATCATGCACTGGCTTTAAAAAGATACTTGAGAAAATTATACACGATACCTCGCCTGAAAGGGACTATCCAATAATTGCGAAGCGAAAATTAGACGGCGTTCTTTAAGTTAGACACTAATAGAACTTAGTTTCGTTTGAAAGTAAGTTTCACGATGGATAATTAACCCCTGGCTTATTTATGATTCCCGACAAATTTTCCAAATTACCGCATACTGCGAAACAACGGCAAATGAAAACTTTTAACTTAAACTTTCTTTGAACATTTGGATCATATAAGTTTTGAAGTACGTATGTATTTGAACGTGTTTCGGTGAATTTTTACGGATTTTCCTACCTGTTCAAAGTGAATGTAAATCTAAAAGATTTCAGAGTGCCGCGTGAGGATTCAAAATAACAGTATGGCGTTTTAGAGTTAAGTTTTGCCGCCATATTTGAATTTGATTATAGCCAGTCGCGGAGGTTTTCGTACATCTTTAAATCTTAAGCATTCGGTTCCTATTTCAAAGGAATAATTCCATTAAAATGCATCCCGTATCTGACTTTAAATATTCGATTTTAGGAAAGTGTCCGAAGACTTACGTGCGCGACTGTACGTGTCATATAACGACAATAATTACGTGCAACATTATGTCAAAGTATTAACTTAATTTTTCATGCGCATAATTTCGGTATGATTCTACTCGGTTAAAACTAACTCGTCATTGCATAATTAAAGACAGTGATTGCAGCTGCCTCTCAAGGTTCACTGATAAAAAATGCATACATTAACGGAAAGGATATGTTGTTGGAATTTAAGTAACTTAAACTTGAAAACTTATCTTTGCGTCTACTTATAGCTATTAGGTCATCCCATAAGTTTGCCCCGCAATATTTCTGAAATATTTAACCATTAAAGATGAACGACTGCTAACGTAGCAGTTCAAGTTCAGTTTAAGAAAAGCATTTCAGATAGTAGTAATACCACAGCTCCAACCGTAGCTGTAAAACCAGCTATAAAAATGCGAAACACAGTCGTTTGAAAACTTCGGTAAAAGATCGGCGTTTCTGAATTTTTTAAAAATCTGTTCCGCTGCCGAAAAATGTCCAAAATTTATGAACACGTATTTCACTGACTAAAGTATATTCGACGTTTATTTTCCATCGCTTTTCGCGCGATAGGATAAAATATACCGAACTTAAGCTGCGAATCATGTTTTCGTCTAAAATTACCCTAATGATAAGTATAAGGGATTGCAACTCGACGGGAAAGATTTTCATTGAAAAATTTGTCAATTCGATTCGGAAGTACTTCTACTATTTTTATTTGACTTTACCTTTTCAGTATAAAGTTCGACGCGAGAGGGAAAGAAGGAGAAGGGCGAGAAATGTAGCAATTAACGCCAAATATGAGTGTAATAATGAAAAAAATGATAGAGGAAGTATAAAGTAAAGAAAAAGTTACAAGTTACAAGACTATAAGTGTTTAAGTCAGAAGTAGCAAGAATAGACGTAGTTGGCTTAAAATAGGTTAATATAAAATGTAAATGTAAATGCAAATGTAGCTGTAAAATACAGCCTATACCCGGAAGCCGTTCAAAGCCGAAACGGAAACGTGGATTAAATAAAGAATAGAAAATTCGTCGCTAACTTAAACATGCATTACATACATACGTATGTCGAATGACCTAATACATTTTATTGATCTTTTTCTCTACTCGCATTCCATTGACCGTAAGTTATTTAAAGAAAACGGCAATTTATTTCAATTGTAGCGGATGGAAATTGAAGAATGAATGGTCCATTTGCCTTTCGAGTAATTTCATACACGTAATCTAATTAGTATCGACGCCCGAAGCAATTGCAGCCCGCGTTAAAGAAGACGGCAGGGCGTGAAATTAAGGTCGAACGTTCATACCTCGTTTCGATATTCGATATATGTATATTTTTCGGGTCATCGTTCTCTCTCTCTCTCCTTGTGTGTGTGTGTGTGTTTGGTCACGAGGAATCTAGATTGAACGACGGAACCGGGACAAGGCTGTATTTATCGGTCACCCGTTACATGACACGTCGAGATTCTTCGATTCCGTCGTAGACGCAAATTACCAGCTATTAAGCCGGAATTATGTTCCACCACTTTTTTTTTTTTTACAGTCGACGACTCGCGAGAGCTCTTTTCACGGCTGAAGTATCGAAAAAAATAGCGGACAACATCCGCGGATTCTTCAAATCGCGAAGAATATTATACGATTCGTAGAATAGTGATGAATCCTTATCTTAACGTAACTTCGTTCATTTATTACGTTAACCCTTTAACGAACCTAATCCGCGTTAACACGGTCTTAGCTTGCCGACAAGATTTACTTTAGTCGCGTTTACACTGCAGTCCTACTTAATCGGTTGGATTTACGTAAAACTCGGTATAATCGCACAATGCAAAAACTGTAATTGCGAGGATGAAATTATGCGACGAACTTTGTAAGAAGATATCGCGTTGCAATTAGTAATAATAATTTATAATAGAAAGCGTACGAATCGATTCGGATCCTTTATGTTTGTCTTGTGGCATCTTTGTCAAATCGAAATTGCTATTTCACTATCTATTTCAGAGATCTTTGTAATAATATTTTCATCGGTATTTCTTTCCACTCGTACGTTGCAGAATTTTACAAACGTTGAAAAAGCTGCAAATAATATATATATATATTGCCTTAACGCAACGTTGGTCTTTAAAGGCGAATATTGAATTTAAATGAAATTACTTAGCGTAGCGTCTATGTATTGACAAATATTTGCGGAGATTTTAGCACACGATGGTTTCGATATAACAAGATATGTTCGACTCGTTCGCATTAGCGAAAGAAAATGTAACGGGGTCAGCGAGCCTCTACGTCAGCAATTAAGGATTAAGACAAATGCCAACGCCATGCTTCAAAAACGATCATTACTGAGTCACACCGACCTATGCCTTTCTTAATCTAATTACCGGACACCATAGAATCCTACGTCACCAAATAAGAAAACCGTGCACATCGTACATACCACATTTACAAGTAGGCAACTAATTTTTATGCATTCGTAGGACGATCAAGTATATAAAAAAATTACACAACATCGTGTAATATGCAAGATATCCAATGTGAAATGCTTATTATTTTATTCGTTTAACGGTAGCCTGCTTCAATTGCATTTCTTTAATTTTCAAATTTGCACAAAAATCATAAGAATCTATATTTGCGTAATAATCGTAATTTTCTTTTATATTCATAGTATCGTAATATCTTGTTACGCGCAGTATACCGAGGGTTATTTTGCCCGTAAAATAAATAAATCTTTAATTTAATTAGCCCCGCAGCTCGTTAACCCTCGCAGTACTTTAGCCATGGCTTATACGCGCACGGATCAGACAGAGAAAGTGATTTCTAATCACTGAGATCCTCTCGCAGACAGGCAAAAACTGTTTCACGGCTTTACGACTCTGTAGCTTTGGTACAATGAATGCTTTATGCATCCGGCAGGCCGCGCTAACTTCGGTAAATATAGAATCTCATTTGTGCCAGGCAATTGAATAATTGTTCCTTCGAGGACGACAGATGAGCTTATAATTACGAGACGGCGTAATCTATGGATTTTTAAACAATACGTAATCCTTAGCCCGGTTGGAGTTTAACGCATCGGCGCGATCCAAAGCTAGCTTTCACGTTCAAGTTTCATCAGTGGACTACGGATTTTCATGTACTTATGGAAAATTTTGAATTACGTACAAAGTATTCGACGTAAAGCACAAATTATTGTATTTCGAGGACGAAGTAATTCTCCACTCAACTTTCACTCCTTTAACATTGTTGAAGAAATACGAATCAGCATAAAAATTCGCAGTCTGATAATAACTCTAGACCTTCAGGATCGATAAAGATGAAACACAAGTTTTCGAGAAGAATTTCATAAAGGAGTGAAATTACATTACGTATAGGAGTTAGATGATGTAGGAAGGAAGTTATTAGAGGTATAAAAAAAGAAGTACTAAATACTAAATACCTAATTTCAATTGTCCAATGCTAAATACTTAATTTCTAATACTAAATAGCTAATACTTAGTTTAACCCGTTAAGAATCAACGTGTTTTGACGCAGAATATTATTTGCTATTTTTTCCAATCGATTTGTATCGCCGAATCGCGTTTTTCGTCAATGCGTTCACAAAATGGCGTTCGAAAAACTTGTGAAATAATTTTCCGTTACCATCTCTTCTTCTACATAGGTTGCAGAATTTTATAAATTTTGCAAAAGCTGCAAAGAAAATGTCGCGTTAATCCTTAATGGGTTAAACGAATACCTTTCTTTCTAGTGGAAAAATTCGTCCACAATTCGAAGAATAATACTTCATTCCTAACACCAAATACTTCGTACCGTACGTCAAATACTTAACACCTAATTGGAACGAATCCAAGTATCTTTTATTTTCATTTCACTTATTTCTTTCATCCTTGCCTATTACAATTGCTTCCGGTTCACGTAATTATCTCGTATCAATAATTCCACTTATCTTTCTTATCTTCCCTAACGATCGCAACCAAACAATTGCTTAATCCAGCTACGAGCAACTTATAAATAACTTCGACGGTAACTAAATGTGAATAACACCTGGAATCGAATGAGTCGTAAAATTGATGGCGAACTCGCGGCAACGATTTGTCTTATGGTTCCCCTAAGAAGTTAAAACTAACGATTTCAAAGCACGCGCGTGCTTGTCGAAATCTACTTGTTCTCCGGGCAGGATCCTCTGCGAAGCCTTCGAAACCTTTTGACTAGAGAAGGTCGCGAGAGGATTGTGCAAAAAAGATCGCGGCGAGGAACGAAGGTAGGCGAGTGCACTTCTCCGGGCTTCCTCCCTCTCCGGCTCTCCTCCACGACTCCTGATCGAGTCTCTGAGCCTGGCCGAGTCTACCGGCGTGCCGTCGGTACCAGGGCGCACCGCCTGGTACGAGCGGTGCACTGCCTCCCTTTTCCCCGCTCATCCTTCCTCGCTATGCTTCTCTCAGTCCGGCTCTCTCATTCAGCCTCTCCGTCTCACGCGCCGGCGATACAGCACACCTTCGTTCACGATGTACGCCAACGAAAATGAGAAAATTCGCGAGCCGTGCAAAGAGGAATACAGGGGAGACCGTTGGCATCGCTTTTCGATCGATCTATGTCGCTTAAAACGCGGCTAGAATCGCTTCGGATTATTCGGTAAACGCGTGAACGCGTGTATAATTGTCGCGAAGCATTCGCGAATGCTGCTAATCGTAAGCAGGTTGAAAGTTTGGGAATCATCATTGGTAGATCTACGGTGACTTGATCGGGTTGCAATGAGAGTTTAGGAAACGTAGGGAAAGGATTTAAGGGCATCTTGTTTTAGTAATATTACGCTTTTGGTTTAGAAGCGGAGGCGTGTTAAGACGTATTATAGATTTTTATCGAGAAAAGTTGAGAAATAGGATTATTAAAGTTATTATTAATGTTAGGAATAGAGGAGCAAATTTCGGTACATTTCTTATCTTCCGAAGCACGTGAATTAAGATTGGAATTAAAAAAAGAAGCGTGAAACGATAATATTTCGTTTATCAGTAGGCAATTATTTATCCTATTTTTAATTCTAATTCGCGTATCTTAGAAGATAAAGAATGTACAACTATTCGCGAATGATTACTTTGTTTCTTAACTTTTGTTAACACCTAAGCGTGTGCGGGTTTCGCAACTTGACCACTTGAAACAATTTGTACATTGTGTATTATAGAACGCGATGTCTCCATAATCCCATGCAACTTTTACTTCATTTTATGTTCTACAACAAATAACGCACAAGTTATTCGAGATGATCAAGTTGTGAGACTCACTCCGTATAAAATGGTCACAGAATTTCGCAATGTACTTTAATTACGTTATGAAACGAAGCTAAAGAACCGGATAAATTTAATCCTTTGAATCGTGAAGAATTTACAGGAAATTGGCATGTTTCAGGATTCAGATCTTTATAGATAATGCACAAATGAGTTCTCTGATGTTAATATCGCCATTCCTATTTATTGTAATGATTCCAAATTCTTACTATACCGATAAAAGCTATACCAATAAAATTGGTTCCTACTCGAAAGGATTTGAGTTTGCAAAACTCTATTCAGAGTATTCAAGATCGATCATACTATTAAAGGATCAAAGTGCCTACGGTAATTCCCCGAGGTACGATTAAAATTTTGAGAAACCGATTCCCATCTTTTTGTTTACGAATGTTTCTCACGGATCGGGAATTTCACCGATCAACATTACAACGTCTCGTAACGTATAACATTCCGGTAAAATTCCTGTGATAACGCGTTTCATATGCGAGGAACATTCGCGTAATGGAACGTGTCTCGATGGCCACTGAATTTGCAAAAAGGACCGCTTATCCTCTCACCAAGGACACGTTCTTGAAGCATTCGTGACCAACGATGCTAAAACGTTTCCGAAATGCCTCGCGCGTAACAACAACAATCGTACTTACCTTTATCCCACGTGTAATTCTCCGTTTCCTTTTCTCAAAAACAGCCATCTTCGTGTATTCGTGTCAATTTCGTTGCGGCAATCGTTTTTTGGGTTAACGACACCGCGTCCTTGGCGGTTAGATCTCAACCTTAATCGTTAATTGTTAGCCTGCCCAGGGGAATCCGAAAAGAAATAATCATGTACGGCGATGTATCCTTGTAATTGGCAGTAAGAGCCAATATTATTGAACATACGTCATCGAACGAGAAAGGCTAAGCATCTCGTTGGTGTTATCCTTGAAAAGATGCACATATACGGCAGGTAGATACGTGCTAGATAACCGATTCTAGCTAGATTCCGTTGAGATTCTATCTGTGTTCGGTGCCAGTCGGTACCGTTCTGTCTCCCGTTCGTAGACGCTGCTTTTTCTGCTTCTTTTCGTTACCTTTTTCGACGATGTTACCGCGTCCATCTGAAAACAAGTATACACCAAATACTTAATATCACACACACACACACAGTGATTTACGAATATTTCCATTCGTTGCATTTCTTATTTAACGATAGTTTATACGTAGTAACGATTGATTATAATACCTCGAGGACATACTTAACACTGGAAATATTAAGACTGTTTAGAAGTTTATTATAAATATTTGCAACGGTGCATTTGTTAGAATATCTGTACAATATACGTACGAAGATGTATTATACTTCAATCACATGGCTTCGCAACTGTCTACTGTATTTATTCGTTTGATACGAATAAGTTTACTTCAGCTGTCGGTAGTTCTAGTGTTAATGTACAATTTCAGTATTATATCGACTTTGTTCGAGACTTGATTATCCTAAGAAAACTATGTACAAAATAATCCAGGTGTAACAGTGGCATTATTCGAACAATTTTGCGAGTCACTGTATCTGATACAATAATTCGAATAAATATATGTTTTTCTATAGCGGAAATATTTGGGAATAATGTGAAGAATAATACTTAATCCCTAATGCCAAATATCTAATAAAGTTGCTGCAGTTGCAAGTAGTTTTCCTTATCGATAGCGATGGCAAAATTTAATCCTGCATAATCCCAATTTTATTTACTTCTACTAATACAATGATAAAGAAATAAAACGCAGTAGATTGTGGATATATGTGCAAAATAACTTTACAGCTTTACACGATAGATTTATATACAAATAGCTTAATTAAAGGAATGAAATCAAAATACAAATTAATCGCACTCTCTAAATTTGGATTATCGCATTTCTCTAAAAATGATTACCTTCCTTTCGATATTTCATATATGTTTACATATTACGCGCACTGTATGTTTTCTCGCATATTTAAGTTCTCTATAAATGCATAAAAAATCTGCGATCTAAATATTATCAATACCTCGTTAAAAAATTCATATTCTATTGAGTAGAAATTGAAAATGTTGCAGTGTTTCTTTACACCTGTGTGCAAGAAGACAAAAATTGGCAAGTTTCGTTTCCGTTGTCGAATCTTCGACTCTCTTTATTTACACGTCCAAAAGTTTTGACGATCTTTTCGTTCATTAATAATTTATTTTATAGGATGAAAAATTCGCGACCGTTTTCTGATATCGTTGTTAGGTTTTACGATGGAGCATGAAAAGAAAGTAAGGTATTCAAATTAGATAACATCGCCGCTGCCCATCGGTGTTCAGTGAAAATGCCTTGCATTGAAATTTTATAATTTGCGCTCTCGTAATTATGCTCGGTAATTATAATTGCACGTACGCATGCAACGAGGATTGGGAACGGGGCTGGTTCTCATGTGCCGAGAAGTCGTTTGCTCGTTTGTTCCATAAATTTTTATAGAAAGTCATACCGCACTACGGCCGTTCGAATGAACAAATTTCGAAATTGTTACCCGGTGTCTTTCTCCTTTTTAAACGAAAGACTCGGTAACAAGCGCTTAATTGACGCGCTCAGCAGTCGCCCCGATTCTATTTAAGCAAAATCTCTCATTTGCAACGCTTCCAACGATGGTAAATTAAGTTAATCTTGCGTGTCATCTCTTATATTAATATGTCGGAGCGTACGAGACAACTTTCTTCCATTTTTGAATATCCCTACCGATTTTTACCGACCAGTTAACCAACTAAAAAACTTCCTCTAAAAAATACCCGTACCCAACATTGATTAAAATATATTTTTAATAACATCAACCATTTCACAGTGTAATAAATAATGCAATTAATGAAATACGTTACGTATAAGATTATTACGATACATTATACTCTTATCGCGATGAATAATTATTAGACCGCGGTTTTTTATACCAAAAAACAAAACATAATCCACGTAATACGTACAAATATACAAGATACACAAAGTGAATCGTATTTTAAAATATTCAGGGTGTAGAACAAATATCTGATTACGTCTTCGCGTAAAGATTCACAAATTATTACGAAGGATCTCTTTTATTTTGGTTATGTTTTTCATAGTTTTATAGAGGTTTTGGGAAAATTTATCGAGGAAGTGGGAGACAACGTAAGTTTTATTATGTTGTTTTACGCGGCACGAGGAACGAAACACAAGTGGAAACAGGAGGAATCGGTTTATTTAAGTAGATCATTTCGGTCGCACAGAAAAGGATCCTCGATGTATCTCGAGAGGGAGCTACCAACTTCCACTGAACTTTTCACCTATCACGCCACTAATGCATCCAGTCACGAGTGTTCCTCTTTTCTTCTAATCCCTTGCCTTTAATTTCTTCGGTGTCTTTAACAATTAATAGCTTGCAGGCGAATAACGCATTTATCAAATATCGAACAATTAATTATTAAATCAAATGTGATAGAATGCTAGTGAATGTTTGTTTAGTGGCAAGCATTTACGAGTAGGGGAATCGCCAATTCTTACCAGATTTCTTTTCGTCGAATTATTTTGCGAATCAAGCCGGGAAAGAAGGAAATTTGACGACGTAGAAAATTGAATTTGTTAACCCGTTCACTGGGACACTTAAAATTAAAAAGCATCTGCGATGCATGGATTAACACAATTTTTATTAACACGGAGACAGTATGAGTATTTGGATACTTTGTACTAATAATTATATTGCAATTCATACGAACAATAAAATAAATAACAAATATTAAATGAATGCAAAGGTTTCATTCGGATCGAATCTAAACGAATAAATTGCATTATCTCTGGAAAAAATAATTTATCTAATTAATTAGACAGTCGTTTTTGCTTTACGATTTTTCAAGACTCGGAGTAAGTTTCTGGGATGAATTTGAGGGATTTAGGAACTGTTTTCTTCCAATAAAAGCAACAAAGTGTTAGGTGTATCAATGGATAGTTCACTGATTGTTTTAATAGGAGAAAGGTACAAACTGTAGTTTATACTTCGAATAAATAGTAAATCAGGAAAAGTGGATTATTCACTGGAACACCTAATAATAAGCGTCAAGTATATTCTTTATCGCGTTACATTTTTAATCTCGCTAAAAAGTATAGTTTGCTTAACTAATGTAGAGTAAACGTGTCGAATTACTCGTAGAGTGGTTGAAACCGTAAAATGACGTGCCAACATTCGATGCATTGCTGGTAGGATTTCTAATTGTAGTCATTTATAACGAGCCGACAAAAGTATCCGCAACACCTATACAATTGTACGATTGATCGAATTTAACCCTTTGCGGACGAGCGTCGACAAATAGTCGCCTAATCATTTTTTGGCTTTCCGAGCTTATGTCGACTTTTAAAGCGGAAAACTGAACGTAATAGAACACTTAACGCAATAATAAACAATTGAAATCGTTAGGAATTATACGGTTTGGAACTCGAAAGCCTGAAAATTCAAAGACGTAGAATTCAAAACTAATGTACTTCCCATAGGTGTTATTACTTCTCGTCCGCAATGGGTTAATAGTGTTTCCCTGTTTACGCGCTCCTCGCACTGCACGGATGCTTTTAACGAATGATAGCCCAATTTATGAAAGCGTATATTTCGTAACGATAACGAAAATGTTTAACCCTTTGCGGACGACGAATAATAAAACTTAAAAGAGTATTTTGACTTTGGATTGCTAGCCTTTAAATTTCTAAGCTTTCGAATTTCAGGTCAACAAATTTCCAAAACTTTGAAGCGTTTATCAACGATATTAATTTAAACTTGCTGCTTTAACAGCGAACGTGCGTCCACAAAAACTAAGAAAATGGCGATTATTTGCAGACACTCGTCCGCAAAGGGTTAAAGGGTGATGTGACGATAATTAATGATCTATTTGGTTTTTGTTGCAGCCGATGGCAGCGGCTGTGGCGTCAATAGTTTTAAATGTCTCGATGGCACCTGCATACCGGCCACTTTAGTCTGCAATTACCAGAAAGATTGCGAAAGCGCGGAAGACGAATTCCAATCTTGCAGTAAGTATCTCTTCGATTCGCTCGAATTCAACGAAATCTCATTTTTCGGCTACTCGGAAATGTTGCGTTCGCTTAAGTTTAGCGGGAAAGAAATTGGTCGGAATATTTCCGGTGCCTTGTCGAAAAGCACAGACGCGCAAAAGAATAGTAGACCTGTTAGGGAAAAAACGCTTCCGGGAGGGCCATTCAAGTGCTGCTTCACTTTCCTGGTTCACTTCCGGCATACGCGGAACTCCAGAGAACAAAACATTTTATTAAGAATCGCTGTTATTATCAACACACTCTTGCGTAATTAATTCTGCTCGCAGAGATTGAATCTGTGAATTCCTTGCGACAATCGTCATTAGTTACATATTATGCATTAAGTCATCCCACAAGTAACGTGTCGTTTGTCAGTTTTCTTTAGCACCAGTTTTACAAACATCGATTGTGTAATTCGACGAGGTTTAAAAAAAGGAAAGAAATAAGTATTACAGAATTGAATTAGAGTAACTATTCGTATCGTTACATTAATCGAGGTCCACGTAAAGCGTTTAAAAATAATGCAACTCCAAGCGTGGAATTTAAAATTCGTCGAATTGTATCTTCAATTGTTTGAAGAAGGGATCGAAAAATTCCCTGCAAAATTAGGGAAAATCGTGGACAGTAAAGTTTATCAACGTAACGCGTTATAAACCGAAAGCCATCCTAAGCCTCCTAGGCAATGATTATAAATAACAATAAAATAATAATATAAAAGCATCTTCTGGAAAACTCATCTTTCACGCGTGTAAAGTGGAAACATTGCTTTTTAAAAAGGAGCCCAAGTGGAACACTGTACGACTTTTCTTGACGAAGTTAAAGCAGTTAAAACGTTGGCAAAATTTTTTGCTTTTTTTTACACAATTCGTATTTTAGTTTGAAATTTCCGACGAATAGTCTATCCCGTACTCAGCGAATGGTATTTACAAGTTGCTCAGTTGCGTATGTTTCAAAGCAGAATGAATTTATTTGCAGCACCGCCGGACTGCGACGTTGGTCAAATCACTTGTGGCCAGTACATTTTTAACAAGACTTACTGTATACCTCCTCATCAACGATGCGACATGACCGTCGATTGCGTCGACGGAACCGACGAAGCTGGTTGCAGTGAGTACTCTTTAATTTATGTAAACAGAATTGCTCAACGTTGGCAAATAAGAACTGTCTATACGCCGCGAACTAAAACCTTCGTGCGTAATAACGCGATAATGAGCAGAACTCGAATATTGCGGCGAAATCTAGATTACAATGATAAAGTTTAACGACGGAGGGAATTTGTACTTGTTTCTTTAAAGATAAAGCCGCGAATGCTCTTACGTAACGTAATGGCGGGGGGGAGGGCACGTTTCTGCAATAAAAGGAGATGTGCATGGAAATATTGTCACCACGTGCCGGATTACGTAATTTTATCCAGCGCTTAAATCGTTCGAGGATAGATCGTTGACTAAAAACGTCGAAAAGATTACAGGAAATGCCAGCCGGATGACTTCCGGTGTGGTGGTACCACGCCGGAGCTATGCATCCCGAAGGAGAAGAAGTGCGATGGTTACCTGGACTGTCGGAATGGTCGGGACGAGGAAAGGTGCGAAAATAACGCGAAACCGGCCTGTAGGTTGGATCAATTCCGGTGTCATTCCACGCAGCGATGCATCGAACAATCGGCCAGGTGTAATTACAAGGATGACTGCGGGGATAACAGCGACGAAGACAATTGCAGTACGTTTCAGTCCTGTATCTTACCCTCTGGATACCTCGAATTAAAATTAAACGGTTTTCGAGTTTAGAGATTTTCTTGAACCTAGTTAGAGGGTTCCTCGATTTGCGGATTCTTCTAGGCTACTTCTTCTTGTGTCCAGACAATTTCTGGGCCTGGTAGTTTTCTTTGAGTTCGGACATTTTTCTAGACTTGTGGTTTCTTCGATTCGAAGATTTTTCTGGACTTTAGGCTTTTCGAGTTTGAAGATTTATTATCTGGGTTCGGGGATTTTTCGAACCTAGAGATTTCTCTGGGCTTAAAGGTTTCATAGATTTGAAGATTTTACCGGGCTCGGGGGGGCTTTCGAGTCTAGAGATTTTTCTAGATCCAGAGAGGGGAATCACCGCAAGGTAAAATCTTTTCTTTTTAGACTTCCAACCGTGCACGATCAATCAGTTCCGTTGCGCAAATTCACTCTGCATACCAAGATCGTACGTCTGCGACGGCTACAGGGACTGCCAGGATGGCTCCGACGAGAAGTCCTGCACCACTACCACCTGCCCTCGAAACAAATTCGTGTGCCCTAAAGGAACTGCCGATGGCAAGCCTCTTTGCATAGATCGGTCTCAAATTTGCGACGGGAAATCCGATTGCGAGGATGAAGCAGACGAAGAGGCCAGCTGTTGTAAGTCCGCGTATCTACTTTACAACAAAACGTATAACATTTATGAATTGTGGCACTCGGTGTGTTCTTCGTTAAACTACTTGATCGACTAACGAATACCTATGTTTCAATTGCTACGTTAATCTGCGAATCCTCAGACCAGGTAAAATCCCGTAACGCTAATCCTTCGATTCCCAAGTTGAAAACCTATACGCAGGTAGGTGTTTTGTGACCGTTCGCCCTCTTGTTTCGCAGCATCCGTTATGTGCAGTGCACTGGCGTGCAGGTATAAATGTAGAGCATCCCCAACAGGAGGAGTTTGCTATTGTCCCGCGGGTTGGGTGCTCGCGAACGATTCCACGACTTGCATAGGTACGTTAGGAGCCGTGTGAAACCGAAGTAGCGCATAATTGGGCAGGTCCCTTATTTCCTTCGTTGCTTCGCTGAACGCAGATCGCGACGAATGTTCCGAGAGGGGCTTTTGCGAGCAACTGTGCGAGAACACCGAGGGTTCCTACACCTGCAGTTGCGCCCCAGGTTTTGTCCTCCAAGCGCGGAACAAGTGTCGGGCTCAGCAACACCCCGACGTGAAATTGGAATTGTTGATCGCTCAGGAAAGAGCCGTCTGGAGGATGTCTCCCAGCGGCGAGGATAGAACCATAATCGCCAATACCACCGGCGCCAGCGGGGTGGATTACCTCTATTCCAGAGATCTGCTCTTCTGGACCGACGTGAAGACGAAGAAAGTGCATTCGGAGACTTTGAACGGCGAGGATTTCAGCTCTCGAGTTGTCATATCTTTGTCCAGTTCCTGGGGACCGGTCGCTGTCGCCGTGGATTGGATCGGCGAGAAATTGTACGTGGTGGACTCCGTGGTCCAAAAGATCGACGTACTCGAGTTGGACGGAAGATACCATGGGATCGCTTTGAGCTCGAATCTGACAAATCCAGCGGACATTGGCCTGGACCCCACAGTGGGCCTGATGTTCGTCGCGGACAGCAAACAAGTTCTGAGAGCGAACATGGATGGAACGAATGACTTCCCGGTAGTGTTCGAAGCAGCTTACAAAGTTTCTGGTATCGCCGTTGACGTAATCGCTAAGAAGATCTTTTGGTGCGACTCGCAACTGGATTACATAGAGACGGCCGATTATTTGGGAAGGAACAGGGTGATGGTGCTCAGGGGACCACACACGCCGTCACCGACAAGGCTGACGCTGTTCGAGAACATGATCTACTGGACGGATGGGACGAAGCAGGCAATCATGAGCGTGGACAAAACAGAGGGCGATTACACCGTGCAGACGGTCTACAAAATGAGAGACGCGAAGGCTATTAAAGCGCTGCATCCTTTAACTCAGCCAACGGTGTCCAATCCTTGCGGCAATAACAACGGCGGTTGTCAGAACATGTGCATAGTAACCGCAGCTAGCGATCAAGAGAACAGATTAGGCTATCGGTGCGCCTGCGACATAGGCTGGAGATTATCGAACGATCAAAGGAACTGCAATTTGGTACAAGAATTTTTAATGTACTCGCAGCAGAGGTTTATCAAAGGACGTGTACTGGACCCAGTAATGGAGGGATTTAGCGACGCAATTTCGCCGGTGGTTTCCAGGAGGGCCAGATTCGTCGGCCTGGATTACGACGCGCACGACCAGTACATTTATTACAGCGACGTTCTTCAAGACGTGATTTATCGAGTCCGTCAAAGCGGCGCCGGTCGTGAAATCGTATTGGCCAGTCAAAACGAAGGCGTGGAAGGCCTCGCAGTTGACTGGGCCGCTAAAAATCTGTACTACATCGATTCGAGGAAAGGAACGCTGAACGTCCTTAGCACCAGGAACGTAACTTATCGCAGAACGCTGTTGAAGAACTTGAAGCGACCGAGAGCCATCGTGATTCATCCTAACCAGGGATACATCTTCTTTTCCGAGTGGGATCGGCCGGCGAACATCAGCAGGGCTTACACCGACGGTTCCAACTTGATAGTCTTCAGGAACTTGACTTTGGGCTGGCCCAATGGCTTGGCTATCGATTTTGCGAAGGACAGATTGTATTGGTGCGATGCACTTCTGGATCACGTGCAACATTCTAATCTAAACGGCACGGATGTAAGGACAGTGAACTCTAGACTCATCCGACATCCATTCTCTATGGCCATTTACGAACAGTGGATGTACATCACCGATTGGCGGCTGGATGCGATCATTCGTCTGCATAAAGAGACTGGGGAGCAGGAATCCATTCTCGTGCGCCAGCCGGAAACGAACAGGCTTTACGGCGTGAAAATTTACAGTCGTGAGATTCAGACTTCTCTACCGGACCACCCGTGCTCCATTAACAACGGTGGATGCGAGAAATTGTGTTTCGCCATTCCTCAAAATAATACCAACAGGTATGGAACTGCTAGACTTACCAGGGTCTGCGGTTGTCCTTATGGGGAACGAATTCAGGGCAATGGTAAGAGCTGCGCGCCGAATCCGGACGTCGAGCCACCTCTGGAGGCCTGTCCAAATACATGGGATTTCACTTGCGCCAATCAGAGATGCGTATCGCATGCCTGGGTTTGCGACGGAGAAAACGATTGCTTGGATAACAGCGACGAGCGCAATTGCACCAAGTTAACCTGCTCTCCCGACGAGTTTCAGTGCAAATCAGGCAGATGCGTCCCGATGAGCTTCGTCTGCGACTCGGAGAACGATTGCGGGGACTACAGCGACGAAGCACACTGTCCGAACGTCACTTGCAGCGCGAATCAATTCGCCTGCGCCAACAACAGATGTATACCAAGCACCTGGAAGTGCGACTCCGAGAACGATTGCGGCGACAGTTCCGACGAAGGAGACTTCTGCGTGGCCAAGACCTGCTCCTTCTTCCAGTTCACATGCCCAAGATCCGGTCACTGCATCCCGAGGTCTTGGGTCTGCGACGGAGACAACGATTGCTTCGACCAGCAAGACGAAATGGATTGTCCGCCGGTCACCTGTTTGAGCACCCAGTTCACCTGCGCGGATCAGAAGATGTGCGTTCTCGATTCGTACAAGTGCGACGGGATCTCGGATTGCAACGATGGTAGCGACGAAGTCGGTTGTCCTTCTCTGGCACCGGATCAGTGTAACACCGACAAACAGTTCCAGTGCGTGAGCTCGGCGATCTGCATCCCGAGAAGCTGGTACTGCGACGGAACCGCGGATTGTCCTGATAGATCCGACGAGCCGGCTTCTTGCGGGCAAGTCGGCTGTCAGCCAGGTTTCTTCAAGTGTCGCAACGAGAGATGCGTGTTTAAAGCGTACATATGCGATGGAAAAGACGACTGCGGGGACGGGTCGGACGAGGACACCGAGTTGCACGCTTGCACCGCACCTGAATTCAAGTGCGGCTCGGGCCAATGGAAGTGTCCGAACGTGACCGACAAGTGCGTGAACATGACCAGCGTCTGCGACGGGAAGTTCGATTGTCCTAACGGCGCGGACGAGGGTCCAGCGTGCGATTTCCAGGAGTGCAAGTACAGGGGCGGTCACTGCAGCAACGAATGCATGCAGACTCCTCTTGGAAAGCAGTGCACATGCCCCGCGGGAGAAGAATTGAGTAACGATGGGTATACTTGTCAGGATCTGAACGAATGCGACCCACCTGGACTTTGCTCCCAGATCTGCGTCAACATCAAAAGCAGCTACTACTGCAACTGTGTCGAAGGATACAGCCTGGAGAAGGATAAGCACACTTGCAAGGCGTTCAATCACAGCGCCGCATTTTTGATCATATCCAACAGGCACACGATCCTGGTGGCCGATTTGCAGGACCAGGCACTGGAAAGGGTTCCCATTAACGTGGAGAACGTGGTCGCGACTGCTAGCAACATGCACACGGGCACGATCTTCTGGTCGGACATGAAACTGAAGAAGATATCGAGGTTGGACAGAGGCAGCGATCCCGAGGATGTGATCTCGACTGGACTGGATTTGGTGGAAGGTCTGGTTTACGATTGGATAGGTCAGAACTTGTATTGGCTGGATTCTAAACTGAACACCATTGAAGTGGCTAAGGAGACAGGTGCGAGTAGGATGATTCTGGTCAAAGAAAACATCACCCAGCCCAGAGGTATGTGTTTGGATCCCAGTCCTGGAGCCAGATGGCTTTTCTGGACAGACTGGGGCGAGAATCCGCGAATCGAGAGGATTGGTATGGACGGTACCAATAGATCGACCATCATTAGCACCAAAATTTACTGGCCAAACGGTCTCGCATTGGATATCGCCAACAAGCGAATATACTTCGCCGACAGTAAGCTGGATTTCATCGACACTTGCCTTTACGACGGAACCAAGAGGATTCAGGTGCTGGCTAGCTCCCACTACTTACTGCATCCACACTCTTTGACGTTATTCGAGGACACCATGTACTGGACGGACAGACAGTTGAACAGAGTTTTGTCAGCCCACAAGTTCTACGGCGCGAACCAGACCGTGATATCCCACTTGATATCTCAGCCGTTATCCATACACGTTCACCATCCTGTCTTGCAACCGATTACACCGAATCCTTGCGCGAACGCCAGCTGCGATCATCTGTGTCTATTATCCCCATCAAGTCCCCAAGGATACACTTGCAAATGTCAAGTTGGATACAGATTGTTGTACTACGGCCACTGTTTGATAGAGGAAACGCCTTATTTGATGGTTCTACGAGGCTCTCAGATCGTGGACGTTTCCCTGGTACCAGGAAGCACCAAGACAGGTTACATAACTCCGGTTGTCGGCGTTGAGGGTGGCAAATTCATCGACTACGACAAGAAGGAGCAGATGATCTACTGGCTGCAAACTAAGGACGAGGACGACGAGAACGGAACTATTTATACGACTCCGTACAGCGGTGGGAATAGAACAGAGTTCCCTAATCCGGCCGGCGAAAGCGGAATAGTTGGAGCCCCGTCTGCAATGGCGTTCGATTGGCTAGGAAGGAATCTGTTCATAGGAAACAAGTTCGCTTCTAACATAGAGGCCATAAAGGTGGACGGTAAGATGAGGTACAGAACAATAGTGCTGGCAAACGATGGAAACAAGACGTCCGTAGCCAAACCAAAAGCTATGTGCGTGGACCCGTTAGAAGGTCACATATTCTGGGTAGACGATGGAAGTTTTGGAATCCCCATGAAAATCGGCCGAGTCAACATGGACGGTACAAACTCCGTAATACTGGTCGATCACGTGGAAAGACCGGAAGCCATCACGATCGATATTCCTACCAAGACCATCTACTTCAGCTCCATGTATCCGGCTCTGGTTATGGCGATCTCGACCGACGGAAGAAATTTGAGGACCATCGTTTCGGAGAACATAGCCTGGCCGAAAGCGTTGGCCGTCCACGAATCCAAACTATATCTCCTCGATCCGCGTTACGACAAAATAGAGAGGGTGAATCTACCCGACGGAGGCAATCCTACCACGATAATCGACAACGATTCCGAGCTGAAAACGCTGACGATTTATAAGAAACGAGTTCCTGGAGAGCATCCGTGTTTCGTGAACAACGGAGGTTGCGAGCAGATCTGTCTTCCTGCTTCCGGTGCCACCAGAGTCTGCGCCTGTGGCATGGAGTACAGGAAAATCAGCGACACCGCCTGCGAACCTTTCAAGAGTTTCGTAGTGGTGACCCAATTGGACGTGGCCAGAGGATACAGTTTGAAAGATGCGAAGGAAGCGATGGTTCCCATATCGGGCGTGGGCCACCATATCCTCCACGTGGACGTGTACAGCGCAGGAAACTGGATCTACTGGGTGGAATTCGGTCGCGATATGTGGAACGGAATATTCCGGGTAAGACCGAACGGCACCGAGTTGCAGCACATCGTGAAACAGGGAATAGGATCGAACGGAATCAGAGGTCTCGCTATCGATTGGCTGGCTGGAAATCTTTACTTCACCAACGTGTTTCCCCACGACAACTATGTGGAGGTGTGCAAACTGGATGGTAGCAATAGAAAAGTGCTGGTGAAAAAGACAACGGATTCACCCAGAGAGTTGGCAGTGAATCCTATTAAACGGTACCTTTATTGGATCGATTACGGCCAGTATCCGAGATTAGGCAAAGCGTACTTGGATGGAAGTAACTGGGTACCGATAGTCACTTCCGGTATCAGCACTCCACGGGATATAACTATCGACCCTGCTACGCACGACGTTTATTGGGTGGATTCTAAGCAGGACACAATCCAAAAAGTTTCGTACACGGGTGGAAATCGTCAGATTATCAGAAGAAACCTTCCCAACCCTATGGGCGTCGCCATTTATGGCAACGACGTCTATTGGGTGGACAGAAATTTAGCTACGGTGTTCAAAGCCAGCAAGCAGAGTAACTTTAGCTTGCCCACAACGGTGAGATCGAATCTGCCGAAATTAAGAGACATCGTCATGTTCGATCAGAGCAGTCAACCACCGGATCCAACCAATCCCTGTTCACCCGGTGGAATCGCCGACTGCGAGCAACTTTGCTTCGCGATGCCCAAGGAAAATTCATCTCCCTTCAAGTGCGAATGCGCGGTGGGAAAATTAGCAGCGAATGGTAAGAATTGCGAAAACGTGGAGGAATATTTAGTGTTCGCTACGAGGACAGAAATCAGGGCTATTGGCTTGGATCCGCACAACACCAGTGTCCCATTCACATCCGTTGGAAACTTGACCAACGTTGTGGGCGTGGACTTCGACTATCAGGATAAGAAACTGTTGTTCACTCAAATCAGACCTTGGGCGAAGATCGCATGGATGCCTGCTGAGAAACCTTCTTCTTCCGAGATCCACACTTTGGTTATAGGAATAGGAATCAATCCCGAGGGTATTTCGTACGACTGGACGCAGAAAAAGGTGTACTGGACCGACTCGTCCAACAACAGCATCTACGCAATGGATCTCGACGGATCGAATTTGGTAATGATCGCGAGAGTGGACAGACCTAGAGCGATTGTCGTTGACCCATGCAATGGATCGTTGTACTTCACCGACTGGGGTCGCTTTGGAACATCCGGAAAGATCTTCAGAACCACCATGGCGGGTTCTTTGAAGAAGTCTATCATCGACAAGGACCTTTCGCAACCCAGTGGCCTGGCAATCGACTACGAAGACCGTATGTTGTACTGGACGGATGCAGTTAGGGAGAAAATAGAACGTTCAGAATTGGACGGGAAGAATCGACAAGTTTTAGTCAGCGCAACTATATATCCCTTCGCTATAACTGTATTCAGGGAGCATATCTACTGGACGGATCTCCAGTTGAGAGGAGTTTATCGCGCCGAGAAGCATACAGGAGCGAACAAAGTGGAACTGGTTAAACGATTGGAAGATTCGCCGAGAGATTTGCACATCTACTCTGCGGCCAGGCAACAGTGCAAGGTGAATCCTTGTAACATATCGAACGGTGGCTGCGACCAGTCCTGCCATCCGGGTATAAACGGCTCGGCGGAATGTAAATGCGACGACAACAGCAGACTAGTCAACGAAGATCGGATGTGCGTTCCGAAAAACGTGACCTGCGACTCCAGCAAGTTCGCGTGCAGGAACGGTCGCTGTATCTCGAGAATGTGGGCCTGCGATGGTGACGATGATTGCGGCGACGGTTCCGACGAAGACACCAACTACTGTTCCTACCATTCGTGCAGTCCGAACGAGTTCAGGTGCAACAACGGCAGATGCATCTTCAAGAGCTGGAAATGCGACCACGAGAACGATTGTCGCGACGGCAGCGACGAGGAGGGCTGCGTGTATCCTCCGTGCGCCGCCGGAGAGTTCACCTGCGCCAATCATCGTTGCATCCCTATGTCACAGGTCTGCAACGGAGTGAACGATTGCAAGGACAACGTCACGTCCGACGAGACTCACGAACGCTGCCCCATGAACACCACGTGTCCACCCCATCACCTGAAATGCGAGAAAACGAACATCTGCGTGGAACCGTACTGGCTTTGCGATGGGGACAACGATTGCGGAGACAACAGCGATGAAAATCCTCTGCACTGCGCTGAGAGAACTTGTCCTCAGAGTAGCTTCAGGTGCCCCAATTACAGGTGCATCCCTGCTACTTGGTACTGCGACGGAGATGACGATTGTTTGGATGCCAGCGACGAACCGCCGGAGTATTGTCAGTCCGAAGGCAGAACTTGCTTCGGAGACTTATTCACGTGCGACAATGGTAACTGTATTCCTAGAATCTACATCTGCGACGGAGATAACGATTGCTTGGACCATTCCGACGAGGACGAACGTCACCAATGCAACGACAGAAAGTGCGACGAAGAAACCGAGTTCACTTGCACCGCGAATAAAGTGTGGAACAGGGCGCAATGTATCCCGAAGAAGTGGTTGTGCGACGGAGATCCGGACTGCGTCGACGGGGCCGACGAAAACGTGACCCTGCATCACTGTCCTGCTCCAACGCCGTGCGCCGAGAAGCAATTTACCTGCGATAATGGGCGCTGTTTGAACCAGAATTGGCTGTGCGATCATGACAACGATTGCGGCGATGGCAGCGACGAAGGAAAGTTCTGCAATGCTAGGTACAAGCCTTGCACGAACCAGGAGTTCACTTGTCACAACTTCAAATGCATCAGGAAGCAATTCCGGTGCGATGGACAGGATGACTGCGGAGATCATTCGGACGAAGATGGATGTCGTAAGTATCACGATTATTTTTCGGGTCGTTTTTGACTCAATCGTGTCTCTTCTTTTTCCAACAATTTTTCACGCGCAAGGGGAATACAAAAACTTGCTATTAGACGTACAAATAATTGATCCGCTATTCTTTTAATAAGAAAGGTTTATAGTTTAAGCTTAAATCATTATTATCTTCGAGATCCCGCACGCCTCAGTAAATCATGCTTTCTAATTTATAGCACCAAAGGTGAAGAACACGACTTGTCCAAACCCAGACGAATTTATGTGCGCGAATGGAAACTGTATCGATCAACGATTGGTTTGCAACAAAGAGCCAGACTGTGCCGACGAAAGTGACGAGCCTGCTCATTGTAACGTAGACGAATGCGCGGTGGTGGAAGTGAACCAATGCGCTCACAAATGCGTGGACACGCCAACCAGCTACTATTGCGAGTGTAATCCAGGATACCGACTTCTCGAGGATGGAAAAGCGTGCGACGACATAGACGAATGCATGGAAACGCCACAGGTGTGCAGTCAGCACTGTCAGAATACACCGGGAAGCTTCTACTGCAAGTGCAATCATTACTGGTACGAACGCGCCGCCGATGAGCACACTTGCAAGAGAAGAGATAACGTGAAACCATGGATCATATTCACCAACAAGTACTACGTCAGAAACATGTCTATCGATGCTTCGAACTACAGCTTGATGCATCAGGATCTCATCAACGTTGTCGCATTGGACGCTGATTACTCCGAACAAATGCTCTACTTTTGTGACGTGACTGCTAAGACAATTTTCAGGTGAAGATTCTATTTATTTATAGATTTATTTATAGAGCTACGGGCAAAAGGCCATTTCATAAAGAATATACAGTGAGCGATGTAGTTTTGGTAGCACACCTTTGACAGATTTTTATATCACGACCGTACGAACGTTTGATAACAATAAAAACACCGTCTCCTCGAGAGAATGTACCGGTGTTAGTATCCCAGTCAAGTCTGTAAAACATTGAAATCTGTAAGTCCAGGTTCAATTGAAATTTTGAATTTTAGGGAAGATTAATATAAGTTAAGATGAAGATTAGACTATAATTCTTCTGTGTGGAAATGTTTCGCAGGGCACCCATCGCAGGAGGAGAGAAAGAGGCGATTATTAGACACGATAGCCTTGGTTTGGAAGGTATAGCAATCGATTGGGTTGGTCGGAAGTTATATTGGCTGGATCGACATGCTAAACACTTGGACGTTGCTGAACTTAATGGAACCAATAGGAAGACTTTATTGACTGCTGTAGCTGATCCGCGCGCAATTGTCGTTCATCCTGGGACAGGGTACCTGTACTTCACTTCTTGGCACCTTCAGGTAAGCTTCATTAATTTAATACGTCTGTAGTCAGATGGGTAAACGCGATACGTGCAGTTTTCTTAATTTTACAATACAGCAATTTTAAACGTCGTTTACGTACAAACAAATAGCAATATTCTAAAAACTACTACTACTTAATAGTGGTTGTAAAAAGTGCTGGTTACTCAATCGCGTAATTTCTTAAGCAAAATCGCACGCAAGAAAGAGATATTTCAACTTTAGCAAAAGTTTAACATACGCTATTTTTTTTCTCGATAAAATAATTTTCACGAAACGTCTTCGTTCACCTATGCGAAGGTAGATACTTTGAGCTTTAAAACGAGCCTAATTTGATCGTCGCGCGATGCTTCTTTACGATGTTACATGGCTGATATAAGAAATACCGTTCGATACACCGGCTACTTTAATTTCTAGGCTTACATTGGTAAAATGGGAATGGACGGCAGTAATTTCACGAGGATCCTCACTTGGGAAGACGACATAGCTTGGCCCAATGCTCTGACCATAGATTACTTCACCGACCGAATCTTTTGGGCGGATGCTCACTTAGATTACATCGCGTTCGCCGACTTGGAAGGGCACAATAGACGTAAAGTTCTTGCGGGAGCTACCGTGCCCCATGTCTTCGCCATTACCGTGTTCGACGACTTCATTTTCTGGACCGATTGGAACTTAAAGGCCATCAGCAGAGCAGAGAAATTCTCCGGCGCCAATTTGCGCGTGCTTCGAAACACTACTCATAGACCTTACGATATCCACGCCTATCATCCTCTTAGACAATTGTCCTACAGTAATCCCTGTATGGGAAACAACGGTGGATGTTCCCATTTGTGCCTGATTTCGCCGCCAGCCAGCTCCTATTTATTGGAAGGATACGGTCAACCCGGTGTTACATCGTACAAGTGCAAATGTCCTAATCAATTCGTGTTGGATAAGGATGGCAAAACCTGCAGGGCTAATTGCACTGCTGGCCAACACAATTGCGGTCCACCGGATGAAAAATGTATACCGTGGTACTGGAAGTGAGTACGAGACGCTTCTTCGTTGAAACTGTTAACTTTTATATACGCTTACCGGCAAAAGTTTTAAGACACAAAGCAATCATTCGCGAATCTTTTATGTTCTTTATTTTTTCCGAGACACCTGGATTAGTATTAAAAATAATACAGTTTATTGTTTATCGACGTATGCAATGCTGTATCTTCTCGGCTGTATTGAATTCTAAACTATGCATACGAAAAGATAAAGAATGTGCAGAAATTTGCAAACAAATACTTTGCTCCTTAGCTTTTGTCGATAAGCGTAGCTGACTTTCGTGTTGCTAATTAATGGCATTGATATCGCGAAGGTGTGACGGCGAAAAGGATTGCAAGGATGGTTCGGACGAGCCCACGAGCTGCCCGACACGCGTTTGTCGACCAAGTGTCTTCCAATGCGCGAACGGCAGCTGTAGACCTAGCGTGGTGGTTTGCGACGGTGTAGACGACTGCAGGGACAAGAGCGACGAAGCCCACTGTGCTCTAGAATGCGGCGAATTGGAGTTCAAGTGCAAATCCAATGGCCGCTGCATTCACGAATCATGGAAATGCGACGGAGACGCGGATTGCAAGGATGGCAGCGATGAAGATCCTGCTATTTGTCGTAAGTCCTTCCTTCTACGGATTCAACTCGTTACTTTGGACTCGTTTCTTTCTTATTAAGCCGAGTTTTATTAACTCTTGTTGAAAATTATCAAACGGCGAGATTATATTTCACCTATTCGATGTCGAAAAAACGCTAAGCGGCGCGATAGCGCTTCTTTTATTCGAACAAAATCAACATTCATTGTTTATATCGACGTACATTACAAAGAGTAACACGTTTTATTTTTCTTACGAAGACTAATGCATTAAACTTTATAGTCTCGCGAATTAGTACATTCGAATAGATTCTTTATGATAACTCGGTTCTATTCAAACCATAGTTTACGTCACGAATATACTTGTATAAGGCAAGGGATTAAATACCGATACGTTTCCTTCTGTAACTTATCCAGACAACCGACAGTGCGATCCAAGCACGGAATTCACGTGCAAGAACGGTAGATGCATTCAGAAAGTGTGGATGTGCGACTCGGACAACGATTGCGGCGACGACAGCGACGAACCAGCCTACATGTGCCGTCAAAGGAATTGCACAACCGGTTGGCAGCGGTGTCCGGGTCACGCCAATTACCGTTGCATACCGAAATGGCTGTTCTGCGATGGCAAAGATGACTGCCGCGACGGTTCCGACGAACTTCCGGAGAACTGTCCTAAGTGCGACCCGAAAATGGACTTCAAGTGCGCCAATAACAGATGCGTGCCTAAGCAATGGTTGTGCGATTTCGCCGACGATTGCGGCGACGGCAGCGACGAGATCGAAGCTATGTGCAAGGATCGTTACAGGGAATGTTCCGAGTCCGAATTCAAGTGCGACAACGGCAAGTGCATCGCGTCCAGGTGGAGATGCGACTCCGAGGACGATTGCGGAGACAAGAGCGATGAGAACGGCTGCCAGGAGTTCGAGTGCAAGGCAGACACGTTCCAGTGCACGAGCGGGCATTGCATCGCTTCGTACTTGAGATGCGACGGAACGCGAGATTGCAGAGACATGAGCGACGAAATGGGATGCCCGCCGAGGTTCCCCGGAGGAAGATATTGTCCGCAGTCGAGATTCCAGTGCGACAACAGCCTATGCGTTTATCTTACGGACATTTGCGATGGAAGGGACGACTGCGGTGACGGTTCCGATGAAAATGCCAACATGTGCGGTACGATTTCCCCTTTCTCTTCTTTTACGATATCGTAACTAGATTGCGGATATTTATGCAATTACGGGGAATTAAATAGGAACCCGTATATAATAAGTAAAATTGCAGTGAATATCTGTAGTAAATTGCGAAGTATAATAATTGGAGAGTGAAACTGATCATTCCTTGGATTCTACTTTCTTAAATTTGTTTGTAAAAGAAATGAATTTGCACAAGTAGCCACTGTCTAATCATGAGTTGAGAGTGGGGCATTATTCGAATGATCTTTGAAGAGTTAGCATTAATGAAACATATTTGAAGGAAGAAAATAACAAAAACATCTTTTATTTCAAGAATTTATTCGAAATGCTATTTAAATGAAATTTCATTCGAAATGTTACTCGCTTAAAATATTTGCCCAACTCTGACTGATCGCAACAAAGTTGAGTTCCATTGCGTTATTTAACGACACTTTACAGCGAACTTCAAGTGTGACACGACCTCGAGATTCCAATGCGCCAATCACAAGTGTATCGCCAAGTTCCAACTGTGCGACGGCGTTGACAATTGCGGTGATGGTTCCGACGAAAACAACATGACCATGTGCGCATCCAAAATCCGTTCTTGCAACCCGATAACCGAGTACACTTGCGCCAATAAGAAATGCATCGATCGATCCAAGCTCTGCGACTTCGCTGACGATTGCGGAGATTCGTCCGACGAACTCGGCTGCCGTAAGTCCTCAAATAAGACGATCATTTTGAAACTAGAACAAGTACATTTTCTTCTGTATTGAGATATTAAAAAGGTTCGCGTTTGCCTTCATTGAAAAATCCTGATAGAGTTTACGTAGCTTACGATCATATTTATGAGCCCAAGTAGGTGTAAGTTAATTAATCTATTCTTTTATAATTAATTAGGCTAATATTTGTTTAGTGCCTTGAATGCCCATCGTATTTCCCTTTAATTTAAGCCAAGGGGCATTGAAATCGTACGTCTAGGAGCAATTTATCGTGATGCGTTATATATTTGTTTATAACAAATGAACTGCAAGGGCTACTTGCAAAAGACTGTAGGATAATATTCTCGGGACTTTCCTCTCTAATTTAAGCCAAGGAGTATCTAAATCGGCCCACTAAAAGCTGAGAAACTTTCTTATAAGAAGTTCTTGATAAATGCTGTACTTGGAAATACTCCTTTATATTATATTAAAGGGCGCCAACCAGTTGAATAAACTAATAATAATGAAAAGGACTGAAAGTTCTAAGATACAAATATAAATTCATATTACAATATACATAAATTTCCCGTTTTCTCAACCTTTTCCTCAATCGTAACTTAAAGATTAAGTATCGATTTATTTGCACCGCAGATCACAATAAACCTTGCTTGGACAGCAACAAAGGCGGCTGTTCCCACTATTGTCACAATATCACCGACGGTGGCTACATTTGCGCCTGTTACCCCGGTTACATAATCGCGCAGGACAACCGGAAGCACTGCGAAGACATAGACGAATGCGCCACCGGCCAGCATCAATGTTCTCAGCTCTGCACAAACCTAAACGGCACCTATTCTTGCTCCTGTAGGCAAGCTTTCGAATTGTCCGACGAACGTAGCGGCGTTTGCAAAGCCAT
Source organism: Eucera pruinosa (assembly GCA_028830335.1). NCBI lineage: Eukaryota > Metazoa > Arthropoda > Insecta > Hymenoptera > Apidae > Eucera > Eucera pruinosa. The sequence goes on along the minus strand of JAMYCR010000012.1, from coordinate 2,134,078 downwards.
TGACACGAATACGATGATCCTATTCGGCAATGGGCCCGGAATTAGAGCCTACGATCCGCACGACAAAGAAGAAATCGAAGTGATCGCAAACGAGAAAAGGATAAAGGCCCTGGACTTCGATCCGAGATCGGAATACGTATTCTGGATCGATGGTTACGATAATTCCATTAGGAGATCGTACATGGTGAACGCCAAAGACGGGCAAGTGAAGATTGGATACGCTCAAGATCTCAATATCAAGAGTAAGTTACTTATTCGTAATATTACGTTGGACAAGCTGCACTTTTTCGCGCGCAATACTCACTCCTTCTGTAAATTTTTTATTAATATTTTCAACACTTCGTAATTGTCGCCAAACTAATTCGAGCAGAACTTGTGTTGAATTTTACGCGTCTTTCAAATGTCTTCCGAAAATCTTCTGGTGCTTTAAATTGGAAATATATAAATGTTACAAATATTTGAACCGGTCGGAAGCTAAACTGATCAAAGGGCGCTGTCCACGAATGAATAAATGAATAAAGTTATGCAATGCAATGAATGATTATTTTTATGTTACAGGCGAATCGGGGCTAACAAGTTTAGCGGTAGATTGGATTTCCGGAAATCTCTATTGGACAGAAATCGATTCGTCAAGATCGTCGCTGTTTGGAAGAGTGATGGTCTCGAAGGCCGACGGCAGATATCGTCGAAGTTTGATAACAGTTGGCTTAGAAATCCCGACGTCCATTGTAGTGGATCCAGAGTACGGTCGAGCTATTTGGGCAGACGCCGGAACCCAACCCAAGATTGAAATCGCTTGGATGGACGGTGATAGAAGGAAACAGTTGGTCTCTGACAGAATTGGAATGCCCGTTGCTCTCGCCATCGATTATTCCATGCAACATACTCTTTATTGGGTTGACAACAAGCTTAACACCATTGAATCGATCGATCAGGTACGCGCGATCTTTCAGATGAGTCGAAACCTTATTTCCAGATTTGCGAATCTTTGCGAGCTTTCGAAAGCCTGAACATTTTCGGAACCTTTAATACTTATTTCCCTCGTTTCGTTATCAAGGAATGTTAACGTCTTCGCGAAACTTTGAGAAGTCTCGAAGCTCTAAACAAAAGTAGCGCAAAGTTTCGATTTCTCGAAATTCGAAACTCTTCGAGCATCGTTTCGTTTCGAAGTATCGAAATTTAGAGTGTCTCGTCCCGAACCCTAGAAATCCGTTTTATCGTTATCGCGAGATTTTTATTCGTCCCCGTAGCACGGATCGAACAGAAAGGTCATTCTGAAAGGGGAGGGCCTGAAGCACCCGATTTCTCTGGACGTATTCGAAAGCGATCTCTATTGGATAGCCCGAAAGACCGGAGAGCTGATCAAGCAAGACAAATTTGGCAGAGGAGTGCCAGAAGTGGTCATCAAACACATACCTAACTCCGGTGGAGTGAAAGTGTACCATCAACAGAGATACAACATTTCCCTGAGGAACCTCTGCCACGAGGATCAGTGCACCCATCTGTGCGTTCCGATTCCTGGTGGGAATCGCTGTCTCTGTTCGGATAGCATCGGCCCTCTTCAACAGAAGGAGACAATAAGATCGAACGAGCGTCATTGCGACGCAACTAACGAGAGACCACTTCCCGCGCCTAGGATCTGCCCTTGTAGAAATGGTGGACTGTGTCAGGAAGTCGAGGACAGCAAATTGCAATGCGACTGCCCGGTACCGTTCCACGGGGAATTCTGCGAAGTTATGGTGGGCGCCAGGACGAGCAATGCCACCGCCGCCATCGTGATACCCATTGTTATCTCTATTCTGGTCCTCCTTGGAGCAGCCGCTGTTATCATGGTGCTCAAAAAACGACCATTGTAAGTTCTTTTATATCCTATTGCACGTTTACTCTATTCTATATCACTTCTACACGCGTACCATCAAATTAATAATAGTATAATCATATACCTGGGAATCCTTTGCCTCTTTAAATTAAACACATCGATCCTCTCGATAGGAATTTTCGTTTAAGTCACATAGAAATTTCTTAATTCTTTAATTTCATGGAGAAGCGTGTATTTTGTAATTGTTTATCGCGATTGTTTGCAGTGGAAAGCCTGGAGGACTTGGAAGCTTAACCGGTGCTCAGAGCGTGTCTTTCAGGCAAGGAAGTAACGTCGAGTTTGGTGTACCTGCTCACGAGAGAATGGTGGGTACAACCTTCTTCGATCTATTCGTAATTATATACTTCCCTCGATTCGCGCGAAATGCTCGGAACTAAAGAATTACAACTATCGTTGTAATCTTCCCCTCCAGCGAAATGATATTTTTATACGAATGAACATAGGACGATATTTCATCTTCGAAATACAATAACTTGTACTTTATTGAACATTATTCCATATCCCTTGCATTCTGTGCCTATTTGTACATTTAGATTTCCCGTAAATGCTTACAAATTCACATTCTAATCGTAAGCTAAGTCATTTGTTTTCCATTGGTCCCAAAGGAAGAGTCCCCTTAGTAGATGAGAATGTTTGCATTTATCGCCTACTTTCATTTCGCATTCACCGCGTACACTCTGTGCTAATGTTTATCGAATAGGAACCCTTGGACGTGGAATACAATCTTGGCGACGTGAGCAACAAGAACAGGGACTTCAGCAACCCCATGTACGACGCGGTGAACACCGAAACAGGAGCGACGAATGGCACCAGTGCCAGCAGTATGTACGAATTGCCAGCTGAAATGAAACCGTCTAGTATCCAGCACAAGGAACCACCGCAGTTGCACCTGAAAAGGAGAGAACTCGATCCAACACCTGTCGACTCAGGGAAGGACACGCAGCAGTTGGTTGAGGAAGACAAGTCCGAGTGTTAGATAGTTTAACTCATTCGTGCAGTGACGTAGTTAGAAGTTTTTATTTAATTCGAACGAAGAGGGGACAGACTCGTTAACGCAGAGTGGCAGAACACGATGATGGATCCGCGAAGATTAAGAGATTTTCCTGGGAAATCTTTAAACGAGTGCTTTTTTTTTTATGGTATCACGTAGTATCGATTTTATTCGCAAGTTCGTTGCAATTGTTATTTTGTTAGATTTGTAAGCGTATCGTCAGTTCATTTTAAAGAGTTTACCACGTATTTTAGTAATCAGCAGTTATGTTTTCTCTTTCATTTTTTTTTTGTCTTTTTTTTAAATCTTGATGATAGTTTTGAAACTGTTTTATTCTTCGGTATAGGGCTTTTATGTTCACAGACGCATATATAGGTACATTTATCATTGAAGAAGGGGATTTTTAATGGAGCACAAGACTGAGTATGTTCAACAAGCTTTTTTTCCGCAAAGGTATATGCATCGGTGTAAAATTCTGAAAGGGAACGCTACGAATTTATAACTTGTTTTTAAATACAGTAGAATTCCGACTATCCGGCATAATTCCGGACCGAGACAGTGCCGGATAATTGGACTGTGCCTACGTACGAAGCGATAAAAGCAATAGAATTTAATGGAATTTATTATCGAAAATAAAATGTATAGTTCCAGATCTAATCCGACAAACTTTGTCGACATTTATGGAAAGTAATCTTAAGCAAAGAAAATTGTTCAATGCACCACGGATCTATTTGCATACACGAGTGACAAAAGGTGAACAATTTGTTCGAATCAATCTAAACCAGTATAAATCAGCGTGAAATATCGTTTAAAATAAATGATTGTCATTAAAATTTAGCAGCTCGAATGCATCCGATAACGTATGCTACTTTCTCTTCCGCATCTCGAGAACGAAGACGAATCGCCATTTTTTGCTCAACATGACTTCCCAAACATGTGCGTACGGCCGTGACTTCCCTATTTGTATGAAATACAGGATAGCCCAGAGTATACTTACAGATGGAAAGAATTAATAACTGGAAAAGGAAAAGAAGTAACTGCATTTCTTCTCTTGTTTAATACAAAGGTAACAGTAAAGTGACCATCGTCTTTAATTCATTTTATTACCGACCACGCAAACGAAAAGAACGAAGCATTGAAAATGTGTGAAGAAAACTTTTATTATTCCTAATCTATAAATATTACTCTATATAGTAGTGAATAGTACTCTATCTTGCACGTTCGCTATTATGTTACTCAAGAACAATACGATTTTCTTTATCCTTTAAGATGACAAGTTTCGCTTCGGTCGAATATTGCGATACGTGTACAATTTGAAAAACAAAACACAACTAAATAAAGATGTAATCCGTATCCGACCGTGGTTAAAAATTGTAAACGATTGAAATTTGTCAGTACCCTGTGGGCCAGCCTGTATAATAAGCGATTGTTGGTGAAATTCGAAGTTGATCGGAATTCTACTGTATATAGTTCAGGGAAAAGGAGGTGCAACAAGTGCATCTGACTACGCCACTGCTTTTACGTAGGGATACGCTCTTATCCGTGGCACTTCTACTTTAACACATCTTAATTTTTACCAAACCAATATCAAAAAAAACTAATTAAAGCACGGAAAAATTCCAAAACAGAAAAAAAACTCTACTAATACGAAAAAGAATAGAAAAATGAAAAAAAAAATATAAGAAATAGCTTATAAGTACTCACGTTATTTTCTTTTTGTATCTTTTGGTCTACGTACAGCGATACCGAAGTGCAACTGGTAACGAGTTCGTGTCGTTTTAGGTGCGATTTGTAAGTCTTGTAAATATGAATTATCGCAGAATATTAATTTCACGTTGTCCATGTACCATAACGAAGCAAAACATTCCATATATTTGTTTTTTTTTTTTTTTTTTTTTTTTTTTCTTTTCCTTCGATGGCAGCACGAGGCGAATTAGGGAGGATGTTAAGGGACTATACATATTACGTATGTTTAAACGAAAAAAAAAAAAAAAAGAACAAAAAAAGGGAAAGGAAATGGCGTCGACGAAAGTGTCTCGAAAGAAAGGCGAATTAAATCTCCGTTAATTCGAAAAAAGTGGGAGAGGAATAATTGTTTTCCTCTTTTAAACTCGCTCGGCCACGCGTGTGTGAGCATTGTTACGTGCGTTTGTACATTTTTCTAGACTATGCGCGGGGAATGTCAGTGTACAGTTTTTTCTTCCGTAGTAGCTGTGATTGTAAAGAGAGAGAAGAGAAAAAAAAAATATTGCAAATTGGGTCAGAGTATGCGAGGTGATCTTTCTCTTTTTTTTTTTAAACGAACAAAGCGTACCGCGTTTCTCTGCGTTCTCACTGGAACGCCCAAAATATATTATACATGAGTGAGAGAGGAATCCTTTTTTTTTTTTTTTTTCTTGTTTTTAAGATCTATTTTATTCGCTACAGTAGAATCTCGATTATAGGAAGAACTAACGAAATAATTCGTACGAATTGTAACGACCACGGAATATCTGCAGTTTATTTGTTGTTGTATGTTGCGTATCGGAAATTATACAGACTGTTAATCGTACTTTTGATCAGTGATTTCATTTCTTCACCAACCAAGCGACCAACAAAGTTCAACTTATCACAGTTACGATAATTATTTGATCGCCGATCGAGCAATTATATCCATCGATCGTTGAACAAAATGTATCAATTCGCAATATAGATTATGAAATATATGAAAAAACGTAGCGTTAAGTAATGCGTTTAATCTGGTTTCAGCGTAGCGACACGTTAATCAAGTTTCTACTGTATTATCTTTATATTGTTCTTCTTTTCTTTTCTTTTTTTTTTTTTTCTTTTTCTTGGTTTAATGTAATGTAAAAGGAGCGTTGTACATAGGTGTTTTTACAGATCAACGAAGAAAATGAGCGGCACTGACTCACCTTCTTTACAGATTATACATAAAGTTATATAAATAAAGAAATCTCCATATATATATACATATAAGTATATAAATATTATATATATGAATATATGTATGTATATGTATGTATGTGCGTATGGATAAATTAATGCGCATCATCATCAAGAATCGACTTTATCTCCTGGGCGGGGCTCCAGAGTGTCCTAATTATTATTTTTAACTGTATCAGTATTTTCTGTATTTTTTTATCGACCCGACGAGATACGACGATTGTTAATATATATTGTTTGAACAATTAAACAGGTACCGTCCAAGAATAAACATTTAATTTTACCACTGTGCATTCCTTCTACCCGTGAGTATATATATATATAGGTTTATTAACAGAGATACGATTTAATGAAAACAATTATAGTTTATTCAGAATTGCAGATATAACTTAACGAACAAATAGGAATTATCTTAAACTAATATCGTATTTAAGTTGCTGCATACGAAGTGACGTTTTTCTCGCGGTAAACCAATTTAAGCGTAAGTAGATCTTTCGAAACGATACGTACTAAATCCACAAAGAATTTTTACACGATCCTACATATTTCTTGCGTCTATTAATTATAGCTTCGTTGTTTCGTACTTTATTCAAATCGCCACGAATTTTTTAGTCCACTTCTTAAATTGCTGTCCAATGGATTAATAGGTCTTAAATTTGTACGAATCGACGTTAAATTAATTCAATATTTATACAAGCTTGTTTAAATGCGAAATTTGTATTTTCAATAGCTTCTATTGTCTATTTCGTAAGATTAAATTTCTATACGGAATTACGGAAATATTCCGATTATTCGTGATATCAAATATGAATGCTTTCACAAGTTTAGATATTTTGCATACGTGTAACACGGTAAACTTCTTCTTTAATGTGATTTGTTGCAATTAACAATTAAAGTAAAACATTATCGAAACGATATTTCATTTGCATCAACTTAATATTAATCCATTAACGACCAATGTTCAAATTAACGCAACATTTCGCTTGCAATTTCCTCAAACTTCGTATAACTGTAAATGCTAAGTGGAACAAGGAATAGTGACGAAAAAAGTATTATGCAAATCTCTTTCATAATTGTAGTATTAAAATACAAACTTTAACGACGCGAATTGACTGGGCTAAAATTGCATATGAAATGTTGCGTTAACGCGACAGTGATTTCTAATGGGTTAAGAATATATTTGCTACAACAGTATATATAAAAGTATAAAATATCCTAATTTTTACGCTTATAGATAGAATTATGGGTATAGAATTACATATATATATAGCTTCTTAATAATTTATACTACGTTCAATATGCGAAAAATTAGTAGCAATTTTATAAATGCAATGGCAGCATAACGCGTATAAAAATATATAAAATTCTCGATAAATGAAATGCATTATTGTATACATGCATCGTCGTATGAAACTTGGGTACATGAAAAATATCAGTCTTCGCTAAAGTAGCCTAATTCATCCATTAATATCTCGAATATAAAACTCGTCGAATTAACAAAATTTACTCGATCAGTTATATAAAACATTATTTTAATATATCTATGCATTCTCAATAAATATAATACATTGTTATATTTACATCACCTTAACCATTATAAGAACAAAGTAATGAATGTGAAGTGACGATTGGCGGAGTTGTGTTCTTCATTGATCATTATTTAACCGAATGCTACGTTTGCTTGTGTACAATGAAAAGATGGGTGAACGTGTGTTGCGTGTTTTGATACGTAAACAAATTAATTATAAAAACACCTTACCACCCTGTGGGTGGGGATCAGAATACACCCACAGTATCCCCTGCTTGTCGTAAAAGGCGACTAAAAGGGGGGGATTGCAGGGCGTTAGAAACCCGCACTCCTTTTTTGCCCCAAAAATTAAAATTGAGTAATAGAGTTTTCAAAATTAACCCTTTCGCTGCTATCAACGCGTACAGGAGAATAATCCTTGTCAAATTTTGCCTTTCCGCAGAAGATCATTGGCACTAGAACTACCAAAGTGGTTCAAATGATCTACTACGATCATTTACTAGGAAAATGAGTAAAGATTTACTTCCACTGCATCGTATACTTCCTCAGAGATATTTGTAACTTCGATTTCCTTGGTGCAAATAAATCCAACCCTAATTGCCAGTAATATTAGCGTTAATTTTTCTTTAACAATTTCCATTAATTTGCCGATTAACTTCGACCATCGAAGACGCTATTATCGTTTTGAAACGGTTGAAATTCTTTGAATCTCTTCGTCTAAAGAATAAAAGAGAATTGATGTGATTCAATATTTTAACGATTTCTGCGTATTCTTCGATTAAAATCCGCCGCAGCGAAAGGGTTAAATTCCACAAAGCGATTTCACATATCACTTCAAAATTTCCAAACGTTCCAAAACGAAGAATCCCAATTTCCACAGAAATATTCCAAAAGATGTGAATCTGTTGCAGATTATAAATGAACGACAACAAGTTTCTACTTGTTCGAGTTACTCCACTTTGGTGGCAGTTTGTTCGTCGTACTGAACAGAAGGTACCATCGGTGGTTTAAAGCCGTATTCCATCTTCGATTGCCTGAAGCTACCAGTATTCCCCATCACGGTTTCCTGCCTCGGTCTCCTCAACGTGGACTGCATCTCCGGCGCGGAATACAAAATCTTCGACTGCATGCCAAGTGAAGCTTGCACCTTTCTCGGCACCGGGCCCACGTACTCGTCTTTCATCTTATCCTTATCCGGCCCTCTCCCGTAAGCGACCAAATTGCCATTATTCACAGAGTAAGCCACCGAATGGGGATACTGAACGCCGTAACCCCCGAACTTCTTCGGCAACGTGTACACCAGTGGTTGTTGCCTGACGTGAGGACGATTCAAGGCTAAATAGGAGCTATAAAACTGCGCCGTTGAATTATGGTAGCCCTGTTCGCCGTCAACCCCGTAAGAAGGACCAACGGGTACCTGGAAACTTTGCCTTATCGTCTGCTGATAATTGCCATCGTTCTGGACGTTGTAAATCGGGCCGGACTTGAGCAGCTTCGTACTTTCCAAGGAGTACGGTCTACTTTTTTCAATTTCTAAAGAGTACGGTCTAGTTAGGTGGAGGAACGGCTTCTCGGCGACCTTCTCTACCGGTACAGGGACAGGCACAGGCTTCTCCACCACCTTCTCCACCGGAAATGGAACCGGTTGGGGTACTCTGAAGTGAATCGGCAGGGGTATAATGAATCTCTGAATGGCAAATGGTACTTTCTTCTCGATCACCTTCTCCACGTGAACGGGATACGGGATACGAATTTGCTTCTCCACCACCCTGTCCACGGGCACGTGCACCGCGAACGGTTGGGGGATAGTTATCTGCTTTTCTATCACTTTCTCCACGGGAAACGGCAGCTTCTTTTCGATACCGTCCAACGCGTGCGACTTCTCAACGGTGTACAACTGCGGAGCCGACATTAGAAGCCTGAATTCGGTCGGCGGCTCGGTTACGGATTTCGTTGGCAAAATTTGGCCAATCCCGGCCACTTCTTGGGTATTCTGCGGATTCTCCAGGTTCGCTAGACTCGAGAGACCGTCTATACCACGCGGAGGTTGCGCAATGGTGGATGATGATCCTTGAGGAAGCTCATAGTCGGCTTGTTTGATGATCGTTTCAGGGATTTCTTGGATTCTATAGTGCTTAACCGCTGTCTGATCATATTGGGCGCTTTCTACTTGCTCCTTCGCGCCGAACACAGGCTTGGCCTCGAGTGGACGAGGCAAGGGCAAGATCTGATCAGTCTGACCGTTGCTCGCCGAATAAATAACGTCGTTTTCGTTCGCGTTGTACTCGTATCGACTTCGTTCGTGATTATTAGCAGGAATTGCCTCTTCCAGAATTTCGTTGCTCCTGTAGATGTTCACTTGACCCGATCTCTGGTCCTTGAATTGACTTCTCAGCGATTTCCTGTAGTCTTCCGCGGGACGTTGTTTTACCAAAGCTTGCGCGACGTGGGGAACGAACTCCACTGGATAGTGAATTTCCTGAATGGGCGCCGTGTGGAATATTTCCACCGATTTTTGTATCTCCACCGACTGCGTCGGCGAGTTCACCGCCACGACCTCGGAAATCTGCTCCTGTTGGGATACCTGGTCGCCGTGGTAACTCGAATTGCCCGAATCCGGGGTGTCGCTTTGAACAACGCTCTCGCTAGTATCGTCGGAAATCTGTGGAACGTCAACATCATCGCGCGAATACTCTTTCGTCGAAGAAAGGGTCTGATCGCTGACCAAATTCAGATCCTGCCCTGCGTTCATCAGGGCAACGCCAACCTGAAGTGGATTTAATATAACAGGGGACGCTGCTAAGTACACGTTCTCCGAATGTTTCGAGTTCACCGTTTCCGACGGTGGCGCAGTCGACTTCGTCAACTCGTTGCTTTCGGTGTAATCGGGTGTAGCGGTGTAAGAATACTTCTTCTCTTTCGGTAGATCGGGGACCACTATTGGCCCCGTAAATTTGCCCAACGAAACCGACATTATAGGACCGGAAACGGACAAGCTTGTTTCTTTAATCGTGGACGGGGATTCGCTGTGATCCCCGTCGGTTTCCTTCTGTTTTAAAGTCCACTGCGAGTCCGAAGTCTTCGTTAAAGTAAAAGGAAGCCTGTCTTTGGTAGGCGCGTAAGAGTTGCCGTCGGAAACGTTCAGTTTCTTGACAGAGGAAACGCGGAAACCTTTTCTGTACTGTTTTCGAAGATCCTCCAAAGGGGATGAGAAATCGATCGGCTGCCTAGGTCTAAATCGACCGGCATTTTCGCTGTTTCTTTGTCGTTGCGAAGCCGAAGGACGAACACGTTGTCCAAACTCCGCCACGTTTTCGGTATCCAAGTTTTCGTCGGACATCGATTGACCCAAATCGTTGGAACCATTTTCCTGTGGTAAATATTTCGGGGTCGTGCTCGTGTCTTGTATCAAAATCTCCTTAGAAGGAATGTATTCCACCGTGACAGTCTCGTTGCTCGCGGTTTGGCTGGTTCTCGATAATCTTGGAACGTTACCGGGCAATTCGCTTACGATTTCCACCGATACGCTTTTGGATTTTGGGCTTAGAAGGTACGGTTGAACTATTTGCTTGGAAACCGGTTGGGATTCGTTCTGAAAACATGAACGTTAGCGAATTATTATCAGGTCGTTTGAACTGTTCGTGGCGTATTTTTATACCGAGAATTATCTTTCCATTCGAAGTTGTGTTCGCAAGAATTGATATAATCTATTACTTTATCGTTGAAAATCTGTTAACGTTTGTCAAACGAAGCAACGAGTTAGAAATCAAACGAATTATAGTTTCGAGTGGATAAAGATGTTTGGAGTTCGATGATAGGGGCAGTAAATTAATTTGTACGCTTAATAAATTGCGGTACGTAATAAAGATAGAAGGATAGAAGAACTATATTTCGATCATCAATCTTTGAATCTTCTATTTTAAAGAAGCGTAGTAACCGCGCGAGTTACGTCTGTTTGCTGAAAGAACGGCCGCGTATCCGCATGATGGATGGTTGTTTACGCAAAATTGCACCTGGACGGCATAATCATCGCTTCCGAAGACGTTTTCCTTTTACGTTCGAGTGAAAGCGCGCGCCGGTAGAGAGATTATTATTGGAGACGGAAATGCGTGGAATGTGCAATAAATATGAATTTCTGATGCAATAAAACGCTGGATACGCTCGAAGAAAAGCCATTACTTCTACTGACTTCAATTACTAAACACGGTCGCGTCTTCCATAATAAAGGTAACAATTTTCAAATGCGTATTCAGTAGCAAGTGGAATGACTGAAATATATTTCAATATGATTAGTCAGCGCTCGTGGCATCGAAAGTGAATTACTTCCCAACGATCAGGAAGGGAAAGCGTGGAAATCGCCATTCCTTGAGTTCTTTAAAAAAAAAAAGAAAAACAAAAACAACCGATCGATTAGCCGTGGATACTAGATACGTTTACTTTAAAACGAGGAATCTCCGATCACCAAAACTTGCATTTTTCAATCGATACCAACCGCTTGATCGTTTTCATCATTTCTATTGACAAATTTCACATCCGCTGCTATCTCCTCGGACTTTTCGATCTGCGACGAATTGAAGGCTACTTTATGTTGCTTCGAAGACTGATCATCTTCGATTATTTTAGTCTCTTTCTTCGCTTCGCTGCCCGTTTCTACCTCTCCGAATCTGTGCTCTGAAACTTTCTGCAAAAGAGAAGCGCGTGTGTTTATGAATAATAATAAATCTGTGCTAAATTATTCGCAAAATTGTGCGCGAGGCATGTAAGGTGTCTTAGTAATCGTAGTACAACTGATAAGATAGTAAACAGAGTAAGTAGACGTGGAATAAAATTGTTTTCGTGTGAAACTTGGTATTTGAGAAAATTGAATTTAAAGATTTGTAAAGCATACATATATAAATTAAACTGCCCTCAAGCTTGATTATTGTATTGGTGATCAATGATAATATCATGATTAGACTGAAAATTTTGATTGTACAAGATGTCTCGTACCAATACCATGTTTAACAATGGCATTATTAATTTATTATTATGTGTATCATGCATTTTTAGAGATAGAAAGAATTAAAGCATAATAATACGCTGGTGTTAATTTATGTATTCCTGATTCGTGCAACAACGATTGTCGTGCGTTAATAATGTTGTAATTCACAGCAATTCGTTAAATCACGTTAACGTGGATTAACGAAGTGATTAATATTAGTAGTTATTATCTTAATATTGGCAACGTTCATTGGTGCAAAATAAATAAAACCAAGAAATAGTTAAGTGCACGTATACCCAAAAGAATATTCAAAATCAATTTTCTCAAAAGCAAAGCCTCGTATGGAAACATTTTATCGTATGTTTTCGATTCATTATTTTTTTACGTACATTGTAGAATCATACTTTGTGGTTATACCACAAGTATTCAAATGCCTCGTATAATTGGGAGCATTGGAAGAAGTTGAGATATGATAGAGAAAATTTCTGGGAGATTGGAAGATAACGTGCAACTATTTGCAATAATATTTCTAATAGCGTCGACATTTTTCTGCTCGCTTTTTCCACCGTTAGAAAAAGAAGCAAAGGAGATCCGAGTGTCGCGGTGGAAGAGAGGCGATGCTCTCTGCTGTACACAGACAAACAGGCTGTACCAGTCATCAAAGCACGAGCCAGTGGGCGAGGCCGAGCATCTGACCCAATTTGTTCCAAGTAGAAGTAGAAAACAGATCATGGAGAAGCTCTAGAAATGAAACTCACAACCAAACGAGAGTAGAAAATCGCTGCCAGTGGTTTTAGTAAAAATAACAGACCTGGAGAAACTTGTCTCTGATTCATTTAACGTTATTTCATTGGGCTACTGGGCTTCGTTCGATCGCTCGAATGGAAACAAATATTTTCCCAATTGCACAAAGTATCTACTTATTGATAATGAATATTGTAAGTTGTACAAAACAATCATTTTACATATTACATATTACATATTACATTTTACATTTTACGTATTACATATTAGGATACAAGTTAAAGTATATGCAACACAAATTATAAACTTTGCAAATTGCATAAATAGTTTACAGAGAAATAAAAGTTATTCTTCTTTAGGGAATAATTAAATAATTAATCGTTAGTCGTTGTTGGACATAAAATGGCGGATTTATGGATAGGGTTGAAACTATTTTGAATACGCGACGATGATTGATTTTGATTAACCCTGCTGCGAACCTCGAGCCATTTTTAACCCAGTTACGTTCTTATTCTTCTAAAACTATAATTTCTATGTCGAAGCTTCCTCTCTTCAAAATTATGAGAACTTTCCTGGCGAAAAAAAAAGGATGCGGTTGAATTGAATCAATTATCAGAGAACGCGACAGGGTTAATTAAAAAAGAAAAGTTCAACAGATTGAACATTATTTTCTTCTAATTGAAAAATTGTGTACAATATAATTATAAACCATTTTTACAGACAACGTGGCTCACTTTGAGGAACTCGCTTTTCCAGTTCAGAACTTTTCAAATCGAAATCCTGTTATCCGTTCGCTAGCTATTAATAGAAATCAAATATTCTCGGTTAACAGAACCAATAGAATTAGTATTCCAAATGTTTCAATAATAATTATTAAGGATTAAGACTAAGAATTAAGAATTAAGACTTCGTGCAACAAAATTACTCGAATTTGATTGAAATCTCTGCTTCTAACGATAAGCGGATTTAAATAACAATACGCTGTACAACAATGATGAATAATTGGCTGCAATTTAGCATAGCACAATACGTAGCAATCAGCAATTCTAATTCTTAAACACAATACCAAATTTACCAACATGTGAACACCGTCGTTAATTAATTTGTGATTATTATCATTCGCGATGTGTAATATTATTTATTAAATCAAATACTTCGCATATTAATGGCTAATTCTTTTGGAAGTTCTCTTCTTTAAGAGTCTTCTTTAAGCTCTTCGTTAACACTAGAACTATCAATGATTAGGTTCATAATAGACTAGGATCATAACAGACATAGTGACTATCATAGTTATTCATGACTAGGATCATAATAGACATAGTGACTATCATAGTTATTCATGACTAGGATCATAATGGACATACTGACTATTATAGTTATTCATGACTAGGATCATAATAGACATAGTGACTATCATAGTTATTCATGACTAGGATCATAATAGACATAGTGACTATCATAGTTATTCATGACTAGGATCATAATAGACATAGTGACTATCATAGTTATTCATGACTAGGATCATAATAGACATAGTGACTATCATAGTTATTCATGACTAGGATCATAACAGACATAGTGACTATCATAGTTATTCATGACTAGGATCATAATAGACATAGTGACTATCATAGTTATTCATGACTAGGATCATAATAGACATAGTGACTATCATAGTTATTCATGACTAGGATCATAATAGACATAGTGACTATCATAGTTATTCATGACTAGGATCATAATGGACATACTGACTATTATAGTTATTCATGACTAGGATCATAATAGACATACTGACTATCATAGTTATTCATGACTAGGATCATAACAGACATAGTGACTATCATAGTTATTCATGACTAGGATCATAATAGACATAGTGACTATCATAGTTATTCATGACTAGGATCATAATAGACATACTGACTATCATAGTTATTCATGACTAGGATCATAATAGACATAGTGACTATCATAGTTATTCATGACTAGGATCATAATAGACATAGTGATTATCATAGTTATTCATGACTAGGATCATAATAGACATAGTGACTATCATAGTTATTCATGACTAGGATCATAATAGACATACTGACTATCATAGTTATTCATGACTAGGATCATAACAGACATAGTGACTATCATAGTTATTCATGACTAGGATCATAATAGACATAGTGACTATCATAGTTATTCATGACTAGGATCATAACAGACATAGTGACTATCATAGTTATTCATGACTAGGATCATAATAAACATAGTGACTATCATAGTTATTCATGACTAGGATCATAATAGACATAGTGATAAAGTAGACGGATAAAATAGAATCAGATTAAGATAGAAATTCAGTTGATACAACAATTAACAGGCTATTTTGTTAAGCGCGTGAAGAAGAGATGAAGTAATACGAATGATTAGCCCTTCTTTGGATTTCCAATTTTAACACCATTATTCCGTTTTCATTTCAATTCTACCACCAAGCTGATAAATGCAAACTAACTGCTTCGCAGCATAACAAATTTCGCGTGACAATATGAGATTACATAAATTTTCAAGTCATTTTAATAACACTCATTGCAATTATAAATTACTTCGAATTCGCGTGGGATTCCGCGTTTGAATTCGTTTGCAACCCTCGTAATTCGAAGAAGGGTTGAAATGCTCGTTTCTAAGTAGATGTAACAAGTATAAACTGAATTTTTATTGTAATCCGATTCGCCTCTCAGTCTATTATAGTTCGTGAGAAACGAATCTTTATTCATTCGTGTTACAAACAATTACGCGTAAATTAAAGCCATGCGTTTCAATACGGCACGAGTCCATCAACCAACAATTTTCATAGAACCTCTATAATCCATCTTCTTTCATTTTCTATTAACCTTTTTTCAGTCTCGTAAATAAAGTCTTAGTTGCCAAGAGACTTTAACCATTTGCGGACGAGGAATAATAAAGCACTTAAGAATGATTTTGGTTTCGAATTGCAAGCGTTTAAATTTCCAAGCCACCAAATTTCCAAACGTTCAAAACGCTTATTGATGATATTGATTGAAATATTTTCCTGCGAAAATCGACTTGAAACAAGGAGACCAAAAAATGATTAGGCGGCTATTTGCAGACACTCGTCCGCAAAGGGTTAAAGTTTACTTCTCAAGAGAGCGAATCACTGTATGTTAATTTTCCGTCTTTCAAATGTTCTCGCTAAAGTTTGACTGAACTAAAAACCAATCGTATCGAATATTTGTGCAACTGTTTCGAAACTCGTGGTTTTCGACTCTTCAAAATTGCGTCTCGCTACGGATTTCGCACGATTTGTATGGAAAATTAGCAACAGGCCATTTTCGACCACGTTGATTGAAGTTCTAGCGTTAATTAACGGGAAATCGAACTCTCGAAAGATCATAATGCATCGGGGAAAAGTATATAGGTGGTGTAGAATGGTCAGAAAGGCAATAACATAAATTCAGCTTAAGTGGAGTAACATGGGGCAAGAGGAGGCTGAAAATAACGCAGCTGGCAAAGCGAGATGAGAGAAAGGTGGACGTTACGGTACCATTGACGGTCTCCCTTTCTCTCGTACCATCCGAGCGAGAAGAAAGGCGAAACGGGAAAAGATGCGCGCCGCATTCTTGCAGCTCTTGCAAAAGAAAAACCAGTGAGAGTCGCGCACCAGCTCGGGGTCTTATTAAAAGCAAACCGAGATAAAGTTTCGGCCAAGATAAACCTAAACCCTATTCCCAACGAATTAACTTCAACCTCATTTGCATGCCATTTTTATTCCTTCTTTTATTCCCCCATTTCACCGTTTCACCGTTTTATGCTCCCCAAAAAGGAATGACGCGTGAATTCATACGTTTCTGATTTAGCGGTTTTGCCTATTTATGGTAATGCTCGATAAGTCCTATCGAATGTTGTTAAGTTAATCGTTGGACGTAATGGTTTATTGGATCGGTGGCCCGTTTACGGTGTTTGATATGCGTTGATGAATTTTCTAGAAAACTGGTCGCATAATTGCCGCGGGTAACCACTGGAGAAACTTGTGGTAAAGGCTTCGGTGCTCCTGCAGGTTTTTCTCCCCAAAAGAGGAATCCTCCTGAACGCCGCACCGTTTTCACTTGTTCTGGGTTTTTAAGAATATTGCGGATAATTGTGCATCGGAGAAAAAAAGCAAAACAAAGGAGAAAGACTTTAATCCCAATTTCCCAATTGGCATACTTTACGGTGACTATTAGGTGAACCAATGAGTAATCTACCTTTTATTGTCGAGTACCTACCCTGCTTTAAATACAATTGGCGTTGTTCCTTAATATTCGCGTATTATAAAATAAATTCATCGATTCATTTTTGCATCTCACGATCAGTGGTATATTTTATATTTAAATCGTATATATTGAACTTATTATAGAAATGGTGAATTACTCGTTGGTACACCTAATAAAAAATTCGTGGCATAATTTAGCAACCAAATATTCGCTTATTCTAAATTTTAAAGAACGTTGCAAATAATTGTGCGTTAAGAAAGGAAACAAAGTAGAAGAAAAACGATGGGACGAAAATCTAGAGGAAGACTTAAAACTCCCCCAAATTTGCATTCGTTTTCTGATAACTATAAATATCGTAGCACAATTTAACGACCAACTATTCGCTTCTTCTGCATTTTGAAGAATATTGCGAACAATTTCGCGTTGTAGAAAAAGAAACAAAGTGAGGTACGAAGAAAGATTTAAATCTTCCCCTATTAGCTTACTTCGTAGCAATAATAATCGTACCACAATTTAGCGAACGACTGAAGGATATTGCAAACGATTATGCATTGAAAAGGGAGAAACGAAATGGAAGAGAAATTGCAGAACGAGGTTCTGGAGAAAGACTTTTGTTAGATCCTCTATTAACGTGTTTTGTAGTAGCTAGAAAAATCGTAGCGCAATTTAGTAGCCGGCTATTACCGTGAAGCGTTTTACCATTCGGACTAATGGCTCGTTGAAAATGCACGATAATTTTCCTTTCGTTCGAAGTAGATGAAGGAATGCAAAGTGTTGGTAAATTGGAGAAGCCGCTATTATGGTATAGTAACGTGTGCAGGATTGTCCAGCTACCTGGAACATTCTTTTAAAACACGCGACCAACAAAGGGCATTACTTTCGCTATTTTATAGCTTCTCGGAAAACAATAGCAGTGCAATGGTCAATGTCTTTATCAAGGACTTCGCGTCGAAAGCATCAGCGCCGAGATCTTGAACTTCTCGCGGCAGCTAGCTTCGGTAATTAACCCTTTGCGGACGAGTGTCGACAAATAGTCGCCTAATCATTTTTTCGCTTTCCGAACCTATGTCGACTTTTAAAGCGGAAAACTGAACGTAATGAATACTTAAGGCAATAATAAACATTTGAAATCGTTAGGAATTATACGGTTTGGAACTCGAAAGCCTGAAAATTCAAAGACGTAGAATTCAAAACTAAAGTACTCCCATAAGTGTTATTACTTCTCGTCCGCAAAGGGTTAAAGTGGCATCTACCCTATAGTGCCAGCGATTGTTAATGTAAAACGATGCTTGAAGCATGTAAAACGAGTTATCGAAGCCGCAACGAGGATTGAATCGGAGCAGGGAAGGTGTAAACAAAGTTACGAGAGGATGCATGGTTCGGTGGTAAGTGGAGGATGCAGAGAAAGAGAAAGGGAACGAGCAAGATCGTTCGCGTCGAATTTTTGACAGTAGGTGGGTCAACCCTGGAACCAGCTTTCATCCGAAAGTGCGTGGAGAAAGTATTCGCAGTTTTTACGCGAGGAAATTCTTCCACGCCTCCGATCGAACCGCCATAAACTTCTTCAACTTATCACGAACTCCTACCGCGCAACGCAAATCCTTTTTCAAATACGATTCCAATAACATTGCATCGAAACACGAAACCAAAACTATCTTCCGTGTGACGTAAAAGGTATAAAGAAGACGGAGAAACACGATTTGAATAACATCGCATCTAAATACGACATGAATAATTATCTTTCAAAATCCTTTCGAGATCCTAATCAAATTGCATCCAAATCGTTGTTGCAAAAATCGTTTTTAACCGAAGAAAAAAAACAACTCGGATTCCATTCAACTCAATATTCGCCCATTATTTGATTTATTTCGGCATTTAGGTATTAATTAGATGCAATTAATTGAGTACTTCTTAAGAGTACTTCTTAAGTATGAATACTTCTTAAGTAGTACTTCTTAAGAGTAAGAATACTTCTTAAGTACCTTGAGAAGAGTGCCATGAGAAATGCGAGTATGGGATCACTGTACAACTTCTCGAAGAAAATGAAATTAATCCGACTACCGTTTCGAACATCCTTCTGATAAGCGAAGTATAGACGAGCATTCTACTCGTTTCTCGAATCGTGCAATGGCACGCTGTATGCGGGTAAACGTTTCTGGGTAGAGGCACAAGGGGAAAGTGTAAGCTACACTTTGTTAGACGGACTTGCCGGAAGAGAACGAGACGGCAGCGAAATGACCTAGGCCGCATGCGAAGGTTAAGGACGACTTTCACCTAAAATTTGCCGATGAAGGCTGCCTCGAAGGCCGTTCGTGTTCACAGCCGATAAAACTGCATCGAGAATACTTTATAACACGTACAGGACGAAGCGTACTACTTTCTTAACCCTTCACGCTTCGAAACTTCTTTCGTAGTCCGACTTCCCAACAACTCCGGCATACCTTAAAATTCGAGTTACAGCGGATATAAAATTAAAAAGTGGACTTGTGCTGTTTTGAAATTTGTAACTTCGATTGCGTTCGTTGCGGTTCGATTGAGAAATGATCAAAACACGCTTAACCGCTTGCTCTTACGAATTTTTCAATAGCTACGCGTGACAGCGAAAGCTGTTGACTACTTCAACACCGTGGCATATGAGAAATATCGAAATATTATACGGTATTTGTATTTGCTATAACAATTACTGTAGACTCGTAGGCTTAATTACATGGTCGCGTAGCGAGTGTTAGAAGGTGAGAGCCTGCCGTAGCAACAATAAAGCCCAAGGAACCAGTACTTGTTAATTTTTCAGCTGGTCAGCACGTGAACCCAAGATTTGGGATAGTTGTAATTTCGTTATTTTCGCATGTGATTTCAAAGTCGAGGCGATCCTTGGTTTTTATTGCTGGATGCCGAGTTCCGGGTAGGTAACGGGAAACACGGAATGACCGTTGACGGGGAAGTGGGAAAGTCCAAGGGGTAACATACCCCTTAGCTCTCTCCTTCGGGACTCTTCACAACCATTCGAATATTGAAAAATATAAAATGGTACGCCGGTCAATGAAAGGTCTGTCTGCGTCTATCGCTCGTCGAAAGAATAAAGTAACGTTAAACGAATTGAATTATATCATCCTCGCCTCCCCGAGTTCCGGTCTACATTAGAAAAATTGAAAAAAGGAATTAAAGGGGGTAGCTTAAATTTGATCATAAATATCCTTTTCTCTATAGGTCGCCAAAATGAACCAGTTCTAAAAATCTCTCGAGTGATATCGAATTTCCGAACGATGCTCTTATTTTTGCTGGAATTCGAAGACCAATTATTTCAATAAAAATTCGTAACCAATGTTAACCCTTTGCAACTCTTAAGTCGCCAAAATCAATTAGTTTCGAAAGCTCTCGACATGCAAAGGGTTAAAATAATGACGGCGACATGTTCGAGGTGGCTCGCAGTAGAAGATGTAACACTGACGACGCTCGCAAGTAGATCGAGGTTAAAGATTTCTATGCCCGAAGGTTAAGAATGCCTCGACACGGTGTCTATCGGTCCACGGGGGTTACGCGTGAAAGGTTCTCCAGTTTTACGTAAGGCAACGAAACTTGTTCTGCATTGTTTCGCCCCGCATCGAAAGTAACTTTACGCTCTGGGAACGGTTTGCCGTTACATTCTCAAGGACAGAGATGCGCGGAGCTCCCCCAATTTATGAAACTTCTGTTAAATTAGAGAAACCTTAAAGAAGAAAGAATTCTTCGGAAAATATAAGAATAGAATTGTTCCCCCTTTCTTTTCCAACTCGCTTTAGGAAATATTCCACCTGATACAGAAATAGTAACGAACAGTTAAATTAATCCTTGTACATTGTTTACGTGGTTGTCATATCGTACGGTATTTTATCGCGATTTAGTTTACGTTTTTTTTTGCTTTACTAATTTAGTTTATAGTATTGAGTACGCGCGGAGAAAAAGTGTGGATATAATAGGGGATGAAAGATAGATAAAATAATAATAGAAAGGTGGATGGAATGAGAGAATTAAGTTAAGGAGACTGTGTGGAAAACGAATAAAGTATTACTACTACTACTACTACTAGAGAAATAGTATTTTACTGTGCATAGTATCGCCCTTAAAATGCAATCATTTTTATGGGAACGTATATGAATTCCTCTGAATAACAAAAAACGTTCCGATTAAATTTCTCATTCCCCCATCGAATTAAATGCGATACTCAATTTTCAAGTATTTTCTGCAATAGCAATTTGCAACTTTCCAACTTCTCCAATTTAGGAAATCTCCCATCTCGCGATAATTAATTTAGCTTTCCCAATTTTCCAGCTTCGCTAATCTTAGAAATCTCCCATCTAGCGATAATCAATTTAGTTTTTCCAAATTTTAGAAATCCTCCGATAATCAATTTACGTAGTTTTTCCAATAATTACCTAACGTCTCTAGTTTCATACACTTCCTATTTTCCCTTTTTGCGGTAATCATGTTATTATATATATATATATATATATATATATGGTTTGCTTCCTTTTTCTACGTATCCTAGGAGAAAGATGAATTCCTGCGAGTAACAGAAAAGTTCTGATTAGATAACTGTTTCATGCAATCCAGGAGGAGAAATTTCAATTAGCAAATGGGAGAAACGGCGTGTCGAGGTCGTACGAGCACGTACTACACCTCGAGGAATCCATCGAACCGCTCATTTTCCATCCCCCTTCGATCGTCCTCATCGTTACCAGTTGCTTAGAAAGTTTCCTTCACCTTTTCCCTGTGACGGCATTTCATGGGACCAGTGACCGTTCATTAACTACCATCCATCATCCGTATCGGCCATAAGGAAACAATTAGATACGGCAAGGAGCAGTTATCGTTTAATGCAAATCAATATCCATAAGCTGCCTCTTCGAATTCGCCTTTACCGATTCGCGATAGAAGGTTAACATTAAATCGATCGGAAAGTTTCGTCGTCGTTTTCTACGCACGATTTGTATACGCACTTGTATTATTCCTTATCCTTCGATGGACATTTTTTATCAACAATTAATTAGCGTTGGATACAACGTTGCGGGTTGTTACAATTTAAAACCGAACTTTCTGATTATTCCGATAGATAAATTAATTAAGTTTATTAACCTTCCTAATTGCTCGTAAAAAAGGAAGGATCACACAGTTAGGAATTGGAAGGATTTCTATGAATTTGTATTACTCGCGTTAGTAAAAATAGAATCGTTATAGAAAGATAAAACGATAGTTTTATATTAGATCGAATATTCCGAAATTGTTCAGAGAATGAAGAAGGAAGTAATTATTCCATTTTGAATCATTCCGATCGTGAATAGGGAAAGAAGATTAATAGAATGAAAAAAAAATCCTATATTCCTGTTAGATTAAATATTCCAAAGTATTCATTCGAAGAAGAAAGCGGAAACCGTTCTACTCTGAATTATTTTCATCGTCGATAAGGAAAGAAGAGTGATAGAATGATGAAATAACAAGAGCGTAGATCAAGTTTCGTTTAGAGGCGGGCAAAGATTTATTAAACAGGAAAATTGGACAAATTTCGAACGCCTGCAAAAATACTTCAAAATTGAGTATCGTATTTAATTAAAGTTTTTTTTACCTTCCTCTTCATAGAAATAATTGCAATCGAACGAAGATCCAATTGGAATTAATCGCGTAATAAAAGAAACGAAATATAATATAAACGGATTATTTCAAAACAAGGATATACGAAATTTTT
Organism: Eucera pruinosa; assembly: GCA_028830335.1. Taxonomy (NCBI): domain Eukaryota; kingdom Metazoa; phylum Arthropoda; class Insecta; order Hymenoptera; family Apidae; genus Eucera; species Eucera pruinosa. The sequence goes on along the minus strand of JAMYCR010000012.1, from coordinate 2,111,025 downwards.
AAAACCGAAAAAATTGAAAAACTAAATTGATCGTTACAAGTTGGGAAATCTTCCAAAATTGGAAAAATCCCGTATGTAAAAATTGAATATCATATTTAGTCGAAATATGGAAATATGAAACTCCTCGGTGTTCGATTTGAAATTGTACATTAACCCTTTGCGGACGACAAATAGTAAAACTTAAAAAGAGTATTTCGACTTTGAATTCCAAGCCTTTAAATTTCTAAGCTTTCGAATTCCAGGTCAACAAATTCTTAAAACTTTGAAGCGTTGATCAACGATGTTAATTTAAATTTTCTGCTTCAACGGTGAACAGTGCGTCCACAAAATGAGAAAAGTGGCGCGATTATTTGCAGACACTCGTCCGCAAAGGGTTAAAGTGGAACTTTTACAACGAATGGCTCTCAATCGGCTATCTGGGAAAACGAAATCACTTGGGAAAATTTGCAAATCGGCGAAGTATTATGATGCGCAGGAAAGTTCTTCGCGTTTACCTTTTCGTTGCTCCAGTTCCCATGGGAATCGGATTCCAGTGTCGCAGTCACGGCCGCTATCCATACAACCGCGGCCACCTATAAGAATCATCAATTTCCACCGTCAATTTCTCTTCTTCATCCTCCGCTATGCTAACGAGAAATAATCGATTGGCCAAAAAGTGAAACCCTATATTAAGCAATGTATTCTCTGCAATTTTCAACAACTTTCTGTCGCGTTAAATAATTTCAACGTTCCGTTCTTAAGCAATAATACATTTTTGCCAACATATTAGGACTCGCTTAAACAAAATTGTCAACTTTCAGATTTTAGAATTTGCTCGTTGGTAAAAGAAATTCGTCGGGGCCGAAAAATGGTGGCTTCCTTTGAATATTAGCCTATTCAATTATTCGTACCATTTATCCCTAGTTCGCAATGCATTTTACCTTCGCAGTGGTAATATAAAGTAACAGGTCGAAAATGCATCTTATTTTCTTTCATTTCGAAGCTACGTTAAGCGTCATAAACATAATCGATCGTTAAGATTTTTCTTCCAAATGATAAATCGAAGTGTCCACTTATAGATCTTATTTGCGCGTTGAAATATTATTTACACGATTACTTGTGCATCGATCGTGGTAATAATCGTAGAAAAACGACAAAACTCTTTGGCCAACCTAACGCCGATAAAAGTATGAAAATTATTATAAGTACGATGAACCTTGTGCCAATAACTTGTTGCTTTTCTACCCGGCGAAAAAAAATACGAATGCAAATTATGTAAAGTGGCAGACCGTTACGCTATTGAATTATAATTTAACTCATTCATCTTCGGTTGAAACGAATAAAAAGAAGGATCGGTATAGCTAATTATAGTCGTGTTGGATATCTTTCTCCTATTTAATTTGCCGATGTTACGGTTAATGGCGAAAATTATGATAATTATCTTCGTTTTCTGGCTTCCTGGTCTCGGAGGAAGCAATCCGAATATTTTTTTCTCGTAGAATAAAAATGAATTTTTCAGTGGAACGGCTGAAAGGACGAATAGGTGCGCGATCGTATAGTTACACGAAACCGCTATGTCGCTAACAATTACGCGCTCCACAATGAGCGACGTGGAGAATACAATAGAATAAACAATAATAGCGATAAAACTATATTCCGTACTCGACTCGTTACCACGGTGAACGCATTAATATTATTATTATTATTACCTCAAGTTTACTTTCAATTATCCAATTGCATTGCAGATTTAATTACTTTCTAACTATTACACGTGTATTAAATAGTTACGTAGCCATTGCAATTCGTCCGTAAAATTCGCGAGTGAACATCGAATGAATTAAAATTGTAAATATTCAATTTCGATACTTTGCAAACTTCTATTAAGTTAATTACCTTTTAACTGTTGCGCATATATTAAATAGTTACATAGCCAATTGGAATGCGTCCGTAAAATTCGCGAGTGAACATCGAATGAATTAAAATTGTAAATATTCAATTTCGATACTTGGCAAACTTCTATTAAGTTAATTACCTTTTAACTGTTGCGCATATATTAAATAGTTACATAGCCAATTGGAATGCGTCCGTAAAATTCACGAGCGAACGTTAAATTGAACGAAATTATAAATATGAAATTTCGATACTCGGCAAACTTGTATTAAGTTAGTTTACTTTTTAACCGTCGCACGTATATTAAATAATTGTATAACGAGCACAACGCGTCCGAAAAATTCACGAGTGAACGTTAAATTAATTAAATATTATAAATATAACGTTTCGATACTTGGCAAACTTCTATTAGATGTGCCAATGAACAATCCACGTTTTTTTTATTCAAATCAACATTTGTTTTGTACAACATCAGGTACAGTCCGCGACAGAAAGCTAGGTTCAGTCATTTTTATTTATCTAACTCCTCTTAGCCTTCGCGGAATTCTTTCACTTATTGTTAGCTTCAAAAGTTATATTTAGGATCATGATTATTATATTTATGAACGAGAATAATTTGTTCGTAGCTCAATAAAGAGAGAGAGAAGGTTCATATGAAATAATTAAGGAAATTTCTGTATCAACATTTATTTCTTTTATTTACTATAACGTTAAATTATCGTCGTATAATTTTTTAATAACACTTTCCTCGATGTTTGCCCACCGATTGTGATTTTTAATTTGTTCTTTCTCGAAAATTGTCTTCCATTTTCGCGAAACGCTTCTTCTAAGCAATCTTTTATATTCATACGTGACGATCGCTCGTATCACAGTCTTACTATTGCGCGATTATTTTAAAAAAGACAACGAACGTATCTTTCTGTCGTAGCGTGTACTTATTCTATTTTATATATAATCTTCGTCGTTCCGTAAAGGTTGACACAATCTTTCGAAGAAACTGTAGACGCTTATTTAAATCTTCGATCGAACAAATTGATGAACTCGTTGAATAATAGTGGATTACTTATCGGTACGCCAAACGATTCTCCGCGTTCTTATTTCGTATCGTAGAGACTTTTATAAAACGAGTCGTTCATTGATGAATGTTCACTGACAAAAAGTAGAAGGAATACTTACGAAATAACGGAACTGCATGTCTTCCGTGTGTCGATTAACGAGCCGGTGAACACGAGTAGTTCCTTCCCTCCCCAGACTACTAGGATGTTCGTCTCTATTCTCTTGTACGGCTGCCAATCCTCTAGAACCTCGACTCGATGCACGCACTCCGGAAAGAAACAGTGTACTACTTTGTCCCGACGCGATACACTTGACTTAACTGGTAGCTCCAGTTATCCCCACGCATCAAAGGAGATCGAAGAGAGCTACGATCACCTTAAAGATCCCCTGGTCAGCATCCGATGTGTACAGTCATCGTCATCGATATTCCGCAATCGCTACTGCTAAACGTTATCCGATAATGCAACATAACGGGCAAAAGGATACGCTAATTTTTACGATTACGCGTCGAAATTTTACACTTTCCTTAGCCGAGGTGCAAAAATGATACGCAGGGTCATACATCGAGTCGCAATATTCGTTACGTCGTTTGTAATTTTGTAATATGTACGTTGTAACGCGAGGTGCAATATTCGGCCCGCTTTATCATCGTTTCTAAAGTCATTTACGTACTTGTCGATTGAGAAAGGGGTTTAATCGATTACGCACGTGTTCGTGATTTCGATTGATTTGCTTCTGGAATTTGGAAAACGGCAGCTAACCCGAACCTAATAGCTGGTGGTAGAACGGAGTAGATGATAATTCTACGCGGAAAATTGAATAAAAGATGTAGAATAGAATTTGTTAATCCTAGGTTTTGTTCACGAGAAAAATGACTTCGTAATTTGATCGCGTGTATACGTGCACTTGATCAATACTTTCTATTTTAATTAGAATTTTTCAAACAAACAAGGCGTTGAAAGAATTAAACTATTTCGAATCTCACGAGGAACAGCTTTTAACAGTTCCTTTATTTTAATTGTAATATAATACGTTGCGCAGCACTGAATTCAATTGTACGATATTTATATAGAAATTGCTGAAAGTGCAACGAAATTAAAGATACCAAGTTTGGCCATTCGAAAACTGGGAATGATGAATAAATATAGTCGTCTAGATCATGACTGTTCGGGGTAAGTTCGCTACAAATATAGCGAATCGGTGTATAATCACCGAACACTTATAAAGTAGGGTTGGTCCATGGTTACCAAAACCATAATAAATTATTGATCCATAGTCTGTTACAGTTTCACACGCTTACCGACAAAAGTTAAAAAAAACTAAGCAATCATTCGCGAATCATTTTTATACTTACTTTCCGAGATCTTTAGAACATCTCTTTCCCGATCTTTATTTTCCGAGATACGTGGATTAGAATTACAAAATAAAATAGTTTATCGTTTATAGACGCGTGTAATGCTATCTTCTCGGCTACTTTGAATTCTATAAAGAATATACGGAAATTTTCAAACGAATACTTTGTTCCTTAGCTTTTGTCAGTGAGCGTAGATGATATAGGTTTTAATAGAATGTATAGTTTTGCTCCAGAAAGTCACGGGTAGTATAATTATACGTTACAACGAGAATATATACCATTGTGCACACTATACTGCTATGTAATATCGTGATACGTGGTATAATCACTTTAAGTACGATTACTCTTACATCCGAGGACCTTTGTAACTACCGTATGAATGAAAAATGTCTCGTATATATACACGTGTACTTGCAGTATTAATCTTGTCCGCGCGCAAGATGAAGAGGGGAGAGGATCGAATGAAAGGCTGAGAAAGTGACATTGACGAAACCCACGAATTCTCGATAATCCTGCAATTTTCCTTTCTTCTTTTCTCGTTTAATAGTCCTTAATCTAAGCAAACGCACGCGAGCATTAACCAGCCACGAAAGAAACGGAAAGTTTGCCATTCTTTCCTATAAATTCGGCATTTTTACCATTAACCCGTTGCCTTAAAACCGCGAGTCGAAACAGAAGAAATACTTGCAATACGGATAATAAAATTTAATTCACCCCGTTCAATTTTCTTCGGAACTTTTGTAACTACCATACGAAATGCAAATATATTTCGTATCTGGCGCAGCGTTAAAGTGAGCAATTGCTTTTGCTAACAAGTTGAGTTGCTGAAAAATTCGTAGGACAAGGGGTTAAATCTTCGAGCCATGAAGTTTTAGAAAAACGCTATCTTTCGATTCTTATGATCTCGATTACTCCTACAGTCGACTATTGAAATTCGAACGTAATCCATTCGAAGACATGGAATTAAGTTTTCTCGTTTGGAATAATGCAGATTATAATAATGACTTTGCAATCGAGAGACGACTTTAAATAGTCGAAATAAACTAGTTTTAGAAGCTCTCAAGTGCAAAATAATGTTAATTCTTTCCAGATCTTCGAAGTTTATCCGTACCAGATTCGTAATTATCGATGATTTCCCTTTCCCCTTCTACAGTACAACATACAACTTCTGTATTATTATCTTTAATTTTATTATTCTTGCTTGAAATCATTATAAACGAGAATCATTAAAATAATACGTAAACGAATATTAAAATAGTCAATTAAATCGATCGTCGATCGTCGATCACGTGATCGATATTTTTCTATTCGAATTTCAAGTTTTCGTCTAGAGTCTAGAAGCTGAACTTTCTTTTAAATTGTTGTTCGAATTTCGAGTGCTCACTGTGCTTCATTTTTAAGAATTATTCGCAGCAAAATTAGTTTCAACGCGAATGAATTATGTTTGGAAATGGTCGAACCATTCGACCGGCGACGCGTGATACTTTTTCGCGCAGTTTATCACCGAATGGGCAATAAATAGTCCCGCCTTAGCTATTCGACTTTACTCCTTACTTTCATCTACCTTTCACTGGTTCGCCCGCGCGAGTATTCTTGTTCTTTTTCTCAATTGGATCAAATAGAAGTTTCAGTAGCACTCATTATACTAAGCTGCAACCAACTCGACGGCGAGAATTCTGGGAATAATAAAAAGTTCTAATCTTGACCGGTTATCGGGCGTAAAAAAATTACACGCAAAACGAAATGAATTACGGGAAAAAACGTAATAACTGCATCGATAAAATATACGCGCGTACACTATTACGATGCACCATTACCATAGAATTAGTTCTGATTATGATATCTCTTACACGTACGTTAATATGTACCATTAGTATGTAACGTGGATACGTTCATCGGGTTCAATTAATAGTTATCGTTACAAAGTATGCCGTAAGCCTAATTATTGCTCGCAATTAGACAGCGGATGTTTATGCAAATGTACACTTTAATAGGGAACCCATAGAGAGATGGAACCTGAACAGGAACTTGTTAGAGGAGTCAATAAATATATTTGCTTATTTTTCACGTAATGTATATTGCATATGTTTCGCGTACTACGTATTTCTTGTATATTTTGAGCACGCTTATCGCGAGAACATAGATCGCATTAGGATGTAATGGATGATTTGCTGAAAAAAAAAAAAAAAACGTAACTCATGAGTATTTTAATCGACGGCCATCTTTACTTTTGTCGCGGTCTTTTTTCCTAGCGATAGGATACTTTCATGACATTTTGCGATATTGATACGATCTTTTTCATTGACAACTTCTAATGCATTTCGGATAGCTCAGCTTTAAGGTTGCATGTAATGCGCATATACGTGGCATAAATGTTGCACATATTTTGCACGGTAGAGAACATTATATGTGCATAAATATCCACAGTCTACTCATAATAATCAAATGTGTTCAATATCCATGGATAATATAAGATGATAAAGTATGAGTAAGGTAGAATGGAATTCACAGCAAATTCTTTTCTCCGATCGTTCCTTTTGCCATCCTTTAATTGATCGGGACATAAACTGATTTCTGTCCAACGAGTAAATTGCACTCGGTATTTTTAAAAAGAAGAAAATCAAACGGGTCGGAGATGCGAAACCGACATCCCTTAAAAAAACGGATTTGCGTACCGAGCATAGAATCCTATATCTCGTTTACGATTTTAAGACATTCCGTTCTACAATCCATTCACGATTTCGTAGTTAAATTCATCGTCAGTTTTAATTTCTCGAACCACGCGATTCCTTTTTTATACCTTATCAAAATTAACTCGATCGTCGTTTTTACGGGGATATTTGACTATTGGAGTGTCCAAATAATGTTGCAAATGTGTAATTGTCCAAAAATAAAGCGTTAGAATGTCTAGATTGACAGTATAGTCGCTGTCGGGAGCGAAGTTACTCGAATTGGCTGAAATTGGTAGAATAAACTGTTTCGAAACAGGCACACGCGGAGGGGTTGGTTTATGGTTTCAAAGTACAATCGGATTTGTTCCTTTTTCACCCTCTGTCCCTCCAGAAATAAAGTTTGGCAAAAAAAAACGAGGGCAACACGATGTGATTTAAGGAGGAAAGCTTCGGTTCGGATTGTTATGCTTTTTTACCGAGGATCGAGCTGACCGAATCGTTATTACGTGTTTCGATGTATTTCGTCAATATGTTGCGAATGCGTAGGTAAGATTACCTATCATTCAAGTTTCCCTTTTGCGTTTTTCTCAGCAAAATGTAAACACATTTCTAGCCAGGCCTCGCAGCGTAATTTTAGGTGCTTTTGTTTTTTTTCTTCCATTTTTTTGCGATATTGATTACCCTTCTCTTTCGCGATGCTGAGTGAACATAATGAGGAGTAAAATGCCACCATTTCGAAGGAAAAAGTCTGGAAAATCTTTCCCCGTTAAAGTCTGTACGCTGGACGCTGAATTGGAATTCAGCTTGGAGGTTAGGCTTCGTCCACTTGCGGATTATCCCGCTGTCAATTATTCTAGCTGCTTCCTAAACCTCTCGTATTTCTAGTGGAGATCAACGGGAAGAGATCTATTCGATCTAGTTTGTCGTACCATAGGATTGAGAGAAACATGGTACTTTGGACTCCAGTATGAAGATGCGAAAGGATTCATATCTTGGTTAAAATTAGACAAGAAAGGTAAATCGTTAAACCTTTTACTGCCTGGCTCATCTACAAGGTGCTTGCAAAGAATGTCACCGCCAATTTTATATGCACACTTGTATGAAAAGCTTTACAAAGGAGAAAATACAGATTTCCCGAAGGAATATTTTATTATTGGATTGGAAGAAAAAGTTAATGATACAATTCATATGATTATACATAACTTTATTCTACTATGTATTTGCTACTTTGTTTCACTACTTTTTGTCATCTATTTGGTAGTTTAAATATTATACCCTTTTAGAAATGTGCATCCTTTTAAGCTTAAGATTAACTGATCAATCTAGTTCTTGTAAGCTAATACATTCTTTCAATATTACCCAAAAAAAAACACAACAAACTTTCTTTTCAACCTTAACCCTTTCACTGTTGATTAAAATGACAATATGTGAAAATTGCACATGTTGCAATTAAGTGGTATAAAACTTGGAAAGAAGAATAGATACATTCTATGCATCATGATTACGCATAAGAAAAAAAATGATCACCTTTGAAACTCATGTTTTAAGTTGCAAAGAGATCCTTTTGTTGATGCATCATCATTGGGTAAACAACTTACGCTTTTAGGAAAGCCTGAATCATGTTGTGGACTTAACAGTGAAAGGGTTAAAGGATATGGAATACAATTTTATTATAGCAGAGTTTGAGTGCAAGTCACTTGACACTATATGTAACTGTGTATAACATCACATATAACATATATAATACTGTATATAATATATGTATAACATATATGACACTGTATATAACAATGTATAACACATATACAACACTGTATAGAACATAATTTAATAACATATATGACACTGTATATAATAGAGACAAAGTAAAGAATAAACCTCATCATTTTATGGGACTTCATGTTACATGGCCTGAAATGCTATTATCTAAAGAGATCAGAATTTTTGGAAGAACATCATAATAAATCTAGTCTGTATTTTTGCATAAGTACCGAATAAGGATTAAGTAAAGGCAGTAAAAGGGTTCAACATTAATTACCAACACTAGTCACCAAGAATGCTATACTACAACATATGTATATTGCAGTGCAAGATCAGTGTATTTCTCAGCAACCCACAACACCATTTATGTTTCTGGCAAAGTTCTATCCAGAAGATGTAGCTGAAGAATTAGTGCAAGAAGTAACACAGCACTTATTCTTTTTGCAAGTGAAACAGGCCATTCTTTCCATGGACATTTATTGTCCACCAGAAGCATCCGTATTGTTGGCTTCTTATGCAGTTCAGGCAAAGGTAATTACAACTTCCTCCTTTTTTTTTTCTTTTTTTTTACTATACATCCGTCCTTTGATTTACGCGGATTATTCGTTCCGTGCGTTTCTTTCCTTTTTACGCGATTTTCTGTCGCGTAAAAAGAGCCCACTAATATGAAAGATATACCGAAGGAAAAGCATAAGCATATATTTCAAAATTCATATATTTTCTACTCTTCGAAAATTTCCGGAAATCCCCAGAATGTTCGGGATCCCAGGATCGGGAAAACAATTCTCATCTTGTCTCAATTTTGTATTTTCGGATTCTTCGGAGTATCGAGAGTACAGAAAATGTCGAGAATCGCGGATATTTTTGGGAATTCCAAAACTTTCGTGATCCTGTTCCGACCCCGAAAAAAATTCCCGTGCCGACCGAAATTCCAAACACCCGTAATATTTTCACCATGAAATTCTAACAAAAATTGTGACTCTTGTGTCGCTATCTTTATTACTCGAATACTTTCTACTTGAAAATATTACTTCGGTGTCATTATTTAGAGTTCTGTACAGACTATTGTCTTTTACGACGAGTGATTACCAAAAATAGAAGAGAAAAGAAAAAGAACCACATAAAATGAGATCGCGTAAATGACCTGCCACAGAAATCGAGGGATGGCTGTTAATTTTTACAGTATGGAGATTACGACGAAGTTTCGTATCGTCCTGGAATGCTCGCCAGCGAAGATTTGCTGCCACAAAGAGTTATAGATCAATATCAAATGACTCCCGAAATGTGGGAGGATAGGATAAAAATTTGGTACGCCGATCATCGCGGAATGTCCAGGGACGAAGCGGAAATGGAATATCTAAAGATTGCTCAAGATCTTGATATGTATGGTGTAAATTATTTCCCTATTAGTGTAAGTATCCCATGCATACGTAACAGTTCGTTCGGACGAAAATTTTTGACCGATTCAGCAAAATTATCGAATTCCCAATGCTTCCAATCCCCAATACTTCTAATTTTCAAATCTTAGGATTCCCAATGGTTCGAATTTATAACGCTACAAATTCTCAAAGCGCCGCATTCCCAATGCTTCCACCAATTCTCCGCTCTTCGAATTTCCTAAACTTCGAATCGTAGGAAAAATGACCGAATCGATCGAAAAACCGTATCGTTCGAATGAGCTGCAAGATCTCGCGTTTATCGTCGAAATATTTTTCATCACCGACGCAATTCGTCGTTTTGTTGAACATCAGAATAAGAAAGAGACTGACCTTTGGCTGGGAGTTACGGCCCTTGGATTAAACATTTACGAGTGGGAGAACAAACTGGCGCCGAAGACTACCTTCACGTGGTCGGAGATACGGCACATCAGCTTCGACGACAAGAAGTTCGTAATAAAACCGGTGGAGAAAACGTCGCCGAACTTCGTGTTCTTCTCGCAAAAAGTTCGGATGAATAAACTGGTAAAAAAACAGTCAGATGTTGGCAGCTGGGTGAAGGGTTTGATAGCTTTAGGAATGGACGAACATAACAATGACAAAGCTGCTCACGTATTATTTGTTAAGATCCTGGACCTGAGTATCGGCAACCACGATCTGTTTATGAGGAGACGCAAGCCTGACTCCATGGAGGTGCAGCAGATGAAAGCGCAGGCCAAAGAAGAAAAATCAAGGTAGGCGATTATTAAACTTATCCAAAAATATTTCGTAGAACGTCGTTTTAAGTTTTCAGTGCTCTTCTTCTCCCTTTTCTACTAAGATTTTAATAATGTAATCTTACGTGTCGTTCACGTTTTTGTAAGTAAGAAAACTTTGTAACTTGTACTGTGCTAAGCTGAGTATGCTTTACTAACGTCCAGAAACGAAAGAATAAAGTTGAAACGTTACTATAACAAATCGTAGAATGTGTATCTAATAATTGTCCCATTCTAACGATACCCGATTTACCTAATATACTTCTGTTTTTTTTTCTCTCTCTCTTTTTGTTCTCTTACATAATTTTATAGGAACCGCGAAGCGTAAGAATAATTAACTAAATATTCGACCAGGTTAGTATATGCTTATTTAATTACTCGCAAAGGAGACTGCATTACAGTTCAAGGCAATTGTTCATTTTATGGATAAGTCATTTTTACTATATCCATTGATTTATTGTTCTTGCAATATTTCGCAATTTCCTTCGCGTAATAGTATCGTTTTATTAGGAGGCAAATCGAAAGGAATAAACTGGCGAGAGAAAAGCAGTTGAGAGAAGCGGCGGAAAGGGAAAAAGCAGCCATGGAACAACGTCTTCTTCAATATCAAGAAGAAATCCGTTTAGCGAACGAAGCACTCGTAAGTCGCAACGTTAAAAGTAAAAATTCTACTCGGTGGTTTTGAAGATGTGGCTTAAAAAGGAAGCTACCTGTAATTACAGAGGAGGTCTGAAGAAACCGCAGACCTTCTGGCAGAGAAAAGTCGCGTAGCGGAAGAGGAAGCGATGCTGTTAAGCCAAAAAGCTTCGGAGGCGGAACAGGAAATCACGCGTATCAGATTAAACAATATGAAAACAGAGGAAGAAAAGGTTCATCTCGAAAGGAAGACCAGAGAAGCTGAATTGCTGACCGAAAGATTAGTACAAGAATCGGAGCGAAGAGCGGCGGAAGCGGAAAAGTTGAAAGACGAATTGCTACGCGCGCGTATCGCCGAGAAAGAAGCGAAAGAGAAGCTATTAGAATTCCTCAGCAGAAATGCGTATACTGCTACTATAGCTGTAAGTATATAATATTATATTATATTGAATTATTGTAACTTTCATCTGTTAACCGAGGATGACGAGTTAACTCGTCTTATGGATAATCAATAATTTCGACGTACTACTTTACTTAAAATAAAAATAATCCCTTATTTTCTTAAGCATCTTCATTTCTATTCATTTCTATTTCTGCGTACGAAAAAGATTCTAAATGAAAAATTACTCGGTAAACAAATTTAGGACCATAAGTTGTTCCCGGGGATTAATATTCCTGTGATATATTTTCTTTTAGCCTGTACCGAATCTATTCCCATCGACGCAAGTGCTACCATCGGACTTGCAAGCGGATCTGCAGACACTTCAACTGGACACGGAACCTCTGCCAGCCGATCTAACGTCCTACGATCTGATCGCCGACGGTGACGTCGATCAGCTTTCCCTCGAAATTGAAAAAGAAAGAGTCGATTACTGGGAGAAAAGCAAACACCTACAGGAACAGCTGAGAGAATTGCGCACGGAGATCGAAGTCATGAAGGTCGGAGAGAAACAGTGCGAGTTGGATCAGTTACACGAAGAACAAGTGCGGCTCGGTGAGAACAAGTATAGTACGTTAAAGAAAGTGAAGTCTGGATCCACCAAGGCCAGAGTTGCGTTCTTCGAAGAGTTATAGTTGGTGTTCTTAGAAGACTATTCGATAGACATTGTACTAGGAAGAGGAGAGGAGATAAATACGCGGCGATTGGGTATGAAATGAATTATGTAGACAATACCACGTACGTATGTATACGTTCTAGAATACTGAAACGTACGCTTTTTTTTTTTGTTGTATTTTAGTAGTAGAATACGATTTGCATGCTGATCTTTACATTGTCGATACAATTAGTAGATTATACCTTTAAACCACAGTAAAAATCCCACATTGAATTTATGTATGTTTTCATCCCATGTATCTTTTGCCTACTTTGTTGTGCTAATTTTCAGTTTTAAGTAAATCTAGTAAGAGAGGCGATTCGTGGAGTTTTACGCGAAGTACGCGTTGTGCACAGAAATCAAAATTAATAATAGACTCATTAGATGTTAACGATCGTGTAGAGATAAGCAATAATTCTTGAAGGTGTATCCTCTTTTTCTTCTAGAGTACCACGCGAGCTATTATTTTCTTTTCAGATGTTGTATTGATTAAATTGTAGCATTCGGGGTAGCATGTATATTCTTTAACGTTTCGTCAAATTATTATTATACGGTTTCAGTTATAAGAAACTAGTAATATCGCAATGCATGCTTAGATACTCTGTTGCTGTTACGAATGTTTAATACTTTTAAACGTGAGGTGATCGAATGTGCCTATAGAAAAAATCGTATCGTGCATCTTCTACGTCGCATGATTAAAAAAAAAAGAAAAAAAAGAAGGAGCTTAAAAGAAAAGTCGTGTGTTAAAGCTGCAGTCTAGTCAAGCAACTTATGAAAATAAACTCTCTTATCGGTAACGGCACAAAAGACAATAGGTAGCTTATAGTTTCGTTTATTCTACTTAATTCGAATAGTTCGGGACGCGACTGCTGCAAATGGAAAACGAAAAGCGGTGATTTTTAACGGGATTAAAAAAAGTAGACAAATTTTAACGGGGCCTTGATTATAGGCTTTAAATTCTCTGATATTAGTAAATAATACGAGAACCGATGTATTGGTCAGATCATAAAAGCCTGTAGAGTAATTCTCTCGTTGTATGACCCAAAATGCCATCGCTATCATTAGACGTGGTTTTTGGATCGCGCGGCGATTGAATCACTCTGGATTTTTACAAAATAGAGAATTGTTTATCATGTGTAGCTTTCATATAAAACAGTGAAAGATCTTTTACACTTGTAAAAGTACGAGGGATTGTTTATAACTCCGCAACAGTGACACGAAATAATAATTTTAAGGTACTAGACTTGTTGTATATAAGGGAAAAATAATTCGACCAATGTGCGAGTATACATACAGTGACATTGTTCTTTCTTTCTTAGATAAGTAATGCCATGAAACGTGACTAACATAACGACTCTATGTATAGTTAGTTTGATTAGACTAAAGCGTTAGAATCTTTGTGCATTAATCGTGACCTTCGCAGAAGAATGTTCCTATCAACGTAGTAGAGAAAGTCAGTGTTCAAGTATTCTACTCGATTAAGTTAAGGCTTTCCAAGTATTCTAAAATGTAACATCTTCTATCTACGCTATTATCATAGAGATAAATATGTATGATACTTTTTTTAAAAAAAAGGATTTTAATTTTTATACTAAATATCGCGTATATATTTTGTGATCCTATTTCCCTGAAATATCCTCCATCTGATTATATTAAAATAATTAGATCGTGCCTTACACGAGAATTCAATTTTTATCACAATTTTAACGTAAATAAGTTTCCTACAAAGGGTGCCATAAGTTTTTATAGATATACGAATGTTTTCCGCATTGGCGAACTTAATAAAAGATTTGAGAAAAAATGTACACGTTTGGAAAGCTTAGAATCGGAAAACTTGTTAATTGATATTTAGAACGATCGAAAGATGCCTTAAACTTTTTACTCGAACACTGATTACTAGACTGCGGATTTTTATGCATTTATGGGAAATTAAAAAAATCTAAAAAATACAGAATGATACCAAAGTGATATCCAGAATCGTATAAAATATTTAAAGCAAAGTACGCGTTATTATATTTGGAAGGTGAAACAACCCTTGTTACAGTAGAACGTCGATTATCCGAATATAGAATGCATTTAGGTACTATTTAATTATGTTCAAAAAGGTTTCGACGCACCACTATAATTTTTACATTTAAGTACCACTTAATTAGATTCAACAGTGTTCCATTTCCTTAATTTTGTTAGCAAAGAAACGAATTTGCATAAACATCCGCAGTCTACTGATTACTTAATGATACGAAAGTACAGAAAGAAAAAGAATACAAATTATTAGCTATTTAGTTGATTTTTATCCTTAGATTTTATATATATATATATAGAGTGTCGAATATTCAGTATTGAAATATATATATTACATTATATAAGATATTTTACCAAAACTTTGGTGCGAATGTTCAATCGGATCTGTGATTTACGTACGCGAGGGCTGATCGAAAAATCCTTGGTCTAAAAATCAGTATTTCTTTTCTGTGTAATATTATATAGGGGAATGTACCTGGAAGTTATTTGCAATTGCAATCATTCGATTAATTTAACTATTGTCACATATCTTTTGCATCAAATTCGCATTGACGTATAAAATTAGTCGGAGGTTGATTTTCGTGTCCCACGTTTTATAGTAACGAAAAATAGGAGCCTTTATTTACACATACGAGACGTACAATAAAATATGCACATTATTGTGTTGTGTTTAGTCTAAATACAAACGTATGAGATCGTCTTCCTTAGCGGGATAATTTGTCACCGGACACTTTCCGTCTCGGCGTATCGCGGGAAGGATGCATTGATAACAGAATGCGTAACTGTGAAACACGGAATATTTATAAAATTCTATCTGAAACATCTTATTTTTGTAATACCGTTTACTCTGCGTAATACCACGTACCCGGATACTGAAAGTACCGTATGTACCCTAAGTGCTTTCCAACAAATCGGACATATGCCTTTGTACCGCTTCGCTGTTTCTGGAATCTGACAAATAAAAAAGGAATATTTTGCGTACTTCTCATTGCGATACGACACAACTTTCAACTAGCGTTATCGTTTTGCATTAAAAAACAAAAAAAAAACAGCATTATTCGGACTAATTTGTAGACAATAACAATATAAGATTTGTTTTTTCCACTAGATAAAGTGTTGAGCATGAAATTTGAGATCCGTCAAATTAACGAGTTCTGTAGAACTATGTGTAATAATGTTGATTACCTCCGGAGGTGGTGGAATGGGTAACGAAAGTATATTCGTAGAATTGTGTTCCTGATTCCACCAGGATAAGAACTGAAGGAAAAATGCCCCAAATTCCAGGGACGTAGTTACTACCCTTTGGAATATATGAAGGCCGTCGCTAACGCAAAACGAATTAGTTCTAATCTTTCTCAGTAGATCAGAAATGCTAGTTATTGGTTCTGGTTGCGCGTATGTTAAAGTAACTGATAACAGTCTCAAAAGTGGCGAAGTGTACGCCGATTTTCCAGAAACGTAGAGTACATAATTGTACAGTACCGTGAATTCATACACCATAAAAATGATGGCGTTTCCTTTGATAACGAAATTACGATACAATTTTTCCCATTTCTGTGGTAGAAAAATAAGTCTGGTAATTATTTTAAACGAAATAAGTATGGATTAAAATTAGATACATACGTTAATATGATACCTACCGATTTCGGGGCACAACCATCTAATTCTTCGAGTTTATACTTTTGACTTAACTGGGAAAGCTTGCTTTGCACGTATGGAAATAAAACTATTAACATCAAGCATAGCTTTTTTTGCTTATTTGATAGTTTGCCTTTAACTTTCGAGTCTACCACAGTTATGCGTTTTAAACCATAAAACGCTTCGGAAAATGAGGCAGCTACAATCATGGTACATTTTTATATATGTCTATAAATAGGTTGGATTTATATCGGGGAATTTTTACAATATTAATTTACAATATTACTTACAGTATTTGTTAAAGTAATAGCGTTGAAGAATCGTGTTATAAATTAAGTAACACTCGTCCGACCATTTAAGCAGATGACCGTATCTTTCGACGTTGAACGATACGATAAACTAAACAATTATGCAAAATCATTTATCATTTTTAACACTAGAACTACCAAACTGATCGATCGTTATATCTCGTAAAAATTGCATTAATTCACGCGGATGCATTTTCGCAACTTTGCCGCGATTTTCTGTTAAATGAATGAATAAGGATTTATCTTTGTTGCATTACATATTTCGTTAGCTTTTCATCGTTTCAATTTCGTTGGTACAAATAATTGTATCTTAATTGTCGGTAATTCTAGTGTTAATTACGATATAAGGAAACCATGTGTAATGCAATTAATTTACAGTTTTAACTAAATATTAAATATTAGATTGCGGATTTTTATATGCGGATTTCGTAAGATTTAATATTTATTCACAAAAACCCAAATTTTCAGCATTTTCACATTTATATAGCAAATTCTTTTTATTTTTTCCAATTCTGTATGTGAAGAATATTTCGACTAAAAATGACTCGGTTAAACGACTAAAGGTGCAACAAACGAAGTGCAAAATGCATATAATCGGTAAAGCTATACAAAATACCCAAAGTATAATCGAAATTATGATATTTACTATATTAATGATATTTATAAATCAATCCCCAATTTAACTCTTAAGACGTTTATTAAAACTTATGTAAAAAAATATGAATTTCCATAAAATATCCGCAGTCTATTCATCGTGAATCAAATTTAAGTTTCTTAACCGGACTTCCGGTTTGCGAGAAACATAATGGCTATCATTGTCAGTGCAATTCCGGACTAATGGTTCATTATCAACTACAATTCAACAAACTTTGTACTTTGTGTTATTCTTATTAATAATTCCTTAATGCAAAAGTAAGAAACCTATTTTTTTAACTACTTTTCGAAGTCAACTGGCGTTTATAAGTTACGGAATCATAAATAAGATAACCTACCGATAGGATTTTTTTAAAAGCCGATTCGACGGTGGATGCGAAAGATTCCTGCGCTACAATTTCGAATATAGAAGGCCTTATAAATGTCGTTCCGGTTAAATACGCTCCTTTTTCGGCCATTTTCGAGAGTTCTCCTTAAACACTACTTTCCACCTCTTCATTATTTATACGCCGACCTATGATCGAGGACAATTGTCGTGCATGAATCTCAATTGTCTCAAAACACTCGCAAAAAAGTTATCTGGGAAGCTAATTAAAATATAGCATAAATTATCGTACAAGTATTCATTTCTATACGTATTTCATTCGTAAAGATGCATATGTTTACGAAACTAATTAATATCGCGACGCTTTAGGTAAATTTTCCAACAAAAAAGCCGCCTATTAAAGTGTTAATAATATGACATCGTATACCAAATACCGATGTATCTATATTTTTACATAAAATTTCTCTGCATCGAGCCACCTAACGGAGCGATGCAAAAGTACGAAACAAAATGACAATGTCAAAATACTCTCGATGTTTATGTTTTGCAACTAACGAATTAATATCATCCGACACTCCCGAGATGTTTGCTTTTTAGATGGAAATAATTGTCGTACTTCGCAACGTGCACATTTCCCTTTGTATATATTTCCTGCACATGTAAATAGAGTTGCGATAGTGCTGCTATTTGGCAGAGAAGAATCGTATGACGAGCTGACTAAACCGTTCGCATATCAGTTCGCTAAACACAAAGCAACAAATAAAAATATCTCCTTTAATCAATTCTCGACGATAGGATCACTCTCTAGCCGTATGAATTATAATTGGGAGACGTTAACTATACATTTCACGCGTTATCCCGCCAGCTGATCCCAGCGTTTATCGCCTGCATAATTTGTGGATGCTACATAACCTAAATACTTCACCACACTTTAGAATGGTACGTGTTTAACGCTAGATTATTTCGAAACCTTTCGACCCGAAACGAGCTCGTGTTCTTTGTCCTAAGAACGACGAAGAACTTTATTCCACGTTAAATACATTCGATATTCGTTAAAAACAAAATAAGGTTATGATCAGAAGGAGAAGAGGGGAAATATGACTCAGCAGCCTAATCAAGCTTCTTAAACATGAATGTTTTGTAGTTAAATAGTAGGTGGAATTTGTTCAGAGAACCCGTGAAATATTTAGAGTAACGTAAAGATGTCTGGCAAAGGGAAGCAAAGCTCCAAGAAGGCTGTGGTCAAGGTACGAGAAAGCGGGAAGACGGTGCAGTCTTCCGCGCTTAATTCGGACACGAGTTCGGAAAGCACCGAGACCACGATGTCTCTGCCTATCTTGAAGATCGCGGATAACAGCAGGCTTCTGCCAAGATATAGTAGTATTCTGCAACGTAGCGTGGAGGAAGGAGTTGGAATGGAGGACCTCGATACGTTGCAGTTAGAATTAGAAATGCTTCTCTCTTCGGTAGTGGTGCGACATCGCATGCTACAGGAAGAGATAGCCAATTTATCCTCCGCCGAGGAGCGCAGGGACAAAAGGTCCAAAAGCGGAAAAGGCCTTTCGCTTCTAGACAAAAAAGTTAGGGAGGAGAAGTTCAAACCAAAAGAGCTGAACGCTAAGACGCAGTCTTCGTTGCCCGCGAAACTGTTCAAACAGAAAGCCGTGGCCAGCTCGAATTCTCAGGTCATTCCAAACGTGCACGAGATCTCAAGAATCGAGGGTTCCAAATCGGAATCGCCGAAATTGCTGCTACCAAAAAACGACACGCCCAACAAATTTTGGGCGTCCGTGGATCCGTACTGCACGGACATTATGCCGGACGATATTAAGCTGTTAGAAGAATTAATCGCCACGCATAGCGACATTAACGACTTTAAAAAGATCCCCCAGTTAGGGCGACATTACAGCTTAATGTGGGCGCACAGCGATTTGCTGCAGGAAGAGGACGCGGCTAATCCGAACCGAGAAAAAAAGAAAAATCGGTCGGACGTGTCGTTGTTAGTCGGGAAGAACGACAAGAAGGCGCACAGTATAGCGGGACCTCTGACCCAAAGATTAGTTTCCGCTTTGCTAGAGGAAAATGTATATGTTGCAAATAATAATACGGATAACAAACTGTTCAGGGATAGCGATCCTCCCGTTTTAAGGGACCTCACTATCCAGAACTCGATTAATTTAGAATTAAGGATGCACAAAGAGCTGGTCGAGCAAGGAATCTTAGAGCCTGATGCACAAAAAAAGAGTCAGGAGGACGACGAGATTTTAACGGAGATCAAAAGATGCCAACAGGAGCTCACAGCGCTTTCCAATCACAACGTGACGCAGTTGAAAAGATTGCTGAGTTTAGCGCAGGAGGAAAGTAAACGGCAAGCGTTGAAGAGGAAAATCGGCTCGGCTGATAACGAAGTCATAGAACATTACAAGAAGCTTATGCTAGCGAAACAAAGAAAAGTACCATTGACGAAAAAGGAGCAAGAGAAAGCGTGGGCGTGTCTCAGAGAGAGGGAGAATCTTTTAGATCAGTTGAACATGCTACCACACAATAATGTAGGAGGACCTATAGGTTTCGGCACTACTGCAAGTTAAATGGAATTTTTTACTGTACTGTACAATATCGTGATAAAATTATGTATAAAAATTTAATAATATCGATCTAATTTTTAAATCGAACGGCGTTAAATTTATTCCGAAATGTTACCGCCAAATTAAGCGACTCCTATTTCAACTTGAAATTCTACGCGGCAAACGATCACTGGACTGGCGGATTTTTATGCACTTATTGGGAAACTTAAAAAAGACGTGCAAATAAGCACAGAATGCATGGAATATGCAAAAACGTACAAAATATTTTCAGACGCGATAGAAATTAGTAAATTATTAATAAATTGCACGAAGATCCGCAGTCTACTAATGACCCATATTAAGTTCGAGCATTTGGCCTACATAATTGTTACTTGAACTTACATTTCGTGTCCAATAAATATATGAGCTACTCATTTGCTAAGAAACTTTTATCTAACTACGTATAAATAAAGTACAAAAAATAAATTGTTTATTATTCTTTTTTTTTCCCGTTTCACGGTGTTTAGCCCATGTATTTTAAATAAACAAAATTAAGTATCGATCGAATGCTTTGGAATAAAAATTCTAACAAATTAACTGTGAGCGGCTCGTATATAGTTCAAATCATACACGTACTCACGTTTGTTTATGTATGCATATATTTACATCGTATACATACGAATCATTGAACTGAGAAACATAATTCGATAAACGTACTAAAAACTATTCCGGTGTTAATTCTTACCGAGGGAATGCTACGAACGCCATCAAAACAATGATGCAAAAAGGTGAAGGTTGTTCGAAATGAATCATTCATAAGGTTGAATAATAATTTCACGACAAAAGTGTTTATTCCATATCACTGTACAGTTTTCTTCGTCCAGTTACCTCAACAACGTGCGCACGCGATGGCACAACAATGATGAACCATTCCAGGGTAACAAAAATGTTCAAAAAATGTACTACTACGGTGGTGTAATGTCTGATAACATTATCGATGATGAGTATACGTTATTATGCGTATATAATAGTGTATGTGGGTTTTGTAGGCGAGACTGTTACATTCTTTTTTTTCCATTTTTATCATTTTTCCTTTTTAATTAACATTCGTGTTTTATAATAACGTTCTTATTATCGTTTCTCGTTACACTGAATCCATTATTATTGTAATAATGTGAGGTTTTTGTTAACGCTACATGATATACAGTAGACCATGAAATGATTACAAACTGTGTCAAAAGGCCCCGAACGGGTTAAGGACGGTTCGATCGATGATCCAAACATATACACCCGTGTACAGCCGCCATTTATTTTTGGTTCATTGTCGTACCGTCGCACACCCCGTCAAACCGGATACTCGAGCATCTCTAATGATTTCATGGCATCCCGTGCACCAAAGGCAACTCCCGCTGTATCTCTGCAAGAATCAGAGGACGCTGCTTTGGCAGTGACGCACTAAAACTAGCAGTATTATGTTGTTTATGCGATTTTCGTGACTTAGAACGCGAACAAGAGCAAGAAAGCCATCATAAGACAGAAGAGACCCATGGCCTCGGACAGGGCAAAGCCCAAGATGGCGTACGAGAATAACTGTTGTTTAAGAGATGGATTCCTGGCATAGCCAATGATCAAAGAACCGAACACTGAACCAATTCCAGCACCTGAAATCATAATACACCATTTCCTAAGTCTTTACTTTTTCCCAACTCGTAAAAGAGAAGCAATTTATTTAACCCATTGCGCTCCGCTAGGCGATACAAAGAAATTCCTTCAAAAGTCAAGACTTAGGGTTTTTATTTATTTATTTCCGCCAACTCAATTTTCATTTTTTTTTTTTTTTTTTTTTTTTTAATACAAAGCAAACATTTTGCGGTTCGCCATTCATCTAAAGACGTTGAGTTAAATTTTTCTTTGGTTATTAACACTTTGCAGTGCGTTAAGACGAAACGAGCCTTACGTAATCATTTCGTCAACGCACCGTCAAGTGTTAACCCTTTCGCTACAGTGAAGATGCTCGTCAATGTACTAAAGCTGTAAGGTTTGTACAGAACAAATCAGCCGCGGGTTTACAGTACAATATCTACTTGAAAATTATTAATTTTTTAACCGATTAATATTTGACGAATACTCAATTAATTGCGAACTTAAGAACGTGAAATTATTAGAGGTATGTGGGCGATCCCGTCTCGATCGAGATCCCGCAGTCTCCTTGAAATTATACTACTAGATTAAGCCAGACTTCTTAAATAATGCGGAATTTCAATGGACAACTATAGTCGCCTTTGGTATTGAAAGGGTTAAAGACAATTCTTTCTCTTTTCGAAATACGGAATAACGCTTCTAATTCTTACGAAGTTCAGAAATGGGCGTTGAAGTTATGAACACTAGATTTACGGACAATGATTGTATAATTTAACAGGTTGCTGGAAAAATAGGTATTACAGGATTGGGGAAGAGAGAACGTTTAATTAGAGTAACTATTTATATCATTATATCATTATATCAATCAAGGCCAACATAAATTGCTTAAAAAAGATACTTATGATTCCTGTACCTTTAAGCATAAAATCCGATATTCGTTAAATTGATGGATTCCGTAAACCTAGTGTTTAAATAATTTCGGAGTGCAAAGGGTTAAAAGGAATTTGTGTATGCTTTAACATTACTATAACAGGAAGATTCTCTTGAAAGGAACTGGAATCAAAAGGCAAATAAGATGAGGAACGCATTCATGAGGCAAAAGAGGCCCATTGCTTCAGATAAGGCAAAACCAAGGATGGCATAACTGAAAACTTGCTGTTTTAAGGATGGGTTTCGGGCGTAACCAAGAATCAGGGCTCCGAAAATCACACCTATACCAACTCCTGGAAGATAATTTATTCGTTTTAAGGATGGAAAACGGACGGAATAGGAATAATTTTCAGGTGGAGGAGAGAAAGGAGCGTAGATACGCACCTGATCCGGCGACACCAACGGTAGCGGCACCCGCGCCGATGAATTTGGCCGCGGAATCGATATCGCGACTGATTGTGGATGTTTGGAAACTACGTACAATTGGGGACTGCACCAGCGGTGACTATAAAATAATTATTAATCAGAGCATTAAAAAAAATATCGGAAAATAAAAGAATTTTTTATTAATTTATTTATTTATTATATATATTATATACGCGAAATTTACAACAGTGGTACCATCAGTTGCATGTTTTAAAAGCTTGAAAATCTTGCAAGATTAATAAAGAAAAAATGTTTATTTATTATACAGGGTGTTTTATTAAATTGTCTTTCAAGTTATGTATTTCTGTAAAGACTTGCCTGAAAAAGAAGTTGCTTTGGATGAAAAAGATTTCCTTATGAAACATGCATATCCTTTGATATTGTTTGAAATATTTTTTGTATCATTATAATTAAATGAGATTGAAATAGATGGCTTGTTTCAATCAAGACACCCTGGGTATATTCATTCAAGGGCAATAGAAGTAATCCTTTGTTAGAAGTAGAAAAAGAAAAAATTATAATAGTAATACCATCAATTGTAAGTTTTAAGTATTTGAAAATCTTGCAAGGTTAATCAGAATGATTGAATGTAAAAAAAGTTTTCATTCAGTATTAAGTTCAGGAACACATTACATAAAGTTGATCTACTTCAACCACTCGAATATCATGACTTATATAACCTAGATCTACTTTAGCTTCACATGTTTAATCAATATTTTGACATAAGAAAGTGGATCCAATTTTTTTATCTTCCATCAGGAGATATATTTTATGCTGTTTAACAGCTATGACTTAAATTTACTGGTAAAGCAACATTGAAAAAAATATTCCTCTTCTTCTACACACTTTTTAATTCAATTAAGTTAATTCTATTAACAGAGAGAATGTTATCAGAATTCTCCTTTTTTTTCAAATCTTTTCATTATCTCTGCCAACTGAACTTAAAAAAAGAGATGTTAACTTAATACATCATTAACAGAACTCCATAGAGATAATTGAATTAAAGTTGATTTTATTAACAGAGAGTATTATCAGAATTCTCCTCTTTCCCAATCTTTTCATTATCTTTGCTATCTGGACTTAAAAAAAAATGGAAGAAAAGATGTTAATTTAATACATCACTTAATGCATCGCTAAAGACATAAACTTCATAAAAGCAATTATTGCCGATTATACTCCAACTTCCTTAAATAATTTATTTCAGTCACTTTGATCATGATAGACCCTACCCTAATCAAGTTGCACCTTCTCCATGACACCCACCCCATAATCTATAACACATCTCCCAGAAATCTATACTGCAACATCATTTAAGTTCCCCAATTGCCCCAAATTAATGATCTCCTTCGAAAAATCTTCAGCTTCTCTGTGAGAGAAACCCGAATTTATGAAAATATAGCCGCTTATGTAACCCCGTGAGAGTAAGAGGTTATGCAATGGGGAAAAAATGAAGTTACTCACAACACTTGCTGAGCTTTGGAGCTGATTTTGTTGTATGGATTGGCTGTGGCTGACCACGGCACTGCTCAGCGGCCGGATGTAGTTCTTGGTTCCAGAGACCAACTAAGAATCGGACGAATTACTCGCAGGTTATATAATAGCTGGAAAATTGAGCAAAGCTTGAAACGGGAGAGAAAAAGGCTACTCACGGTTGACCTGGCGATGGGTGCGATGAATCTGGTGCAAGCGTACATGATGACGTTTGTGTGTTCGCTTGGGCGAGTATCTGAAAGGACGGGGAATACTTCTAAATGCAAAAGCCACGAGTTCCGGACGAGAAGCGCGTGCTAACCCGGCGAACAACAGCGAATCACTGGCCAAGAATCGATCGTAGCGCAGGATTACGTAACGTGCCCAATGGAATCGTTACACGAGACTAACAAAGGGCCAGGGGAGCAAAATTAGCTCGTCGCGCGACCAAAATCTGAACAATTTCTGTTATCACGGATAAAAAGTACGGAAAAAGGACGGACAAATGGCCGACGATAGATCACAAAATGGCTACTTCTCAACTTCTATCGTCCGCTGACACAATTAACTCCCCCGTCGCGATTATCTAAGAATTTACGAGTCTCCACGTTTCGCGATAATAATTCTAATAGAAATCGTAATCGGATGGGTGATAAACGCGAAATGAAGCGCGTCTTCTTTTATTTGACACGATTGCACGGTAAGAGGCGGCCACACTTACCAGAAAGTAATGTGTCGAGGAGGCGGTAAGAACACCCGGCCTTTGGAATGTTGAATTGGTGAGTGACTTGTGAACGAACGCTCGACGAACAGTCTACTCTGGTCGAACGAAACGAGCCGACTTCCGTGCGATGACCTATTCGCCACTTCCAACGCCCCGATTCTTACCGACCACGATTATCGACCAACCGAATTTAGCCGAGCGGTATCACGTCTGCAGTAACTAGTGAACATACGTATTTTTATTAATTTCCGGAAGCGTACCGTTCCTTCAACTTCTCTGTACCCCACGTTAATATTCGTGACTCTTTTTATGGTAACTACTTTTGGTCAAAGTTGTTGGGAATTGGATTGGAATGAGGAGATGAATGATTTTAAATATCGACTACTATAGATTCTTATTTGACTCTGGTTCATTGCTGGTGATTTACTCTGCTGGGAAATAGTCCCGATTAATCGGTGTGAAGTTGGCTTAAGGGTAGCGTAATAACGTATCGATAGTCGATAGGTAAGTATAGTTTTTCATATATATATAAATTTGGGTCTAATTATAACACCATTGAGTTAGTATAGTGTAGGACCAATTATTTATAGGAAACATAAATTGTGGGCTTGGTCAGACACGGACCAAAGTTATATGAAAAACTTGTTTAAAAGTTTAGCAAATTGAATGATTGAATTAGTATAAAATAAAAGGGCGTTTACTCATTATTAAATAAGATAAAATTCAGCAAATTTAAATATATAGACAACTTTTAAGTCACATAGTATTATAGACGGTTAATTTCATTAATTTTTATGGTTGGATTGAATCTAATTCTTAAAATTACCACTTTGTATGTGACTTACACAAAGTTCTTCCCATGTAATCTTTATTTGTAAGAAACATAAAGACTGGTAGTTTTTAAGTAGAGTTTTAAATAAAATTTATTCGTCCCATTTAAGTATAATATGTCGTCATAATGAAATATACATCAATCTGCGCTTTTCTGTTTGTGTTTTAGAAGTTGTATGTCGCTCTCGCATTGAAGTATTTGACTAGCGTTGTAAAATTGAAAGAATCGCTTGCCGTGTTCAAATGTCGCGATCATGATCGCGCATGCCGGGGCCACTTTAATCACGCGCGGGATTAAGCCCGTGAACAATCCCCTCACGCCGTTTTGCGTATAAATCTTTCGTATTATAGCCCAAGTTCCGCTACTGCGTCCAGGTTTATCTGTAATCGAAATTTCCCCTAGACTATCCCTATTCGAAACATAGTAACCATAAAAAAGCAACAAACTAAAAGCTGCCACAATACCTGAATAAATTTCTTTCTCACCCATTTCTATTTGCTTGTGTGTCTTCACTACGTCGAATGGGATTGTTAAAAATGCAGCTATCTGTAAAATTAATTAACGTATAGTATCTTTGTATTCTTGCCGTTAAAATTCGGGAAATATTAGGTCATCTTACGAGTAGTAGGATACTCACAGATCCTGCTACAGCACCCGCTGCGAGATTAAAGGTAAAAGTCTGCTGCGTTCCGCGAAATTTTTGCTTTATCGTTTCGTAATTTAACCAGTAAACTGCACTAAACGGTACATCGCGTAGGAGGGTACTACCTAGACCCATCCACAAACCAGGAACGCCGCCGTATTTTACAACAGTTTTCAACGCTTGCATAATTTCTGATCAGAAAGAATCGATACAAGTTGGAGACAAATGCGTAAATTTGATCGGAAGTTAAGGTTTAAGTTTCTTCGAAATCAAAGCAAATTTTTCCTTTTCGAAATATTGGATTGGAAAGAAAATTTGTAGCACTATTCAAACAAAACTCGATAATAAAATTCATATAATTATACATCGTTTTATTCTACTGTGTATTTGCAACCTTCTTGCACTACTTTCTTGCCACCTATTTGGTAACTTAAACATTCCATTTTTCCAAAAATTTGCATCTTTTTAAAATAGCCCATCTGTTTTTTGCAAGATAAACGCTAAGAGCAAAATAAAGTTACGAACTTTATATTGTGTAGTTGCTATTGCATCATATTATTGAAAAAGGTTTTGAGTGCAAAGGGTTCATTATTTAATTTAATTAAATAATATAAGGACACGCGATTACCTGCATAACTTAATTTTTGCGATTGCATCTTTGTCCTAATTAATTCTAAAGGGCTTACTAAGGTTGCAGCCCAAATACGGGCTGCAGCACCAGCCATCATGGGAATCCAAAATGGCTGCTCTATGGTAACTCCACTAACATTTCCGTATCTTTTATTATATTTATCCTACGAAAATACAAAGTGAGAACAGAGGAAGATACCAGAAAATGTTGATGGATGTTTCCTTTTTACCTTAATATATAATTTTAATTGCTCATATGAAACAAAATATGCTATAGTTGCAGGTACTGCTAGAACCAGAGTGGGACTTAGGCCACTCCATAATGAAAGAATACCTTCATTTTTACCAATTTTCATAAGGGCATCCTAAAAGTGAATTATTTTATATATCCTGTTGCTAGCTTTCGTTACATTAACCCATTAAAGACCAATGTGTTTTAATGCACTATTTCATCACTTGTAATCTTTCCCTGCTAATCTACATTGTTAAATTCTATTAGCTGCTATGAGTTCACCAAATCATCTCATAAAATTGTATAATAATTTTTTCAATATTATTTTCTCTTCCATGTAAGTTGTACAATTTTATACAGTTTAAAGAAGTTACAAATAAAATGTTGCATTAACAAAATGTTGGTCCTTAATGAGTTATGTTTTCATAGGAACTAAGTAAATGCAACTTGTTATATATGCATACACATAACAATGAAGTAACTTACTATTGTGCCATTAAACTTTCCATTTCCCTTGGCCCATAATGGACCCCTGCCATTGGGGCAAGCACACAAATGATCCATCAACCCATTGCAATAAAGAAAGCACTTATTTGAAAGCATTGCTTTCTGTTGTGCTTGAAGTCTAATTTTTACCACATCCAAAGGTGTAACTATAAAAAAGATTCAACTGATTTGTCCATTGTGACAACACAATGATAAATAAACTGTGGATCTTTATACATTTACAAAAACACTGAAATATGCAAAAGACATGAAATATCCAAAATAAAGCAATTCTCCTAATTTTAGTACTTAATCTTTACTTTGGTTTCGCTCTTATAATCATGTTTGTAAACACATGAATTTGCATAAATATCCATAGTCGAATGATAAAGTAATCTTACCAATGATTGATGTGATAAAAGCACCAGTACAAGAAGCAACAATTTGTTGATAAGGTTTGATCCTAAATTTTGGATCATCCAAATCCAAGTTCGACGGTATGCTGCTTAACTTATTCATTTCCAAATTTTATTTTGTGTAATACTGACGTAACATTGAGGAACTTTACCGTCTACGTTTAATAACATATTTCTTTCTAACGAATATCCGCGGATTATTTTGGCGTGAACGAAACAATAACGCACGTGTTTGTTAACATGATGAAACCTCTGTCAGTTCATTGAGTTCCTCAAAGATAAGATTTTAATCTCAGCACGATCCAACTAGAAACGATTAAAAACGATTACACATCGTTTATTCGGTACGAGTTGGTTGAAAATTTATGTTAGATTTGTTGAAAAATCGTTAAGTTTAGAAGACGATGATAACGCGATAAGGATCGAAGCGTGTAATCGAAATTGATGACTGTATTTCAAAGACTTACATTTCTTTTTTGGTTTAGCACGTGCTTTTAGCTTATACGGCATTCGATTCTATCGTAAATTGTGACCTTGAGTAAAATAAACATAAATCTACAATCTATAGTGTCATACACTTGAAAACCGGCCTGCAATCAACCGATGAATAACATCACACTGCATATTCGACCATTTATCGAATGTTTCTATGAGTGGAAAATGTGCAATAAATTGTGCAACTATCTCACTATATTGTAAACTACTCTTTATTCAATTTTAATTGCATCAAACAAAGCGAGTAAAATTAACACACAAATTAATCTTTTACATTCAAAGAGATACAGGAATGAACAAGAATTTTCGAATGAATCTTTCGATTGTAAGAATTACACGTTAAAGCACGTTTTCATGTGACCATTGCCTAGGTACAGGATAGACTAGTCATCTATAGGAAACATCATAAGTTTCGAACTGCAATACCGATCGTGTAAAAAAGCAGATCATTTTTTACGCGCCTTACTAGTGATGATTTGAAAAATTATATTCCATCAGAGGTGAAGTAGAAAATATTTAGAAATGTCACGATTGTGGAACCTATGTATAAAAATTTATAAATACATATTTAAAGCAATTATAAAAATACACGAATACGCGTGAAAATATATAGAGAGTAACATGTAGAACTTTTTTAGTTAAAATCATTGAATTTTAATCATTAATACAGTAAATCATTGTGATATCTGTTCATTATTTCACATGCAAAAAGGCCGAATTCAATGTAAAATGTAATATTCGTGAATTTAGAAAGGATTTGAAAATCGCGTCGAATAAATCTTGAATTTTCATTCAATATCGCGGCAGAACCGACGACGGCCGATCGGCTCCCCACTCTTAGAGCTCGGATGCCGAAAGGTGCCGAGTGGCGCTGAGAGTAACTGTCGTGCGTCAGTCGAATCGTGGACGCCGCAGAGAGAGGACGCGTTAACGCTTCGATGCGTGGTACGTAATTTTTATTTATTTACGCGTTTCGTTGCAATTTCAAACGTCCTTCTTGTACCCCAATAGTATTCCTTCATTGACGCGTATTTCAATCGACATACGCTCCTTCCTCATTACTAATTCAATAGAATTCGAAACTGTATTTCCCATTTCTCGTTTGCTTACACTTGCCAAACTAACACGAGGTTAATTAATAGTTAATTGGACACCAGTTGCTTCTCCTTTGATACATTTGCTTTAAATTTCGATTTCTATTTTGTGTTCCAGATGTCTTTGATTAATGGAGAGACGAGATAAACGGAGGTACGATGACCGGCAACTGGTTGCAGATTTGGTATGATTAATTGGTTTTAACGTTGGTAGACGTATTATTATGTCTTTGGTGCCAACGTTAGTGGGTAACATTTAACACTTCGCTTGTTTTTCAACATTGATAATCAATTTTTCTTTTATTTATTTTTAAAGTACAATTTTCGGGCAATCGATATAATTTACCGTAGTGTCATTGAATCGTGCTACGTTATATTTTACTAGGTAAAATTCGATATCTAATTCGCCTTTCAAAATTCATAATCTATTCGTATTTTGTTTGTAACTACCAAGCGAAATTGGGAGGGATAGAATCGTTTTTCTGGGTTACTTTTAAAGTAGAATTTTCGTGAAATCTGTATTTCGCATTAGTTAGTCATTGAATCGTGCTACGACGTATTTTAGTGGGTAATATGCGATATCTAATTCGTCTTCCAAAATTCACAATTTATTCGTACTTTGTTCGCAACTACTGGGATAAATTGGAGAGGATAGAATCGTTTTTCTGGTTTACTTTTAAAGTAGAATTCTGGATTGATCGTCGATTTGCGGAGTAGAGTCATTAGATCGTGTTACGACGTATTAAATCGAACGAAAAATTCGAGCAGCTTTTGTATTTCGCTGTATTTCGGTCGCGTGTTGTTTCTTAGCTAAACCGATGAAATTGACTAGAAAAACATTGGCTGGTAACGCGTGGCGTCCGAACTTGTAAACAAAAAACGTATCACGAGCTCGCCGCACTACTCGAGTATGTTTACTTCTCGAACTTTTAAGTCCCGTAGCTGGGTTCCCAGAATTTGTGCCTCGCGACCGTGTTTATGTTTTCGCTCGGCGAACGTACTTGAGAATTTCGATAGCTAACATTCTTAGCACACTTTATGCATCTTTGCTCGTAACTTTTATTACGTGTGTAATATTCTTATATTACGTTCCTATGCATAATATAGTATTCTTATATTATACATATATAAGAATAGAATATATTGTACATAAGAATATGATATACGAATATATATGGACATGCATATCTTTTGATTACATACGCATTATAATATAAAGTATGAGTATTTTTCGTAACAAATGCTCGATGAGAAGAGAAGAATAATAAGAAAGATGTTGTTGTTTTATTACCTACCCACCTCCTCCTGCTAATTATGCTGTTCTTTCAGAATTTGTGACCGCGCGCAATGCGGTTGTAGAGTCAGTGCTCGTTTCGATATAAAATTAGCTTGATTTTTTAAAGAGCACAGCTGCTCTAAGTAGATTCAATTTTACTTAATAATTGCTCGCGATATATAGAGTCAGTGTTTGCTCGCCGAATATAATTCATACAGTAGCGTTAGTCTTCTATCTTCTCTTTTTTTTGTATGCTTTTTAATATTTGCATTCGCGATTAGAATCACGCTTCGGCTGTTGGCAGATGATCTCGCTGGGCTTCTGAAGCTCGCCATGTAAGTATCTTTGCATTCTATTTTCATATTTAATAACTAAAAAAATATAGAGCCATTAAATTAATTCATTAAATGATCTAATATTAAATATCATCTATTAAAAATTCGTACACTTGCACGTCTTTCTTCTTCCAGTCTTTTTATTTGAACGAAATAGTAGAGTCGCTTTATTTAGAATTTTGTTAAGCTTTCGATTTTATTAATCTCAAACGTGCCAAGCAATCTATGAGCAGCGACTTTAAGAATAAATTATAATCATCTTGTTCTCTTTTCTCTGTTGCAGGTCTTCCACAGATCTTCTTGTCCTTGGGACCACAGGACATGGCGTCGCAGCTTCACGACTTCACGACATCATTTTTCATAGCGTAGACTTCAAGGCTTCACGACTCCACGACTTCACGACTTCGCTAGATGACGATGACAACAGGTTGTCATCCGCCTGGCTGCAGCAGATGACAGCGTAGTCGTCTAACGGTGAGTGGCATGCATTTTGAATCCCTCTGGTCACTCAATCATGCCGAGGACGAAAGGTCCGAATCGGCACGGGTGACTGGTTGTATACGTAGATTTTGTATAAACGAGTACAGTGACCGCGGGTGTACGATCGTATACCCGTGTATCATTTTTATTTCTTGTGTGTGTGTTGTATTTATTAGATGAGGCTAGGTCTTCTTGCGCTCGCGATTTAAAATATTTTTTTATGCTAATAGAAGATTTAAATGCTTTCATATGCTAGTAAAAGAACTCGAGTCGATAGTAGAGTCGCGTGGTAGGAATATCTTTTTAAATATTGATGCACGTAGAAGTAGAGTCAATGGAAATTCCACAAAGATATTTATTAAAGTGGAATGCTCGTAAATTTGAGCACGTTATAATTTGTAGTTTGTAGTTATACTTTTAGTTGTATTCATTGCACAATAGTCATGAGAAAATGTATTATCATTACTGTTTGAATACATGCAGATATACACGTAATAATTGATTAAAATTCCTTGCTTGAATCGTAATTCGTAAAAGAGTTGAGCAATATATTGCTCCGCGGTTCATAGTAGCTTCAATTCGATTTAAGATACAGAGACATAGTAGATTTCTCTTTTCTCGTAAAAAAAAACGATGCCAAATAATGCGCAAGAAGACATTTCGTGATGGGTAGATTTCCGAATCGAGGTCGCAAACTTTAACGCAATGTTATGTTAAAGTTACGATACTTTGATAAGGGAGTCGCCCAAGGGATTGCATTTAAAATTTCAAGTTAGTGTCTCTTGCTCTATTTTATCGTATTATTCTTAACTTCGATTTAGAGTCCCTTGATCACGTTTAATATTATGAACTTTAACTTAGAATCACTCTTTCAATTTTATTATTCTTAGTTTCAACTATTTAAATTCACTTTGCATTAGAGTTTTCTTGCTTGTTTGTTTCATAAATAACGTAGCTTCTTTTCAATTAAATTAGTAGAGTCTTGTTGCTTTAAACGCATTGTAAAAGTAGAGTCACAGTCCGCTTAGTCGATTACGTGTGCTAGTATGTTTTTTAGCTAGGATTTTCAGCGTCTGTCGTGCCGTTTTGCCGGGATCCCGCTCACGTGCTCAGGTGCTACTTGAGCGGGTGAAAAGCACGTGGCACGACCATTTTTTTTCCATATTTTGATATTTGATATTTAATATTTGTGTGGCGGATGATTGTGGGTAGCGAATCGTGCGCGACGTATTTTCCACATTGTGTGTGTGTGTGTGTGTTAGGCTGTGGAATTGCGTCGTTTTTTCCTAATCTCGATTAACTTCTCACTCAATTTATTCTCTGTCATAATGGTACTAAAATCCATTGCCAATTATACATAAACCATTCATTCCAAATACAGCACCAAACTTTGCTGTCGAATGGCTTGATAAATGTTAGAAATATGCATGTACTATTTTCCAATTTTGCCATTGAATTACGTATTCGATGAATGTTCAAAGTATATTTGAAATACCGAGTAGAATGCGCTTTAAATCGCGCGATTCGCAATGGTCGCTACCCACGTTAGCCGATTTCAGGATTTTTGTTTACTTTAGAGTGTGTATGAATTGTATGTTGAACTCGGGTGTCGGAGGCGTCCCGGGACGTTACTCCCTAGAGTAGGATTTGCACCCGGGTGGTATGCGTGTGATCCGCTGGGTGGGGGGTGGGGTGTATGCCTGTTTTGTGTGCCTGTTTGCCATTTTTTAAATATAGCATTAGGTAGGTAGGTAGCATACTTTCTGGAATGTGCGTTAATTTTAAGTAGGTAGGGCCGGGCAGGTTGACATATGGTCTCGGGGTCGCGAGTTTCACATTTAATGGGGGGTGCGCGTGTCAACCTGTTTCAGGGAATCTGATTTGAACATCGACGGCGAGCTGATCTGACCTGGAGAATGCAGGTCATTTCCGGTCTTTGCCAATGTCGATCTTTCGAATCCGGCGATCTTGAATCGTCACGCGGACGCGGTCGCGATCTGCACGAAACGAACGTATATACTCAGCTCGAGGTTCGCCACGTTTGCACGAACAAGGATGCTCAGAATTCTCAGATTAGTTTCTTAGAATTCTTAGAGTCGTTGGTCGTCTGCGTGCTATTTAACTTCTTCGATATGCATTTTTATTCCATTTTTCTGAGTCTCTTTTTTGGTTGCTTTTCGAAAACCTCGAGCTTAAATTCATGTTCCTGCGGGCATGGCGCCCGAAGAAAAGAAGTGGCCCGACAAACTGTCACGAAGAGGGCAGCAACGAATGGCTGTTCATTTTTTCGGTTTACGAAAGAATGGATGGTCATTACTCTTGTTACTTTGTCACTGTGCTCGTTATTAGATTTGCATGCGTAGTGTTTTCAACTTCCACATCTGGGCTCCGCGTACTTTTTTACGTAGCGTTGCGAGAACGTACGCACGGGTTGACATAGCGTTGCGGATCAAAGAAAGCGCGAGGTGATATTAGAGTTGCGAATGAAAAAGGCACGGGTTTGCATTAGCGTTGCGAAGATGATTATCGCGATTGATTTAGCGTTGCGAGGTATGAATGATTGCGCGTATTCTTAGCATTTCTCAGTATCGCGTTCCACAGTTTGATTGAGATTAGCATCGTGATATATTTGATAGTGTTGCGATAATATCGATCGCGTCTTCTAATTGTAAGCACCGCGATTAACCACAACAGCTTCCGTTACACGAAAATAGTAGCTTCCATTGAATGAATTAAAATGTTAGAGTTGCGACACATTTGCATCGCGCGTGTTTAGCTTTGCAGTTAGCGTTGCGCTAGTAAATGATCGCGTTTTGCACGTAGCGTTGCGTATATGAGAGAAAAGCCCACGATGTTCCACTGAGATAGTGGATCTCAGTCATCGATGGACCATGGACGACTCAACGGCAGCTGTGCATTGCGCACGCTGCACTTTCGCTATTAGCGTTGCGCTTTGAAAAAGAATAGGTGCATAGATTAGTCGTTATTATTTATTAGCGTTGCGTTGCAGGGTCAACGAAGCGTCCAGTAATGGACGCTTGCGCGACGTTGCCTCTTTCTTTCCTCTTTGATTAAAGTTAAATCGAGTAAAGTAGCTTTTGCAATAGAATGAAGCACCTTTCGCGATTTGTTTATAGAATTTGCTATTCGATAAGTAGATAGAGTAGAGTAGCGTTGCGAAGAAGAAGAATGTTCCACTCGCGGGTTGATCGGTTTTACGAGTGGATGATTACGAGTTTTGGGTGGCCCTTCTGGCCACTCGATTCATTTTCATTTAGCGCTCTTCGGGGCTGCTTTTTCATATTCTTGTAGCGTTCTTCTCATCTCTTGTGTCTGGTTTATTGTTTCGTTGTTCATCGAGCATTTGTCATAGGAAAATACCGATGCGAAACATATTTCCATACTGTCGAAGAATATACTACATTTACGGTATAAAGTTATCCTAATTTCTGCATGCATCTCATACAGTGTATACTCGAATTAAACGTCAGTGAATATTTGCAGAGTCGATAGCTATGGTACGCGTGTTCGCTATTGGAATTACTTTTCCTTAAAGCTCGCGATCGTCGTTTTTTCTTTGCTCGAGACAGTAGACGTACGTGTGACAAATTTTCGGAACTCTTCTCGCGGGAATCAAAGTTCATTCGCGATTCCCGGTTACTTTTAACGATGAAAACATTTCGCGGTTACGTGTAATCGGCTCGTCGCGTTAACAGCCAAAGATACCCTCTTCCTTTTCGCGTACTCGAGTTTTGTTCTGCTAGAATAAAGTAGAATCAATCGCAGCGGAATATAAACCGTTTCGCGTTTCAGCTTTTCACGAAATCTTACATATTTTTAATACGCGATTCTTGCGCGAAGCCAGCGGGTATAAATCGCGTACGATTCTATCTTTTTCTTTTCATTTCGGCATCGAAGCAAACGTTTTACATTCACCTAGTCAGTGTAATTATTTAGCTGTGGATTTTTGTGCAAGTTGGTCGCGTTTTTCGATAAAGACTCGCTTCGTTCTCTAAGCGATGCGATCGCGCGTTCGCCTCCTTTGCATTCCACGCATTTTCGTGTGTATTTCCAAGAAATGCACAAAACGCCGCAGTCGTAAGACGTACTGTAGAGTCACTTTTACTTTTCGCAAATTTACCTATGACTAACCTGCTTTCTTTTCAGCGTACTAATCCGCGAAGCAAGATCGTTGTTACAGATCGCTGGTTCACGGATCATGGTAATCGCGTGGTAATAGTGGATATATTAAAATCAAGAAGAGACGTTTGCCATTGTCAATTAGCAAAGAGTTCAAGGTACTAACCCTATTCGCTACGGTTCCATGGAAATCGTGTATCCTTGGGACTTTTCCCCTTTAATTTAAGCGTTGAAATCGAATGTTTAAGAGCTGAGAAATAAATATACCAATTATTCTATAGTTCGTCTATAATAACCTATCCTATATTCCTCTTGCGATTTCATGGTTATAAATTTAACCACTTGCACTGGCAATTATTTATAGCGAGTACCTATGATAAACTCGTCGATAGCAATTTGTAGATATTGTTTCTATAAAATTTTCGACATCGATCTTTAGAGTTTAACGCGTGAAACGTACTCGTGACAATTCTTAATTCGCTGCATATTTATCAATTTGCTATGTCTCGCAGTTTTTAGTAGATCAAATAGCTACTGATCGACGTGCATAATACTGATGGGGACCTCCCACAACGCGGTAGATACGTTCCTTGAAAATACACTATAGAATTGTGGCATTGTATGAAACGTTCCACATTTCCTAAACCGCGTTGCAAAAGTACCGCGTTGTAGGAAAACGTTCCGCATTTTTCCAACCGTGTGTTGTAGAAAAACCGCGTTCTGGAGGCCCATGTGTGAGTAAGTACGTTATTCCAGTGCAAGTGGTTGATTTCAATTCTACCGCTACTAATGTTAAATCGGTAATGTCGAGAGTGACGCGAGAATGATACGCGAGTCCATAGATCTATGCTTGCACCTCGTCTATGGTTAAATTTAATATTCTACAGATTCTACGTTCATCGTTATCACCTTCGTTCGAATTAACTTTACGAGAGTCCTCGTATCGTCGGATTAATCAGTTTTACGCATTCTGCGTACGTTACTTTTGCTTCTTTCGTTAAGAAAGATTTATCCGCCCGGTTTGTTCACCGGTTAGGATAGGAATAGATATCGTGCAACACTTTCAGCCGCGCGCGGTACGAATAAAGTGCTGGCACGGTTAGCGTTAAATGTTATTATTTGTTACTTTATTGTACAGAATATATACATATTTGTAGAGCTATTAAGTGTAATCGTACGATACTACGGATCGCGTTTTAGGTTAGGTTGACTTCTGCATATTACCGAGATGCGCCTGTCTTTCTGCACGTGTTGACCTTCGAAATACGACTCTTCGTTCTTTAAAATTTCGTGATTGTAGTTGTATCTAGCCGCTCCGCTATAAAACGCGGGTTAACGTTAGAGCAATTTATGTATTTATGGAAATATTGGTAGAGATTTTACCTCATTATGTACAGGGATCTTCTTGGCAATAGGAAGTCTTTGCACAACTTTTCGTCTTCGAGCATCTTCAATCTCATTATACTGTCGGTTAGCAGACTTAAGCCAGCGATGATTTCGCCGCAAAACTGCGAAGAGAAGACAACGGATAATTAGAATCCGTTTCAACGGAAAAGTAACAACTAAAGCCCACGTACTCTGACACTGTCAACGTGAGGTTTAATCCATCCTTCCGGTGCCAAGTCCAAAATGTGTATCAGAGGAATTTGAGACATTCCTTTGGGGAATGCTTTCTCTCGAATTCTATTTATTATCTTAGAATTCTCTTCATTCCACTTGCTCCTCTCCGTCTCTCTATAACTGTGTATTGCCTGTAACCATTAATTAAGCCAGCGGCAACTAGAATTTAATTCCTAGGCTGCAGATTTTCACGTATTCATGGGAAATTCGGATATATATCTGGCTAAAGCGGCCAGCAATCGATACTTTCTACGATTTTACGTACTATCGAGTTAAATTGTTTTCATGAAAGATGCTAGTAAAATGTACAAAGCTGTGGTCTGCAGGAAAAATCACAGATGCCATTAATTTGAAATTAAAATCATAAGCGTCGATTGTTGGCTACTTTATCCTATTCAAAAGGAAAATAAAATATATATTGGTGCATTTAGAGGATCGGTCGGAAATAATTGACCATTAGGATTGCATTGCTCTAGTTTTTAACAAAGGTAGGAACGTGCATGAAAATCGGCAGCTTATTAATTGGAATCTCTCGCGCTGTACTAACATCATCCCAATGCGACTTTTCGTATCGCAATCTTTTCATGTAGGGATCGATCTCGTCCATCAGAGACTTTTCTTCCTCCGCCGTCACAAAATTCGCATAGACTTGCATCGTGCTTACGAGTTCCTCTTTCCAATTCTCCAAATTAACGCGCGTCTCGTTGAACAAGATATTCGATCGCGTGTAGTGCCGTAACGTGGCATAATTGAGCGTTGCATTTGCGAGATAGGTAAACAAATTCGAGTTAATTCTCATGCTTCGTTGGTATTACCTCGATTAGAGAGGTTAGCAATAAGAGATTCAGGTTAAGTTAAAAAAATTCGACAAGTCCGTGCTCGATTAACACCGTGTCACTGTGCGTGTCCAATATTATGCTCTCCAAGTTATTAATAAACTTAATCGTGGCTATGTCACGAGGAAAATACAGCTGTCTTTAAAAATAATCAGTTCGACGAGTAATTTATTTTCAAAGCTTATCGCGAGGGTTCAAGCTTTCTAGGCTACGCTACTGATTAAACAGCGGCTTCGTAAACGGCGCTAAACAAATGTTTTGCAAGTTTTTATTGATATTTGCCACCCGCGTACGATGTACAAACTACGATACGAGAGCCACGTTTAGAGGTGGTATTCGAATTCAGTTAAAATTGAGAAACGTTCGGATTACGTAGAATTTTGCATCGCCGCTTTCGATTTTTCGCGAAGGATTGCTTCGGTTCAGTTTCATCGTTCGTATCGAATTTATCGATGCTCGATGTGTAAGATACACAACAAATTACGATACAAGTGCGATGCTCGGAGGTGGTATTCGAACCAAATCAAAACTGGAAAGCGCTTGAATTGTGTAGGAGCGTGTTTCGCATGGTCGCTTTCGTTTCCCGTGGAGGTTGTCTCTCGGACAGTTTCATCGTTCGCGTTAAAACTAGATTATTTCATTTGACGGTGGATTTCAAGGTTATAAATTTAACAGACGCGGATGTTGGTAGAGGAGTGTGATATGAGCATTTTAAATCATGTTTTCGGCGGGGTTTAGAGATACGTTAGCCTCGACAGCGTCCATTTGCACTGTTTTGCAATTTTTAGCCGGGGTGTAAGTAACAAATCCGAATCTCTCCTTCCATTTGCTTCTGTGTTCCCATTGATTCGATTAATTGCCGGCCCTTCATCGCCGTAAACATATTGCACGATGAGTTTTCGAAGCATTTCAACGAGCGTATCGAAGCTACCTGTATTAGCAATAAAAGCTACGCAAAACAATCGTTGAGAAAATTTTTGGCCAATGTTTAGACAGAAGATTTTTTTCTTCCCTCGGAGTACGGTCAAAAAATTACAGGAGTATGTTTTAGGCTGGTATGCAGAAAGATC
Source organism: Eucera pruinosa (assembly GCA_028830335.1). Lineage (NCBI taxonomy): Eukaryota > Metazoa > Arthropoda > Insecta > Hymenoptera > Apidae > Eucera > Eucera pruinosa. The sequence goes on along the minus strand of JAMYCR010000012.1, from coordinate 2,071,105 downwards.
ATTAAAAACGGCACGACAGGAAATAGTTCAGCCCTGGCATTTGTAACATGTTATACTTCGTAAGTGTACCAAATTTGCTTACTACTAGTAGCCCTTAACACCCTCGTCATCCTTAACACCGATCTTTTAGGCGCACTTGCGTTAACAACTCGACAACGAAAAATCGTACGTCGACTTTTTGAGGCTTGCTGCAAAGAGGAGACTTTCCCCTTCGAACGCGTTACAAAATGAGTTGCAAAAAAAAAATTATTTGCGCCTGTAGAATCGTTTGAATTTCGTGTACTTTAAAAAAAAAAAAACAACTACCTTCAGTTTTTCACTCTCGTTTTCGAAATAAAAAACGTATCGAAAAATATTTGCGCGCCTATACGAAAGTAGAGACTTTGAGCTTTAAAATGAGCCCGAGTTGATCGTTGTACGACGTTTCGTTCGAAAGTTACGGCGGTGTAAAGATAGATCATTTTTCAATGTACATTTTTTGATCGCCGAATTTTGCTGTTGTCGATGTTAATTCCGCGAGAATCGCTCGATTTTTCTAATTAGAGTTACATTTGCCGTATAATATGTTACAGATGTGTCTTGTGGATGAGATACGGTATGCTTATCGAAGATCGATTTATATTGTTAGTGAATTTTTTTGGAACCATACTGCAAGCATCTTACGTTTATGTATTCATTTTGTACAGCGTTAAAAAGCATAAGACTGTAAAGCAAGCGACCATTGCTACCTGTTTCCTTGCATTCGTGTATCTTTATAGCATTTACCAAGAGGACAAAACCATAGCTGCAAAGTACATTGGTTTTCTTAGCTGTTCGGTAACAGTATTATTTTTCGCATCACCTCTGATGATGCTGGTAAGTTTTTGCTAGCCCTTCCTCGGTTATCGAGAAAAAAAAAGAAAGCCGAAAAAATTTTTGGGAGTCAAGGGAGTTAACCGAATAAAATATTTTCTGTATTGTAGGCGCACGTGATAAAAACTAAGAGCACCGAAAGTTTACCGTTTCCCATTATCGTAGCCTCGTTAATAGTTTCCTGTCAGTGGTTCGTCTATGGTTGCCTTCTTAATGATCGTTTCATTCAAATACCAAACTTCTTAGGCTGCGTGTTGTCCGCGTTTCAGCTCTGTTTCTTTTTAATATATCGCGACGATCATCGGTCCGCCGATGCTCAGTTGATATAATATTCGATCGCCGAATATTTATAGGACACGCAAAAAACGACCATTTAACACGTTTCTCGATGTACCGATGTTTATACTTTAAAACACGCGACTTGCGTGCTCACGAGAAAATATATTTTTGAAACAATCGATGGACTTTTTTTTTTCTAATTACCAACATGCGCATCTCCGACGTAGAATTTTTTCCCGCGAATACCGGTGGCGAAGCGTTACATAAGTGAAAGCTGTTGCGCGTGTCGAACAGCTGGTTTAATTAAATATCGCGTACAATTAGTCGCAATAATAATATTCGCCCTCTTTACGTATACATATATCGGTAAAGAAGGAAAGAACTCGAAATTTTTTTCTCAAAATCGACGAACGGGCTACTTCGATGAGATCGTTAGCTATTGTTTTGAAAAGTTAATTTATCTTCGTTACGTAAGCAACTAAACGTACATTATCGTTAAGAATTAGAACAGTTATTCGGCCAGAAAGTGAACAGCTTATTGTATATTAAAATTGCGAATTTTTTCGAATGTTCATTTTCTCGACATCGCGTTCCATCCTTGTCGCTACACAAGGCGCTTTTCGTCTAAATTTCAATCATCGTCCTCTTCATCATCGCCACAGACCACACGAATGTTAGGCGAGTATCGCCATAATCGCTTCGGATGCGACGCGTTTGCGGCTAGGCTCGTTCTTCAAAATCGTTGAGAATGGAAACTTCCCTAGGCGAAAGAAAAATTGACGAACGGCGCAAACTTGCATCAGCCTAAGAATCTTGCAACGAGGGTGATCGATATATCCTCGTTCCATTAATTGAGCGACAAAATCGTTGACAAACGCGTGGCCGATGTTAGCGTGGACGTTCATTTGCTTTTCAATCTGCCAGCTTCCGAAGTTTTACGATGCTTCTGAATATCGATATGCATCGCGCAATCGCATCGCGACGACTCGCTCTATTTTCTTCCTCCTTTTCCTATTAATCGCGAGCACAAGTAAACGATTCCGAACGTGCTTTAGACGCGACAAGAATCATTCGTTTGAGCTACATAGTAGCCGTGCGTCTGTTCCAAATTTATGCGAAAAAGTATCGATGCGATTCGTAAGATATGCCGGGGTTGCTTAAAAAAATCCCAGCTTTGCGCGAAGATATTATTTCGATTCGAAACAACATGCTCGTGTATCCCCTGAAACGGTATGCTAGAAACGGAAATGAAGTGGAATTTTCCAGACATATTGGAAAGTTGTCGGAGTTCCGGGGGGCGAGTCGGTTGGCAGCATTGTTGCAAAGTTTGCCCCCTTTTCACGCATGCGCTCTGGCCGATCGGGGAGCGCGCATCATCGTACCTATGACAACAATACGCGGGTTCAAAGAGATTTTCGCACCGAAACATTTCGCGTCGATTAAAAAAAGCATCATATTCGTCAGAGCGACATATTCGCAGCGATAGCGAATTCGTGGCGACCTGGGAAAACCGGATGTACAAATTAACATCGGCTATGATTATTTCGCGTTAGGTCTGACTGATAAAAAGTAACGTCAAACGATCAACGCGACGTAAAGAACCGTATAAGCGTTCGATGTATTTGCTTTTCTCTTTTGCCAAAACGCACCTAGAGAAGACACTTGCAAAAGCAAGAAAATGTAAAACGTACTTTGATTAAACGTTGCACTCTTACAATACATGCAACGTAGAGGCGTGCGTGCAAGGTTCGTACGATAATGTACGGGATCGAGCTACTAAATATCAGTCAAGATCTATATAGAGTAAAGCTATTTGAAAGATTCGGCGTTTCTAGTCGGATTACTGGAAATGCATCGTGGCAGCGAGGGTATTGCGACGTATCGAGTACAGGGATATAGAGGTGGATAGTAACGCAACAGATCGGAATATATGCAGCTGAATCGAAACGATTGGGGTTCGCTTGGGGCGGTTAGAGGGAGGAAAAGGTGCCTGTTTGGCCAGCTGGCTAGATACGCTCCTGCGTGTTGCACGTTTGCGCGTTGACGGGTTTGCGCGTGCGCTGCAAAGAGGGTAACCGTGGCTGCATCGGTTGGCAGAACTGCAGCTAGACGAACAGGAGAGAAAGAGGTGCGGTGTTGCGTGACTGACTGCGAGGCCGAGCGTGTGTGTTTGTTGTGTTGTACGAAATTTTTATTCTCCTTTTGGGAAAAGGAACGTTGAGTTTTTTTTTCTGGGAAGACCGTACGTTTGGAAAGGAAAATTATGTCGTCGTACATCCAGGTTGCCGAGGACGAAGGCGACGAACCGATCGAATTGCCCACGGAGGACGATAGCACACTTTTATTGACTACCGTAACCGCCCAGTTTCCCGGAACGTGTGGCCTGAAATATCGCAATCCAGAATCTCGGACGATGCGCGGCATTCGTCTCGTTGACGGACGTCTTCATCCGCCTGAAAATGGATGGGGCAAGGCGATTTACTTTTGTGTCTTCCCAAAAGGTGCTTATTTCACTATAAATCATTCCCTTTCTCATTCGTCCGCTCCTCTCTCTCTCTCTCTCGCTCTCTCTCTATCTATCTTTCTTTCTATCTATCTCTCTTCCCCTCAAAACATACTAACGCCATGGTGTAAGATCAAGTATACCATGCTTTTTCTATATCGATTCAACCGAATTTCGAGTTGCTCCAGGCCTAGAATCGTTCGATTCCTTTATCGATTTACACGCGCGTATTCTTTCGTACGTTGCATTTTTGTTTCTTCTTCTCGAAAAAAAAAAAAAAATTCCTTTTGCTCCCGGCTACATTCTTCTCGATCATCGCCGAACGTTCCATTTTTTTTTCTCTTCTCTCATTTTTACCGTTGCCTAACGCGTTGCGTGAAAATTTTTATCGATTATTCTTTGGAAATTTTCAGCACCGGTGATACTTGATCTTGAATAATTTCTATCACTTTTACTACTGTATTTTTTTTTTTTTTCTCTCTCTTTCTTTGAAGTCCAGTACATGTGTTTGTGTTTATTGTGTCTTCGATTCGAGTTGTCTCGTTATCCGTTTCGAACGAAACACACGCGAATCACTTCTCTCTTTATTTTTTTTGTCACGCATGAAGTTTCCCTCGAATTGAAGCGTTGCTTTGGGAAGCTCGATTTCTTTTGCCGGAAAAGCTCAACAAGCTTCGTTAACGAGATGATTTTTGTCCGTGATCGTGGTATTAACATAAGCACATGTTAGTATTCGTCCAAATAAACTAACATTCATCAATTTGAATTGCAACGAAGCTTGCGCAATGATATTTTTAATTCGCAATTTTAACAACGTCTATAAACGTCCATCTATTTATAACGACTAAAATTTGTTTACATCTATGCGAGCATATATCTGCGGTTGTAACGCAAAACGACACGAATCGCGCGCGTGCTTTCACCTTCGAGATATCGACGCTCAAATTTCCGAATTCGATACGCGGTTAAACGTCGGACTCTTTTGCTCCGATCGCGTTCATTTTTTTCGCAGCAAGAAATTCGGTTCCAGCGGCAAGACGCGCGCGAGTTTTCTGCGTTTCGCAGCACGAACGAGACGAGCGAACGCTTTTCGAGCTCGATTAACGCGCGAATCGCGATTTTTAAACGATCACTCGCTTTGCGTTACAGCCACAGATATTCGTCTAGACACGAATTTTTATTAAAAAAATATGACAATATTTTGTATAACTTACTTACTTACACACACATGCACACACACACACACAGACACGCGTTCACGCACACAGTACGAAACACAGTTTTTTTTTATATATATATATTTTTTGAGCAATAATTATTTGTACTGGATTTCCATACTTTCGTTTCTTTTTTTTATTTATTTATTTATTATTTTTTTAATAATAATATTATTCGTCGTGTTGTTATTATCTTTACTGCAATTACATTTATTTATTTATTTATTTATTTTTTTTTTCTCTCTCTCTTACCATGAATTACGATACGTATAGAATTTTCTAAATAAGTCTTTAAGAATTTTTTCGGTAGAGGTTCTAGTAAAATGAAAAAAAGTTAGTAGACATGAACACTTATATCTTTTCAGAGAACAAACGTAAATCTGATGACAATTTGGAAAATTCCACAGCTAAGACTAAAAGAATGGAAACAAAGTTGCGTTGCACAGACTTGATCGTACTTGGTTTACCATGGAAAACAACCGAGCAGAACTTGAGAGAGTATTTCGAAACGTTTGGCGAAGTACTCATGGCTCAGGTGAGTTTTCCATTCGAGTCTTAATCGAAATCGATTCACCGCTTTACTAGAGCAAATTCGAATTATCGGAACAATCGGTGGTTACACGTTTTCAAAATAACATTTCCTTTCAATTATTAGGTCATCTCGTAACCGGCATCATAGCTTCGCTAAAACTATCGATCGTTATTTCTCACGATCCTTTTGATTTCTCGGAAAACTTTTCGAGCTCCCTTTCAAACAATTTTGGATACTTCTGCTTAAATAAATTTAATAAACAACATTACTTACGGGATGACCTAACGTAGTATAGTAACGTGTATATAATAGCAATACAATAAATTGTATTTAAATTAAACGTATCGAAGTAATTGGCATCGTTATTTTACAAACGAACATATTAATTTATTAGGTCGTCTCATAAGCAGCATCACTGCTTCACTTAATAACTGAGGTGCATAATTACAGATAGTTACATTAGTTTTTTTATCATCGATTTCGTTCCGATTTCTGCAAAAAATTTTGGAGCTTCCTCTTTAACCCATTGCCCTACAATGACGAGTTACACTCGTTCTAAAGAATTATGGCTTAGATTCAACAAAAAACAGATATTACCGAGGGTGGAATTTAATTTGAATTCAAATTTTAGCTTGGTCTTGTAAGATCGGAGGTTCTCAAGTAAAAACGTGCCAACGATATTTAAATAATTTGTACGTTAAATGATATAAAAACAGTAACCAGCTAATACTAGCATACATATGTAGGTAATAAAATAATCGTAGGGCAAGGGGTTAACAATTGTGGATACGTTTTGCTTGAATAGGAATAAAAGAAGTTACAATGAAATGAAATAGTCGCGCGTGCGTTACGTTAGCGGAAATATCGTTTAACGCGTTGCTGGTTTAATAAAAACGCAAAAACTTGGCTTGCCATAGGTAAAAAAAGATGCGAAATCAGGACAGAGCAAGGGATTTGGGTTTATTAGATTCGGAAGTTATGAGTCCCAATTAAGATGTCTTGCCCAGCGACATATGATCGATGGGCGATGGTGCGACGTCAAGGTTCCCAACAGTAAGGTAAGAGCATCGTTACGTTCATTGACAAACATTCGTCGTTTTCGTTTTTTTCCATATATCTTCGAGTAGCTCCGAAATGTTTAACCGTTTAACGAGATTACTTAAGAACCAAATACATGCGTAGGATATTTGCACGCGAATCGTAGATCTGTACGATAATTAACGAGACATCTCCGTTGCAAACGATTTATAAGGAAAACTTGATAACTTCGCTTGAATAGCGAGCACTCCGTTTACGGACTATTCGATCATTTTTCTTGCTCAAAAATGCGACGTTAAACAAGAAGGAAAGAAATTAGCGGGTTGCGATTAAGGAAAGCAAAATTTAAGGGAATTTGATAAAGGATAAAAAGGATAGCTTATGTTAAAAGCGGAAAACGATGAAGCGGGTTTCGAGAAGAATTTCGCGATAAGGATATTCGCGTTGTACAGATCTATGATGCGTGCAACGAGGATATTAGTGGAATGACGAATAACAGCGCGAATTATAAGAAAATCACAAAGGAACGATTAAGAGGGCCCGATGAGGGTCAGAAACGCGGCTACAATATTTTGCTTGAAATATTCTTTTTTCTGATTCGAAATGGTTGCACAATGACTACAATTTTTGAATGTCATCTTTTATATACATATATCTCTTGAGAAAAAGGTATAGTGTGGTATAAATAGGTGAATGTGTAGTCGATTTAAGTGGCATATTTATAAAATGGAGGAATGTGATTAAATGTGCGTGAATGTTTTACATGTGTGCTCTCTGTACGATGCAAAGTGAGGTACTTTAAGGAAGTATGCTTGCGTGATCTTGTAAATAACCATTGGTATGTTTGTGTTTTTTTTTTTCTTTAAATAGTGTGCAATTTTCCTGCAGTGTGCTTTCGTACGCAAGGTATCGGTGTCAGTTTTTTTTATCGAGAATTTTACCGAAGGAATAGCATACCCAATTTACGCGGCACAAGCGAGATAAGTTTGCAATAGGCGGAACAGGAGCTGCCAGTTTATTACGAGTTCGATTTTTTAGTGCGAGAATTATCAAAGGTTTCTTGTGCGTGAAATAATCGAACGGATGCAATCGTGTTAGAGCTTTGCTAGAGAGATCAATCGTGTTGCACTTCTCGGACACGAGAATTTAGGCAGATCGATTTTTTTTACCACGGCAAAAAGTATGACGCTTTACACGTTGGGAGTGAACTTTAAAGTCGAGCCGAGCCGATGGCTACACTTGTAATTTCTTGAAGATTATAATAAGAAGAAAGAATTGTAACACGGGTATGGTTTGCGTGGCAGTGTGTGAAATCGCAATTCAAATTGCGGCGTGCTTAACTTAACGAAGTCTCGCCGTCGCGTTTCTCGAAGCGAGCTTTGAATTTGGCGGAGAGATACACTTGCAACTCGCGAATTAGATTTAACGAAAAAGAGAATGTAGCATTTTTCCCGATACCATGTCTTTCCAAGTCAATTTAACGAACAGCTGTAAGATGCAAAGTACGAATCGAATGTACAGCCCGTAGATGAATGATGGAAGACTACACCAAAGTCGCGCCGGTTTTTTTTCTTTCTTTTTTTTTTTTGCAATTACATTGAATGAAACGATAGAACGATTCTCTCGATCGGCGCGTGTCACGTGTTAGGCTTGAAACTTTATTATAAACGGTATGCGGTATGGAAAAGAAAACGTAAAGGAGAGAAGGAAAGGAAAGGAAAAGAGAAAATAGAAATGGAAAAGAAAAGTATGTTAATAGTGCGACAAATGAATGTTAATGAGTGCTGCGTACATGTGTGTAATTCAATCAATTATAATAGATAAAAATTGTATGTGATTGTCGAGGGCTGGTGTATCTGGTTGCAGAATATTGATGGCTTAATGATGGCTCGTCAGTATGATACGAGCAAACACAATGAATGCTACCGCCCTATACCGGTTCATACGCCGAGTAGTCGACGGGTACCTGTGGCGAAACCGTATATCAACTTAAATACGTCCGAAGCTGCTAATACACCTAGGTACGATTCGGAGTACGATTACAAAACCACGCATTATCCGTCGTACCCTCCGAATTACCCGTACGACGATAACAATAAATACAAGTACGAGGGGCAGAACTATAACACGTACGAGAAACCTAGTTACCCGTCCTACGAGGATCCCGGCTACGACACACGTAATTACATGGTTCAGCATACAACCGCGGCACCGCCCAATCCCACCGCGTATCCGTCCGACCCGGAATACACAAGATACATCAACTACGAAGGACGGGCCGTGTACCCGGTGATGGAGAATCCCGACTACACCGAGAAAGCCAGATACAATTATGCTTACGATCGAAACTATTACGAGGCGGACGGTCGTTACGCCTCTGCCGACTGTAGGTACACTCTGGATGTCCGGTATCCAGAGACCAGGCACGCGGCGGACACGCGAATTCCGCCCGACACGAGAGAGGCCGATTGTAGATATCCGGTGGACAATCGCGATATGGATAGAAGATACGCCGCCGGCGTCGATGCTAGGGATCCCGAAGGTAGATACGTTGTCGAGAACAGAGAAGTAGACGGCAGATATCCACCCGATGCCAAGGAAGTCGACACCAGGTTTGCCGATACAGCAAGATATCCGGCTAAAGAGAACTATTACGACCGTTATTACAAGCACCGTCCATCGAGGGATCACCACGTGTCGGACACCTCAAGATACTGATGAGTCTTCTTACTATCGTTAAACACATATGTCACGCTTCAACGGGAATAGTCTTTCTCTTTTTTCCCTTTCTCGGATACCTGCTGCTGTGCAACCCAGCCAACTTGCTCACGCCGCTCCTTCTCTCTTATTTATCTCTTGCTGTATCTTTTCCTTTTTCCCTTCTATCCTTCTGTCCTCGTATCCTCGTATCCTCGTATCCTTGTATCCATCGGTCGCCAGTCGACGCGTTCACCCAATCAATCGTATATATATATATATTTATATTATATATATCTATATATGTGTATATATACATATGTAGCAAGTGAGCTATCATGTCTTAATGGGCGTTGAGTAACGGAGAATGCGATTCTCCTATTAGTAAATAACAGATATTCCCCTTGATTCGTGATCTCTGTTGCAAGATAGCAAAAGAAAGAAAAAAAAAGAAAAGATACGTTGTCTAATATTAGCAATAGCTTCGAATAATCTGTCTACTGATTTTATCATCAACAAACTATTGTGCTTATTCAGTTTAAGATATTGTGTAATATAGCATGAAATTTTACATCGAATATATATATAAAGAGAAAGAGGACATTGTACAGATTTTGTGCATGGATTTTAAAGAGGCCATAGTGCTTAAGTGTTATACGCATATACATATATATTCATGGAGATTTGAAAGGAAAACGAAAAAAAAACCTAAGTATAAATTAACCAGGCGACACCTTTTTTCTGAGACATGTATATCAAAAGAGTTTTCTATAAAACTTGACGTTAGTGCAGATTAACCGTTCTTGCTCCTCGTTTTTAAAAAACCACGAAACGTGTTTCAGCGATTGGATTTTAGAGATTTTATCCGTGAACAGTTTTCCGAGTAATAAGATGGCCGCAGTTGAAGTTGATCGATGGCAAAAGTTCACGCGTGCTCTCGAGTATTGTTTTCTTTTTTTTTGTTGATAAACGAAATATTGTCGTATCGTGTAACCGTAATAATGTGCACTGGACGTAAGTTTTATCAGACAAAACAAAAGAAAAGAAAAAAACAAAAAAAAAACTACCAAACTCTGTGAAAATCTGTTGTACATGATTGATTGATTGTGCGTTTGTGCGTAGGAGGGAATGATTCAGCAAGTACCCTGCAAGGTATTCGTGGGACGCTGTACAGAAGACCTAACCGCTGATGATCTGCGCGACTATTTCTCCAAATATGGCGAAGTGACGGACGTGTTCATCCCAAAACCTTTCCGTGCATTTTCATTTGTTACTTTCTTAGATCCCGAGGTAGCCCAGTCCCTATGCGGCGAGGATCACATTATTAAAGGAGTGTCGGTACACGTGTCGAACGCCGCGCCTAAGTCCGAGGGGAACAATAAGAATTTCAATAATCAAGTGAACTCGAACATGCGTAGAGGCGCCCCAGGTCCCGCCGAGAATAACGTACAGGGAAACTATCAGGGTAACAGATACATGGGCCATTCAGGTAACAATATGGGTCCAAACGGTTGGAACAATCCAGGGAACCGCGGCAATCTGGACATGCCGAATCTCCAAGCGTTGGGCATTACCGGGCAAAATAACGGCGGAGGCGGCGGCGGTGGTATGTCGAATCCACTGGCAATGGGAGGCCTGAATTTGTCCGCGTTACCAGTCAACCCGGCTCTGGTCGCAGCTGCACTGAACCAAGCATCTTGGGGCCTGATCGGTAACTTGCAGAATCAGGGAAACGATCAGGGCTATTCGAACCAGCCTGGCCCACCTGGTCAGCCACCTTCCGGCAACAATAGTATCGGTAACAGTGGCAACTCTGGCTTTCTCAGTTGGATGAATCAAGGGGGTGGTGATGGTAATACTGGCAATCCTGGAACAGGTGGTCCAGGCCCGAATAATCCGAACGCGTCCCAAGGTGCTTGGCAGAATCATCCTGGACAGCGTGACCAGAAATCGAACACCTTTCTCAAGTACGAATAAGCTGCGTGGAGAGCATCCCAATGCGTAGTCATGGAAACCGGCGAATCCGTTCCTTTCATCCCGATACACCCGATACCACACTGTGTTGTTAACCACGATCACCCAACAACAGTCTAGGCAAGTCAAGTCTCTGTGTAGGTACAAAACTAATCTTTCTCTCTCTCTCTCTCTCTCTCTCTCTTTCTTTCTCTATATATATCTTCTTCCTCCCGCTCATCGACGACGATATCGAAAACCAAAAGTCGAATGGAGGGGAACGGGTTCCCAGAGGTATCTGTTCGTTTCTATAACGCTCTATATGCCGCGAATAGATAGAAATAGAACTCGTCGTTCTTTTTCTATCTCTCCTCAATTTCGTTCGAATTCAACACGATCACATATTACGTAAACATAGTGTGCTCCGTGGAGAAAACACGATTAAGGAATTATTCTTGTTTTTTTTTTTTTTTGGTTTTTTCCCTTCTTTTTTTGTCTTTTTTCTTTTCTCTCTCTCTCTCTCTCTCTCTTTGCACGTCACACGAGAAACAATGTATATGTATTTCGAATCTTTGTATCTTTCACTTTCTTACCGGCTTATCCAGATATTAAGCACAATATTTGTGAAGTGCATGTTTTAGAGAGGACGGATAGCTTCGATCATCTGTGAACTTGCATACTAATTGTATGATCTCATTTCAAGCGTGCGGTCTAACCAACTCAGAAATAATTACTGTACTGAAATTGATATGATAATGATGATTATGATTATGATGATGAGGATGATGATGATGATGATAGTGATGATGATGATGATGATGAGATTGATGAGGATGATGATGATGATGATATATATGCATATATATATATGTATCTATATGTACACATACATATATATATATATAAAGTATATGATGATTGTGAATGTGTCGTAGAAAGAAGTACGAGATTTATTGTAGCGGAGTACGTATATGTGCTATGTTTATTTAAAGTTCCGTGCCGTGTGTTTAAATGTGTAATTGAGAATTAATTAAGGGCTTAACGCGTACAGAGTTCCCGTAAAAGAAAAACGAAAAAATTCGTTGAAAGAAAGAAAGGAACGCGAAAACCAAATGGTCTTACGAACGTGAGAGTTTAAATAAAAGAGAGCTTCTCGATCGTTAAGTGTGGACATTCGGTCATCGACTTCGATTCTGATCTTAAACTTGCCGCACCGGTGCTTGTTTATACGATTGTGTCCCCGCGTGAGCATGTACGTACGATCGGTCTCTTCTATAAAACGAAACGTTGCCTTTTTAATAGCTTCGATGCTACCGGTGCATTCATTTCAATCGATTCATCAATAATCATAGATCTATTTAGAGTTTTACAACTGTGATTTAACCGAGATGAAATAGCTACGGCGGTGAGATTAACGAGAAACGATCGACGAGCGAGGAATTCAGTCGAAAGACTAGCTTGAATCTTTGTTATCTTTCTTTATCTTTTTTTTTCTTTTTTTTTTCTTTCTCTTCCCCTTTCCCGTTATAGGAATAATCGCATAATACGTTTCTTATTAGCGAGGCGAATTCAGAATTTTGTTCCGCGCGCGTGTATAGAAAGAGCATATTAAAAAGTTTATAGAAGCTACAATGCAAAACGGGGAAAAGAAAGCATGCTTCGAAGGAACGTAAACGAAAAAGAAAAAAAGTATAAATTGTAGCCTTGGAAATTTGCTTCCAATAACCGACCGTTTCAGTGCATTTACCTTTGCGTTGCATTGAATGTAAATTAAGCCTTTACGCTTGTGGCTTTTTTTTTACGCTATTACCACATCTAGTTTTCCTCCCTTCTAATTTAATATTCCTTGTAATCTCTATTACAAGCAAATTGTGAATGTATGTATATATATATAAAATGTGAATTTACTTTTTTAATCGAGTAGATGAATTTTCGGAGGGCCGTTTACTTTGTTTAACGAGAGGAATGCAACGTGTTTAACGATAAGTGTATAATGTTGGTAGAGTTTTTTCTCTCTCTCTATTTGTTTTTTTTTCTGTATGAGGAACCGGGAATGTATGGAAGAGGATAAGTGTGAAATCGCAGTTGCATACAGATTGATCGCAGCTACCCGATATATATGTATACGTATATATATATATATGTATAGTATGTATATATATATATATATATATATATGTATATATATATTTAAATATGCCATTAACCCTTCAGACATTTCGCCTTAAAGATGACTTAAGGAAACGAGCATAAGAGAAAAAGTTTCCAAGCGCGTGCACACGAACGATTTATGTGAGAAATGTGTTTTACATTGGGTATGATAGATAGGTGCGTAACAAAAATAATTACATTGATTGATTGCGTGTGAAAGGTGGCATTTCTGATACTTTCGACTTCGACTTCGACTTCTCATTTCTTTCGATTCAGAGGCTCTGAAACGTAATATCGCAACCTTTTAGTATATATTTTTACGGGGAGCAAAAAAGAGTTGATGAAAGAGTTCTTCGGTCGCTCGCAAAAATGTCCGCGTACGCGTTTTAACGTTCGTATATTTGCGATATACTTTGGCACATAATTTAGAATAAGCGGTGCAAATGTTCGTAACGTATATTGAGTTGCAGGGAAGAAACGTTGGGATCCCTAGGTAATTTCGACGATCCTAATGCCTTTATTTCGGTATTCGTTTTCTTCGATATCGTGTCGTAGTTTTTAGAGACACGTGTGCGCGTGAATCCGAAAATCTTGAATTGAAACGAGACGATGATGATTATTTTCAAGATCTTCGTCTCTGTTCGATTCGATATTTTCGAGATCCCGCGCAATGTTCGTAGCAATTGGGTAATGATCGTTGCTTCAGAAATTCTAAGTATATTTCACGTATCGTTACCACAAACGCACCCAAGTCCAGATATTTACGAATGACGGTAGCATGGGCACATTAGTAAAGCCGTTTTCGATTCGCGTACATTTTTCTTTTTAATAATCAAGTGGGATACGCGCGATGGTTTCTCGTACAATCCACTTAGCTTCGATTAACGGAACGAATCGGAGTTCTCTCGAAGTGGTCGAAATATTTCGAAGCTTTTAAACGTGTACGCGGACGTTTGCGAGCGAGCGTAGATCCTCAGGAGCTGTCGCAGTTTTAGCAGATCGAGGATCGAGTGTGGTGGAGTATTTTCGAAAGATCGCGAGTCAAATGAAACGGAGAAAAAGGAAATAATTTCATTCACGTTGCACGAATGGTAGTCAATAAATGTTTTTGCATAGGTGAACTTTCTAAGAATGGAAAATGGAAAAAAAAACGAAAAGAACTACGAGTAACTACAGTCTTAATGGCAGCGTGTCAAACGATGCGCGCTGCGTTGAAATTAAATCTAGGTGGAATATTTCCAGACTAACACAATTATGAGTACGCATTATTAAGAGAATAAAAAAGAAAAAAAAAGGATTACAATGAGAGATACATCTGTGTTGTTTTACCTTTTTGTGCGTAATTAATGTTAATTGTAGAATATTTCCTACTTGACGTGCGTACGACACGCGTTTACCAATATTATTAATTGTATTAATAGTAGCCGCGAGTTCTGTGTCGAGTTGCATTAGAATTTACCGCGAGAGTATGTAACGAAAAAGATTCTACTTCGTATGTTTCACCAAACTCTCTAAACGTGTACTCCTAATTGTAAGATTAAACACGCGAATGTTACGGGAACGGTTTGTTTAGGCGCACCGATTCTTACGAGTCCGAAGCTTTTTGAAAGATTTTAAGGGCATAACTGAGAAGACTGTTGTTGGCGCTCGACGATTCGGCAATTTTTTTACAGCTGCGTACAATTGAAGCAGTTACAATTTTACGATTAGGATGGACGTTCGATGTTCGACGAATGCTTTCAAAAGGCTCGAACTCGATTATAGAAAGGTATGCAGGCAGAGGTGTTGCGTAACACTTATTAATCGCACTTGCAATTAGCAGTACTTGTCAGCACGATTTGGTCAAATATTTAAAGGAACAGTGTCAGATTCTCCACGCTTCTTAGGATTCTAAGTAGGGATGGAACGTTTGAAACCTCGAAACTCCTCGAAAATCAAATAGCTTCGAGTTTCCAGAACTTTTATCGTTCGAAACTCTCGGAATAATTATTCGTACAAGTGGCGAAACGAATTTATTTAACGAACGCGATCTAATAGAATCGGAACTTCAGCGCTTGCTTCAATCGAGATACAATTTCACCTACTCTCTTTTCTGCTTATTCGTTTGCTTAAAAATTCTAACGAAATTTTATAGTTTCGCGTGCACGGATTCGATAAATAGCTTTTTACGTTGTTAAACGGGACTTTGTAGGAGTTTAATTCCTGGCAAAACGAGTACTCCTTGAAAACGGGGGGATGAGAGAAAATAAAAGTTCTGGGTTTCGAGGTCTCGCAAAGTTACGGATTCGAGTATTCGCGGATATCTAGACGCTAGGTTTCTCAGCATCCCTAATTTTAAGCAACAATTTCTTGTATCCGATTATAAAAGCTGGTTGTTTTTCTTCTTGCTTTTGATTTAACAGTTTAAGGAGATTATTATAATGGACAATTAGATTGGATTGTTTTACCTCACGTGTCTCTCTGTGTGTGTATGGCGGTCGAATGTATTTGTTAATGGTCGTCTCAGAACTACAGGCATGAAAGTTTAATCGAGAAGTGATTTTTGCTGTTTTACGATCACCCCAGGCGTACACGTATATGCGCGCGTGTATCCCGGTCAGTCGCAGAAAACTCTACGTGCATCTTTTCAATCTTTAACATTCGTATATTTTAGCGTGACCGAAACGGGGTAAAAGTTCGTCAAATCTACGCGTAACAAACGATCAAGGTTCCCACAAAACGTTTCGCAACGGGAGTTATCATTGAACCGCGCGAATAAAATTGCTTCTAAAAGCGTCTAGAATGTAATTTGATTTAGATTTGATTTTTTACACTTTAATACGCGCGCGTAAATATTCGTGATACGACGAAGATTTCCGTTCGCATGCGTTTTCTTGCGAAGAGATAGAAATAGCGTTACTATTTTTTCATAACCGAACCAATACCCGAACTACCGGCAATTAAAGTACACTTATTCAAATCAAGGCGATTAATACGATAGAATTTTTGCAGAAAATATATGACGCAAGGAAACTAGATCTCTATATGCACGCTGTTTACAGGAAATCGTTGAAAATCTTCCAAAAATGCACTCTCGTAAGTTTGCACAATTTTTATGAAAAAAAAATCACTGATGGCTGATTCGATCGCGTTGGCAGCCCCAGCGTTCGTGTTATCGAAATGATCGAGGCCGTTCTCTTTTTTGCAGTTACTTGAAACGTAGAGATGCACGTAGAACATCTGCCACTGACTGTGTTCGTACACTTGCAACACACAGACGCATGAAACACTGAAACTTACGCTCGCAACACGCCCGTCCGCGCGCATATACGCGTACGCGTGCATTCTGATGCTAAAAGAGAAAAAGTAAATCACGTATTGATAATTGATGAGTGAGTATATTAATGATTATTGTGAGGCGAGCGGTTAATTAATTGCGACAGAAACAAAAAAGAAAGAAAGAAAGGAAGGAAGGAAGGGGAAAAAAAAAGAAGTAATATTTTATGGATGGGACACAGTCGTTTATTGAATGCCTGAATAATATACTATAACAGATAAATATATATATATAGATATATATATACATATATAGATATATATATCTTTATTGAAATCCAGAATGTTTATACATAATGTAAAGAGAACATTGATGGAAAATGCGTCGAAGTTTATTTATTGACATCCTGCTGTAAATGATAAACCGATATACAAAGACTGTAGTTTAAGACAACTTTTAACAGACATTAGAACCGTTTCTAGCTCATTATTATAGCCGACCGATCTATTTCAAATCGTTCGCTTTATCACCCATCTGAATACTCTTCTTCGTTTCCTCATCGTTTAGCCCTTCGCGCTCCCAACTTCTTTCGAATCCCAGAAACACTTTCAGAAACCAGTGGCTTTGTCCAGCCCCCCACCTCCGACCAAAAACGTATCAACGATGCTTTCGAATAAGCTCACCTTCGACCCTTTCAGTGCTATAGACGCATACACGCGTATTCATGCGTCGATTTGTGCTCCCGAAAATAGTAAAATGTCGTATCAGGCTTTCAGATACTTATTAACTTCCATAAACATATACTTACAATTAGTTTAACAGGAAACAAGATTTTACCTATGGCTCAAAGCGAATCCACTTCGCGTGCCGTCGATTTAATCTAGCCAGGGAAAGGGTTGAGATCACGGAGTTAATATAGAAAGAACACTTTGGTATTTTGCTCGACAAGCTTTTGATTTTCTGTCTCGAATCTCGGCCTTTTTAGGCTTTATAGTTTGATCCACCGTTAATTTCGACGCGCTTTTAGCGAGACTTTGTTGTCGCGATAAGGCGAATCCTCGGCTGCAACTTTGTTTGCTTGAAAAGAAAGTAAAGTTAAATCGGTGGCAAAGGTGACCGGGGAAGTTGCGAGGAGATTAAAGTTGGAGCGCAAAGGGTTAACATCGAACAAATTGAATGCGTTCGTCCAATATTAATATCCGTTGTTCGTGTAAAGTGCGAAGGCAATAAAAGCGACGAATTGCAAAACATGGCCAAGTCCAATTTCGTACGTTACGTAAGACGCAAGGTTCCGGCTGGCTCTCAGCGAATCCAATAATATGTTAAAACGACCGCAAAAGTTTCATCTTTCAAAACATCTCGTAACAATAAAGAGAGAAAAAAGGTACCGCGGAGGATTAAAAGAGAAACCTGTCTCGTTGTATCTTTTGAAATATTTGCGCGACTTTTGGAATTCGTCGCCTCGATTGTTCCCCTCGCGAAGTCATTGCGTAGCAGCGCGTCTCTTCTTTGTCTTCTTCTTCTTCTTCTTATTCTTCTTCTTCTTCTTCTTCTTCTTCTTCTTGTTCACGGTGTTCTTCTTTGAAATCGGTTGGATCCAAACTGTTGCTCAAAAGATATGCCTTGCGAAACGATTTGGAAATGATCTACGACAAGTGTGTAAATAATACGTAAGGAGCATTAAATATCGTTCGTGAACGTTTACGAGTTTCGTTTGTAGACAGTTCTCTCTATTGTAAAAATTGATATAATCAAGCGTGTGCGTTTCAAATGAGAATTAACCGAGAGTGATGACGACCGAACGCAACATCAAAAAAAGTTTTGTCAATGTGAGAATGTTATTTTGATAGGTGGCAGAGATTGATTCTTATTACGTAAGTTCATTACAGGATGATTAAAAACTGATACACTGGCAGTGGTTTATTTATACACTCTTCAAACTCCTCCGCTGCACCGTTATTTCTTCGATTATGCCCGCTTCTCGGTTCAAGCAGTGTCCTCGCGTGGTCTCCGCAGTCTCGCAACTTAATCATCTCCAAATAAGTTGCGCATTATTTTCGGGTGATTAAGCTGCAAAACCAGGGGTTACAGAAAGTATTTCCACCCACTCGAATTTAGTAGCGGGCTCTGTATTTTAGTTGCAAACCTATACGTTCGCGTAGTCGCGTAAGAATTGATCGATACTCGAATGCGAAGATAAATGTAGCCACCTGTGGGGTACTCGAAATAATGTATCGTTCGTGTGATTTATTCAGGGACGGATTCATTATACAGTTTGTTACACTTCGTCGACGCAATTTGTGGATATTGCTTGAACACGAAGAAGACACACGTTTCGTCTTCTCCCGTTTCTTTCAAGCCACCTATTTTTTTGGGGGTTGAAAAGAACGCGCGAGAAGTTTTTCGATGTGTGAAATCAACGAATATTATGTCGCGTGTGTATGAAGGAAACTTTCTTTCACGCGAGCGACGATGATTATATATACTCGCATACAATTTCTCACACACAGATTTATTTCAGGCCTGCGATACTTTCTATATTTGAATGCTAATGTATGCTGTTACCTGTTACCTGTTACCTGTTACGTGGTGGTCCAGAATACTGGAACCGCTCAGGTGACCCTAAAAAAATACCGATTTTTAGCAGATACGTGTTGGTCTTAAATGAGAATCGCAAGATTCGCATAACCGTGTGCAATGCGTTATATCTAACTTTCTTCTATCTCCGAACCATTTTCGATCTTTCGACAGATCTAATCCGCGCACCACTTAAGTGGAAGAAACTCGAGAAAGGCAGACGATTAACGAGTATATATACGGTGATTACCTTACCTGCATTCAACGATCGAACGTTTCTCAATCTAATCGTTTAAAATAATTACGAATTGCTGCACTGCGGATTTGTACGCGTTTTATAAGAAATTCAGCTACCAACGTGGTCAAAATGATTCAGCTATAATGTTTTTTATACCAATTACGTAAACTTGGAGTAGGACAGTTGTCAAGATTCTCGAAGCGTTTCTTAATTGCCGGGGAAAAAACGTACGAGTACATAATACGTGAAAATATATAGACTATACACGAAGCGAAGCACGCGTGTGTTACACGTTTAGCAGGCGAAAAAAAGAAGTTCACCGCGAAGCTCCTGTAAATTTCTTTTTTTAACCGTGCCCGTGCGAATATAGGAATTTGCATAAAAATCCGCAGCGTATGAATTCAGTCATTGAAATCGAAAGATCGTTGCGATTGCAGTTTCGCAAGATTTTCGTAAATATTAGAATTGCTAACGAGAAAGACGCCAAGAAGGCAGAGGAAAGGTGGAAAGATCGAAAAGAAAAGGCTAAGAAGAGATAGAGAAACGTTGGCGTGTTGTATCTCTGACGGTTTTTAAAAAATCGTGTCCTGACCACGTGGAGCAGTCCACACACTTCCATATTACTACTATATACTTAATTCAACATGTTAATACTACTACTACTCCTACTCCTACTACTACTACTTCTACTACTACTACTACTACCTACTACTCTGTCGAAGTACAAGAAGGAGAGAAGGGAATGAGTGAGTGGTTCCACTGCAAGCAATCACACAGAGTGGGTTTACATTTTGTGAGTTACATAACACAGGTTTACCGTTCAATGAATGAACTTGATGATGGTGATGATGATTATGATGATGATGATGATGATGATGATGATGATGATAATGATGGTGATTATGATGATTATAATTATGATGGTGGGAGTGGTGGCGGTGATAGTGGTGATTATATGATGATAGTGATGAGATGAGGATGTTGATGATGATGAATAATGGTGATGAGATTGAGGATGAGGATGAGGATGAATATGATGATGATGATGATGATGATGATGATGATGATGATTATGATGAGGATGGTGGTGATGATAATGATGGCTGGAAGTAGACGAGAGGCTAAACTTCTAAACAGGTGACTAAGAATTGAAATTTGCTTCTTATATCTGTGACTGTAAGACAATGCCGCGTGAATCGCGAATCGCGAATATTTTATACACTTATCATATGTATTTCGCGCCGCATAAAGTTTTCGATGCAAATCGAAGCCACGAATTCCAATGCAGCGCGAGTCCGTATTTTTTCTAGCTCGCTTAGAGCGATTTAGAAGTATTTAACACGACGCAAGATTTAATATCCAAAGACCGAAGACATTTCTATCGACAACTCGCAACACGCGAAGGAATGAATTAAAAATGAAAGAGTTCGGTGCTGCTCCATTGCTTCAAATTTGACGGTTTCGAAAAGTATTTTTAGTAGAAGTTAATGGTTCGTACCGTACGAATACCTTTTTCAATCGCTGCACTTAGCCAACCGCATTGTACAAATATTTGACTGCTTGAACTGCCGTTTCCGATGTTAACGTAGTAAAATACAGTGCGTTTGAAAGTCAATTAAAAAGTCGCATTTAAGAAACCAAACGAAACAGAGAAGACGACCACGAGAAGATAGTAGAATGAAAGGGAAGATTGTTTCTCCTGAAGAGATGTTGGAAAAGGTGGACTTGTGCCGTTTTAAGATTCAGGGCTTCGATCGGTCGTGTTTCGATCGCAAGAAAATTGCTTTCGTGCACTTTTTCCGCGTAAACATTGCGGAGAAGCTCGCGTAACGAATAAAGTGGACGTTTCTGAAAGCGTGACTCGCGTCGCTTTGTCTTACGGGCAAAGATATAGCACCGGGTTTTTTTTGCGTCATCGAAAATTAAACACACGTTCGCGCAAGGTCCCTCGAAATGTAAACGACGCTTCTCATTTTCTATAATACCCGCGCTACTCTTTCGCAATGGGCCGACGGCACGCAGCGTTGCCCAATTTGTTGTCTCGCTTCCACGGTAATTTATCACGTTTGCTAACGCTTAAAAGGCCAGGCCCGATGAAAATGGAAACACGTCCACAATTGAAAGCCACGAATTCCAAAGCGATCCAAGTCCATCGATCAATATTTTCAAAGAACCAGCTTTCCCTTTACCCGTCCGTCTTCTTTCGTACCTTACTAATTCTGATTCTTTCGACAACCATCCAACGACGAATATGTTTCGTTACTTTAAACACTCTTTTACAGCACGGCAGATCTCTACGCGAATTCATATTTTTCAAGTTAAAAAATAAACGGGTTGTTTCGCCCTCTAAATAATCGTAACTTCTATTACGCTTCGTTTATTTTCTATAGCGTTGTTGCGTATCGCGGATATTGTGCAACGTTTCGCGCGCTTAAATTTCCCGTAGGTGCAGAGAAATCCTTTCTAGCAGTCTACCTATTAATAGAGTAGTAAGGATTTTCATGCGTTCATGGAAAACTTAAGTGCGCGGAAAGATGCTGCAAAGTGCGCGTTAAGTGGAAATATGTTGAAACTGTTCTCTACGTCAAACGCAAATAAAATCCTCCGTTTAGCTTCTGTTTCCCTAATTCCGTTAACAGGCATACTAATTTGCGTAAAGATCCGTAGTCCGGTTATCGGATGATGATAATTAACGTAACGTCTAGAATTGAACTTGCGCTCGCTTGGAATTCCTGCCTTCGGCTACATTCGAAGGAACATCTCTTTTCTTTTTTTTTCTTTTCTCTCGCTCGTTGAACGAATCGGTTAAAGGCAATATCAACTTTCGGTTACTTGCCTATAGCTGTCTCTTCAGGAATTATTCCAGCGATCGTCGGAAAGTTTACAGAGAAGTGCTTCTAGCCGCATAATTCCTGAAGCCAGCGATGACGATGCTTTCCCGTGTACAAAAACAATTTACAAATTAAAGCGACTGATGTGAAAAGAAAAAAAAAGTATATTCCGCGTCGATTCGCGTAAAGAAACCGCGTGTATAGCGCTAAGCATTTAAAAAAAAAAAAACCCATTTCTCACTGTTAAATGTATTACGCCTGTGCATTAATTACCGTACACTTTTGTTTGACAGTTCAGATGAATGAATTATTATTTGCAAATCCAAAGTGGACTTGTATTTTACATATGTGAAAAGTAAAGGGAAACGGAGGAAAAGATAATGTGAGAGACGATGCCAATTGAACAGAAAAAGAAGCAGAAAAGAAAGAATGATGATCGCAAAAAAACGGAGGAGAGAAGGAACACAAGGATTAGGTGGAAAGAAGAGATCGACGGCGCAGAAATTGGTGGAGTGTGTTTGTAACAGATAAACACGCAACGACAGGTTTCGTAAGCCAAAGTTCTTCTTCGGATTCCGCCGTGTTTATTTAGTCATCAATCATTTTTTTTCTTTTTTTTATGAAATATTAATTGCCGATTGCCTCTGCTTGCAGATGTCGACGAATGCTGGTCAATCGCGTGCGCCAGATCGTATAAAAGGATATATAGGCGCCGCGAGCAACGCGAGCATTGTATACTATTCGCAGTCATGCTCGCGATTTGTATATTTGCAAGGTAATGCGTCCCAAAATTGTGCCGACGTACGTCGAAAAAGACGTGACTTGAGGTAGGCTTCCCGCGCGTATATGCGAATATGTACTTTTCGCAAAACAGTTTCCTTCTCGACTGATCTTAAAACCTTTCTATTCATTATCGTCAACATTGTTTTTTTCTTCCCCCTCTTTCCGCCGTCTACTCGCACAAGTTGTACAAATGTATTCATTCGAATTGGTTGCGTTATTGATTTTCGTAGCAAATGTACACTCGCGTGAACAAGAAAAAGTGTCGATCTTCGAATCGCTGTACCCTTCGTAAGGAAACGTCGCACGGCGATCAATTTGGGCTGATTTTCAAGCTCGAAGTCAATACTCTTTCGCATAGGGAAACTGAAATTACTCGTGTTACGCGAAAGTAGAGACTCGGAGCTTTAACCCATTGGCTGCGGCGCGATATTAAAGTGCTCGCTGCTGCTACGAACAATTGGCGATGGTAATTAGAAATGCACGCAGTTTACATATAAAAAATAGTTACGGTCACGTGTAAAGTAATGGAATGTTATATTGCTGTTAAAATACATCTTCGAATACTGTTATAATATAGTGGTAAATTAGGAAATTAATTTATGTTATATTATAGAAAGTTTGCTGGACGTATATATACGGCTTTCGTAGTCAAAGGGTTAAGAAAAGCCCAAGTCGATCGATCGCCGTGCGATGCTTCTTTAAGAAGTTACAGTAGCTCTTAAAGATCGACACGTTTTCCATCAGAATTTTTCGATTCGTTAATTTTGCTCAGAAGTGTATTTCCACATTATAACAATTAACCCTTTACGGACGAGTGTCTGCAAATAGCCGCCTAATCATTTTCTCGGGTTTCGTGGACGCGCGTCGATCGTTGAAGCGGAAGAATTAAATTAATTTCGTTAATAAACCCTTCCGAAGTTTCCGGGAACTTTGATAGTCTGGGATTCTCGAAAGCTTAGAAATTTAAAGGTTTCGAATTCGAAACCAAAATACTCTTTCGACTGTTACTATCCGTCGTCTGCAAAGGGTTAAACGTTTACTTATTACGTCTCCCTTTCCTGGCGCCAAGATTACCGCGCATCCAATATCTTAACAAAAGCTAAGCACACGGACGCGAGTCCGAGTAATTGATTCCTTACAACGACGAATTACAGTCGTAAATGTATGGTCTAATCAGAGTAAAAGCGCCCTGTATCCGTGAATAAATTCGATTGTAATCGTCACTGTAATTTCAGTTGGTAAGATCGAAGGCTACCACCGAGTACAAATAAAGTATAATATTTCAGTGTTTCGCATTTCACGCGGCGTTGAAATAAAAACAGTTAACTCGCCGACGACGAATGGTCCGAGAATAATTTGGCGCGGCAAAGGGTTGCATCGAAGCCTGGAACGATGCCCTATAATCCGGGCGTAATCGCGGAAAAATGCAAGTTACGGTTATTCCTGTGCCGCGCGTTTGGAGTAAAGGAAAATTTGCCTTGCTTGCGCGCGATGCGCGCTGCAAGTGTCGATGTACTCGAATAACAAACGACGATAATTGTATAAGTATTTGCGATAAAACAATAAACATTTTTTTACAGTATTCCTTCTGCACGCTTTGTCGCGGGTATTTTCATTTATTTTGCCACCGTTTAAAAATAAGGTAACAACTCTACACGCGTAGAGTAAGCGACGAGTAGTTTAGCATGCATTAACATCTATGTTAATCCATTTCGAATTATCATGCCATTATGCTGCGAAACGTTTCATTAAAATACGTTTGACTACTTGACATTCGTTGAGTATGCCGTGTCGAAGAATTCGAGAGTGATTATTGCGCGCGGGAGAAAAAAGAATATCGTTCAAATATTTGCAGTAATGATCGTGAGAACTCTATACAAATCAAGCGATAATTTGATGGGAAAGAAATTGCTTTAAAGACACATCACTCGGCATCGATAATGGAAAGAGAATACGCGTTCAACGATAGAATGACAATTTTCACTTAACGATCGTCGAAAAATTT
The DNA here is from genome assembly GCA_028830335.1 of Eucera pruinosa. Taxonomy (NCBI): domain Eukaryota; kingdom Metazoa; phylum Arthropoda; class Insecta; order Hymenoptera; family Apidae; genus Eucera; species Eucera pruinosa. The sequence goes on along the minus strand of JAMYCR010000012.1, from coordinate 2,046,193 downwards.
GATTCGACAACCCGGAAACTTACGCAAACGCGTTCAAGAATGCTGAATCACTTTATTTACCATCTATTTGAATACAATATGACGAGTGGGTCGGTAATACGATCCAGATAAACGTAATCGCGAGATACGAGAAAGGCGTAACGTTATTTTCAGTACAAGTAACCAAACTATTAAGTAGCGATAAAAAAAAAAAAGGAAAAGATAGCGCCGTTCGTAATTGGTCTTCCTAATGCCGTGTATACTTTTAAAGGTTACGCTTATCAATGATAGGCTTCCTGTAGTATTTAAATACCAAAGCAACACTGTTCTAACTTTTTTTTTTACGAGCAATAACAATGTAACGCGATGCGATAGATAGGACTTAATTCTCAGCTATTCTCAACCTTTCTTTTTTTTTCTCGGCCCCCACGCGTCCAGTGAGTAACAAAATTATTAACAGTATCGTTTTATTGAACTCTAAGATAAATTAGATTGCGGATTTTTGTGCAAATTCATCCTTTTATCAACAAAATTAAAGAAACAGTACAACTGTATTATCTTTATAGATTCTTTACTATTCTATGATCAAAAACATTTTCGTCATTTCGCGGTGTTCAGCCCATCTGTTAAGGAAATTTATTTTAACCATTAAAAGTTAAACTTCGATCGAGAAAAAAAGGTGGAGTTAGTCATTTTTGCCTATGAACGATTCGTGTATCGGTTGCAACACGCGTTACTATTTTTATGAATGAATCGTTATTCCGCGAGCAGAAATATATATTTTCTCGTTTCGCGTTATTTCACTCCGCGCGTTGAGGAAATTTATTTTAATCGTAGGGTAGAGTTAATCGCTTCGGCCTGCGGAAGGCTTATTTACTTTTCAAATACCAAGTGGACGTTCCAAAGGTGACAAAACATTATCATCCTGCTTATTCTCTATTCAGAGGTGCATCGTAATACAATCGATAAGTTTATTATTGCATTTACTTCTTACCTAATCACCATAAATTCGCTTCGTTATTTTAGTTGTAAAATGTTCCTATTTATAACGCGTTCCTGTTTATGCTTTAATAAACCAATCGGTTCATCCTGTGAATCAAGTGAAACACGATATGGTAATAATAATGATCGATCTTACGAAAATAATGTAGCGTATTTGGTTCGTAGTATAAACGCGATAAGAGCACGATTAGAATCCGAATGCGCGATTTAATACGAGAAACACTCGAGTATGCTACTAAATACGTCACTATAAATTACGTATCTCTCGTTGTATCGTCCACAACGTGTGTAACTAATAATTTGTATTATCTACGAATAAATGGACTTACACGTATTCTTTGTAGCTGATAACCGAAGTGCAAGAGTCACTTCGATCGTTACACCGTGAAACGGTTAAGGAAATCGGCGCGAGTTAATCGTTGCTCGGTTTTCCACTTTTCCCAGTTCCTTTGTCAGTCGTATCATCAAATTAGTAGGTGCAAAGTACGTGTAATTTGCCGTACGGAATTTAAAATTCCGATGATATAATAAAGGATTACATAAATGAAGTTTCGTATAATTATATAAACACGCGTTTAAAGTTGCGCGGGGCCGTCGGATGGAATTCTTCGAGATTACTTCGATCGCTCTCTGAGATCCGTTCGCCTATAGAAATGATTGGAAACCTCTACTTTCCTCTTGCGAAAATCTAAATCCTATTAGTGCCCATTAATTAACGACCGCCGACTATGACTAATCAAGTTTCGAGCGCGAGCGAAGAGTATACACGGTGCAGGAACATTAAATCAATAGTTCATCGATGCACGAGGTACGCGATTCGTCGTGTACTTTGATCTACGAGCGACAGAAAAGTTTGTGCATGCGTGTGCAGCAGGAAGCAATCGATTCTTGACGTTGCGAACGACGATAAATAGGAAATACGGCGGAACGCCGTAGTGAGTAGTAGATGGTAGGTGAAACGACACGGCGGGGCATCGGAATTGCAATCGAAATTGAAATTGGAATCGGAACTGCAACTGGCAGCGAAGCGAGGCAAAGCAAAGCGAAGCACGGAGCAGAAAGCACGGGACAGCGTTTCGCGAACCCGTTGCTACCTTATCGATATAGTTGATTCATCAAACGCTCGCCCCCACCACCTGTTCACCTTTATGCGTAAAGTGGACGCAGAAGAATCGTGTCCGTCGTGGAGGACGGTGAATTTTTAGTCGATCCGTTGTCAGCGGAAAAGAATGGCGCCAGCGCTCAGCAAATTCACCAGCAGACGCACGCTGGCCGCCGCCTGTGCGTTCTCCGCTTTATTATGGATGTTAAAAAGAAGAAAAAGCAAGAAACAGGTCGCGAAATACAGGTAAAATCTTTCCGCAAAACGCGTACGCGCGATCCTTTAGCCTGTCGCCCTCATATTCCCTATTTATTTTCACTTGCAGAAATGCCTGGCCCGCCAATGACATTCAGTATGTTATTAAGGAGGTAACTGGCAAGAATTTATTCACAGACGAGCCACACGCAATAGTTAGTTATCTATCGTCCGATCTAGTTTTCCGTCACACTGCTTTCGCAGTTACCACTTACATTTTTACATTCTCGCGTGCACGCGATCTATAGGTTTGCGTTTGCTTCTACATTTTGCATATTAAAATACGTTAGAAGTGTTTGCGAATCCCTTTTGGGCGATAGAGAGGAAAATATTCTTCCTGAGTATGATTTTCATAGATGTCTGCCGTTCAGACACACACGGTCAAGTGCCATAGGATGATAGGTCTGCTTTGCACCTTGTCTGTGATTTATCGCAACCGCGATTACCCAAACCAACTAACAAAGACCGTTTTGCCCACCTAGGAAAAACCCAAAGGGCCAAAGGCTTACGTGAATGCTGTATTCTTTAAGCAGTTGTATCAGCTGCTAAAAATTGGCATACCCTCTATAGTGTCCACGGAATTTGGATTCGTTCTCCTTATCGCTGCTTCATTGGTCTCGAGATCTCTTTGCGACCTTTGGATGATAAACATAGGCACTTTGATCGAATCGTACGTAGCCGGTACCCTTTTTATCGGAGGTGATAAAATTGCACCAGTCACGTTCGTATATAGTAACACTTGTTTCTGCTTCCCCTAGATCCATAGTCAGTATGAACAAACCATTGTTTAAAAAACGCCTGTTTAATTTCATGACCGTACTGCCATTGGTAAGTGGATGGATTTAATGTTTTAAGAATTCATATACAAGCTACTTTTGTAGGCTGCTAATGAAATCTTTTCATTCAGCTTTATTTTCTTACAAATCGGAAGAAATTATTGATATAATCTCCCATGATTATATTTATTTAGATATCTGTTGTGAACAACGTACTGAAATATGGTATATTCGAAATGAAGTTGCGGTTACGTACAAATATCACGCGAAATTTAATGGATCAGTACCTTAAGTAAGTTTCGTAGCGTTAAACGTAACGACAAATAGACGGCGAATTTTTATGCTACGTCTTCGTCTCACGAACGCGACTAGCGGGAAAATCTTAAGCGGAGATTCTTTTTAGTCGCCAAGTATTTTAAAACGCGCCCTGCTTTGTATATCGCGCACATTTTCCTCTTTCTTGCGCGCTGAAATTGTTTATAAACGCATAAAAATCCGCAGCCTAGCGATAAATTTGATTGGCCCGTTCGGGTTGACCGGATATGTTAAAAGAACGATCCGAACTCGACAATATAATTCATGGTTGTTGCAGAGGCTTTACTTATTACAAGATGAGCAATTTAGACAGCCGTATAGCAAATCCAGACCAACTTTTAACCACCGATGTCGACAAATTTTGCGAAAGTTGCACAGACTTGTACAGCAACGTAGCAAAACCGTTATTGGACATCGTTATCTACGTTTATCGGCTTACGACTAATCTTGGTGGGGAAGTACGTGGAATATTTCGAAAGAAAAAAAAAAAAGAAAAAACGCCTCGATACGGACATTGGCAATTCTTGTTTCCGAACAGCGACTTATTAGACCTATTATTTTTAGGCTTCGCGGGCAAAGAGCTGCCTGCAATTCGTAGACCGGGATCTTTATGCAAATTTACGTTTTTACAAGTGACGGTAAAGAAATACGATCGAAATTACGCTGGGAGGGGGGCTGCTTTATTCCGCAATTACTTTACCGGTGCTTTAATTTGAATATTTCATACATATTTTTGCATATCATATATTACGTGCATTCCGCATAATTTTCTACGATTAAATTTGTCGTAAATGCATAAACATCCGCGATCTACTAATAATAAATGTTTACCGATCGGGAGAACGAAGTAGTAGCCCTTTTTTGCAAAGATTATTTTCAAGCGGCGGGTCATTCGAAAGCGGATGGGTCTGGCAGCGATTCGCCGACTCCTGGCCGCGATACATTTGCAGTAACACGTACGCCTTTTTGCAGACACCGGTAATTATGCTTTCTTATCTGGTGTTCGCCGGAGCGCTAATAACTCATCTTCGTAAACCGATCGGATCGATGACGGTGAAAGAGCAGCGTCTCGAGGGCGAGTACCGTCACATTAACTCGAGGCTGATCACCAACTCCGAGGAAATCGCATTTTACCAAGGAAACAATAGAGAGAAATTAACTTTGCTAGCTAGTTTCCACAAACTTGTAAGTTGCTACAATTTCACGACGAAAGATGAACGTGTTACGATACGAGTAAACTAACTTTCTTCTCAGGTGACGCATCTTCGCAAGTGTCTGGAATTTAGAACTTTTATAGGAGTACTAGATAATTTCGTCGGCAAATGTAAGCTACTAATTCCATTTTTCTCGCACGCATCTGTCCAACGATTTACGCGTCGTATCCGCGTCGCGCGGTTTTTTCCGCGTAAAAACAATCTATTAACATAAAATAAAGAACAAAAAACGCGCGACAAGTGACAAAAAAAAAAGAATATTCTAGGCATTAATTAATTAGCGACGACTAGAATACTTACTTACTCATACCAAAGAAATGAGAGCGAAGAGCACGATTGAGAAAAACATATGACGCAAATGAAATGAATCTTCGTTCGAATCTTTATAGGCACAATTAAAGCAACGAGGTAAATATAATTTCTCGTGAAACCATAAAAATCCGCGGGCTGGTATTTATCGAAGAAAGAAAAAGAACCGCCGTGCAGAAAGTGTGCGTGAATCTAGAGGCTGTTTGTCACGTGGAAAGAAACTCGCGCAAATAAAGTGTCGCGTAAATGAAGGCATAATTTTTTTTCCGCGTAAAAAGGAAAACTGCGCGTAAACGAAGGCGGCGCGTAAATCGAAGGAAGGACAGATGTATTTGAGAATTCAGCTACTACGTAGTATTAATGTTGACTACTGTGTTTGATTTCGCGTGCTAGATATGGCGACGATAGTTGGTTTCTATGCGGTCAGCATACCGTTCTTCCAGAAGAATCACGCGATTCTCTCGGGGACCGCGGATCATCGATTTAAGAGTTACTACACGTACGGTCGTATGCTAGTGAAATTAGCAGAAGCCATAGGTAGACTAGTCCTAGCCGGTAGAGAGATGACGCGATTGGCAGGATTCACTGCCAGAGTGACCGAGATCAAAGCGGTCCTGGACGATCTGAACGCGGGAAGATACCAAAGAACGATGATTTCCGATTTCAAAGACGAGCCGATCGGAAGTCCGGGCGAAGGGAAGATAGTGAACAGGGATAACGTTATAAGGTTCGACTGCGTGCCTCTGATAACTCCCAACGGGGACATACTTATCAGAGAACTTTCGTTCGAAGTTAAATCGGGAATGAACGTGCTGGTGTGCGGTCCAAACGGCTGCGGGAAGAGCTCTCTCTTTAGGATTCTCGGTGAAGTAAGTCATCACGGTTTTTTTCCGATAATACTTTCACGCTGTATTTATAATTCGAATGACGGTGGAAATTGTTCGACTACAGCTGTGGCCAGTTTGGAGCGGAACGGTAACCAAACCTCCGCGGGGGAAACTGTTTTACATTCCTCAGCGGCCTTACATGACTCTGGGCACTTTGAGGGATCAGATCATTTATCCTCACACAAAGGCCGAAATGTTAAGGCGCGGTCAGGTGACGGACAACGATTTGAAGAAGCTGCTAGATCTAGTGCAACTGAGTCATCTGTTAGAAAGGGAAAATATTACGAACAGCGAGGGTCAAGGTTGGGACGCGGTGGCCGACTGGATGGACGTTTTGTCCGGCGGTGAAAAGCAGCGGATAGCGGTACACGATTCTTTCTTAACCGCGGTGGGGTAGTGATGTATAATGAATCGCGTTGCAACGATTGGCTGCAAGTTGCAGGCTTGGAATGTCCCAGCCTTAATACGTTACAGTCATTCGCAAATGTCTTCGTACTCTTATCCATTGCAAATTACTCGAGTTTCGAACACATATATACGATACATCGTCTTTTAACGAATCGCGTCGTTGCTCGATACCCCACCATTCTATTCGCTAGAAAACAATGAAACGCGCAACATTCTTTCCAATTCTAATCGCGAACAATGCTTATAGATGGCCCGACTTTTCTATCACAAGCCACAGTTCGCGATTTTGGACGAGTGCACGAGCGCTGTTAGCGTGGACGTGGAGGACTCGATGTACTCGTACTGTAGACAGGCGAATATTACCCTGTTCACGGTATCGCATCGGCGATCCCTTTGGAAGCATCACGAGGTTTGTAAAGCAGTCAGTTATATTTCTCTGCTTTCAAGCTACTCAACCTTTCTGCCATGTTTGAGTAAGCGTTACGTTAAAACCACTGGGATCCACGCTAAAGTAGCAAACATCTTTCATCGTAACTGAATAGCGTAACATGCATCTTTATATACGGAACATATCCCCGTATGAATTCTAAAGAAATCCATTCGTCCTAAGCGCATTGTATATTTTCATTTCGGCACGACGTGACTCGGAATAGCGTACAACGTGCTACCTTTGTTTCAGTATTACCTGCAAATGGACGGGCGAGGATCTTACGAGTTCAAACCTATCGAGCCGGACACGGAGGAATTCGGATCGTGAATTTTCTTGTCCCTTGCATCCAGTAATGCTTGCCACAATGCAAGGGACATGCATTTTACGTTTAATTGATTTCGAATGGTTTGATGAATGTACACATGTGCAGTGTACACAGCGCACCTGTGTGTACGTACGTATCTCTGTAAATATATCTGTGTGTTTGAACGGCACAGATTCACGAGTATTGTATTATCGTATACTGTATATTTTTATATACCGTATTTTTGTATACCGTATATTTTTGTATCGGTGTCTTTTATAAACACACGAGAAAGAAAGAGAGAGAGTGAGAGAGCGAGGGGGGAAACGGTAACGCGCGAAAGAACGTTAATGTAAGTGCACCGCAACCTAGGCCTTAACGCAAAAGGACCTGACGAGGGAACGTGCAATTTTTCAACGTTACCGTATCGATACATGTTCTTCCAAAACCAAGGTAAAAGAAAAGGAGAGAAAGGGAAAAGCGTTGGGATCGTGTCCTGCGTGTAAGATAAGCTGTCGCGTAGCAAGGGACGTATTTTTGATACTTAAATAGTTTTTCAGGATCGCATCACGTTACAGTACCGGTAAATGTACATTAAAATGTATCCGACTAATTACTGTATATGCACACGTATATATGTATATGTATATGGAAGGAAGGATAGTCTAAATCATTTTCTATTTTAACGCGTATATTAATAATTGTGGTTTGTTATGTGTAGATCACATTGAAACATTGCCAGAGCGTATATCGAATTGCTGGACAATAAGAATGTGTAACAATAAATCGGTGATGAAAACAAGGTATTGCAGTGTATCGTCAGACCTTCGATATGCCTGCAAAAGAAGAATGACGCGCTACGCGCAGCGCTAGCGAAGTTGCGCGTTTCGAGGCAATTTAAAATTACCGCTATCTAATGAATCGCATATGGCGTCCGCCCAAGGTGGCGGTGCCATGTTGGGGTTGACCGTTGATCGGTCGCGGTCTCTTGCCGGACGAGAGAACCATTTACGACTTTCTTCCAAGAATTGGGCTCTGAGTAGAATGCGGAGTAGGAATTTCCACACCTGCCTCATGCATGGAAGCGTAGTCTAGTCTATCGCGTCTCATAATCTATGTCTGGGACAAAAATATGCATCAAGTGATAGGTCTATTCTGTACCTAGTCTGTGGTTGACTATCGCACGACTTAGTTACAATTCCCACCGTCTTAAAAGCGCCGTTGTCATCGACTAGTCTGAACTGGTAATATCGCACACGACACTGAAATGGTAAGGATTCCGACGATTCTATATGGGAATGTATAGTCTATTCTATACTTCGTCAATGACTATAGGTATGCTACTTGTATGCAATTTCAAAGCGTTTCGAAGTTCGAATAAACCGCGCTCTAGTAGGGAAGAATGATCGAAGTCTTTGGCCGTTGGGAGCGCTACGATTGCAAAGGTATGACTTTCCCACTCCGACCCTGTTTCCCCTACTTTTTGAGGGGAAATTTCAAGAAGGTCCTCTCGTCCGGCAGCCCTGGTCGGAGAAGCTCGGCCGGGTCTGGGAAGCTAGCAAAAGTCCGGGCTTTCGACTATTCAGTTGCTAATCGCTGGTCGCAGGATTTGCGCGGTCGAGGGGTCGCCGTGGTGCGCGTGAGTGACGGAGATAAGAATAAAACGCAGGGATATATATCGAGGGTCAGTAAAAAAAGGAACAAAGGAAAGGGAACTGCGTATCGTATCGCGTATGAAAGCTACGTGCGCAAGAAAGTGTCGAAAGAAAGAACGCAGTGGCAGTGAGATACAGAGTACGACGATAACGTTAAAAAGGGAAGAAGATTTGGGAATATTTGCGTAGCAGTCGGAATAGGTGCGCGCGTTCAAGGATCTCGGTAATTCTTCTTCTCGTCGAGACTCATCGTCCGCCTCTTTCTCTTTTTCCGCCTATCTTTTGACCGTGTCGTTCGCCTCCCTTTCCTCTTCCCTCGTCTCTCTTTCTCTTTGTGGTGCGCGTTGTGTGTTTGCCCGAGGCCCGAGTCGTTCCTTGTGGCGTGCGCGTTCCCGAAGGCACCGTGGCCGGACCTTCCGCGACACTGTGGTCGTGCGACGCGGACGAGTGCGTCTCGGACAGCTAGGACTAGGACGCCGCGGCGGGAGTACAGGTGCAAGGTGCGGGTGTGTATATAGTATACGGTATACGATATACGGTATACATCGTACAGCAGCGGAGGGGCATATAGTATAGCAATAGGGGACGCGCGGGGACGTAGGCTGGAACGAGGTAGGTGCGCGAAGTCGGCGACACGGTTGCACTGGTGGTGTCGATAGTTGCCGTGGCAGAATGGACGGTAGCACGGGTCCACCGTCGGACGTGACGACAATGGCCAGTGAGAACGAGGAGCAATCGAAGACGCAACGAGACACCGAGGATATGCCCGGTTCCTCCGCATCGTCCGGCACGGCTACCACCGGTTCCACGTACTCTGCGACGCAACCCGAACAACAGCCAGCTATGGAATATCGCGGTCAGGGCTTGCGAAGGACCGGTTCGAACCCGGCTTCACCGCTCCCTGCTGCTACTGCTCACGCCGCCGCCACCTCGTCTTCGTCTACGTCTTCGTTTTCGTCTTCGTCGTCATCGTTGTCGTCCTCCTCGTTCGCCTCCACGCCGCCACCGCCGCAGCCGCAGCCGGGGTGTGGCTATGTCGCCGCCACCGTCCTCGAACCCGACGAAATTACCATCAGCATCACGCCGACCACGGGTGGACAGTTCGATCTTACCGTAGACCGCACCGAAACCGTCGAAAACCTCAAGAAGATCATCTCGAAAAGGCTTAAGGTCGCCAAGGAGCGCATTTGTTTACTACAACGCGAAAGGTTCGTACATTTCAACTATCCGTATCCGAATCTACGTATAAGAGTGCGATACACCTATTACCGTTCTCTTACGGTTGTCTTTCGATTCGTTGCGTCTCGTCGCGCGAACGATCCGTTGCTCGTTCGATAAAAATGGAGTTTACGATTTATGATCGGAGAATAAGCAAAGGGGGCGGAAGCACTCGCGGTGAGAGAGTCATATGTTTTGAAATTATCGATAAATCGATATCGCGCGTGGAAGGGTCGCGACCGATTTCGCTGGATTTTTCTCCGGTGAACCGGTCTCTCTGGAAGGTGGAATTAGGCGTAGTCCTCGCCCTTCGCGTTTCCTCTCCGTCGAAAAAGAAAAGGAAAGAAGCGAACAGGGAGAAAGAAAGAAAGAAGGAAGGAAGGAAGGAAGGAAGGAAAGAAAGAAAAAACTGGTAGGTGAGCGTGTGCATATCATTGTTGCTGCGTGGAGCGTGGACGCGGCGGCGGAGTAGACGGAAAGGTGCGAGAGAAAGAAGGAAGGAAAACGCAGCAGCATCGACGCGACTAAGCGACTAAAGAAAAAGAGAGAGTGGGCATAATATTCGTAGGCGTCGTGGGGGCCGCCGCACGGACGGACTGATCCTCCTTCGTGCGAGCACGCGAGCTCGAGCCCGAGCCCAAGCCCGAGACTCGAGAGAAACATGGTGGAGCAGCGGTGTGGAAGGTTGGCATACCATAGACCGGGAGTAGGAGGAGGTGGAGGTGGTGTTGTAGTAGGTAGAATATCTCGGGAATCGCGTTCTCGTAAAGTGGAACGGTGACAGCTCTCCGCAGTGAGAGGTAGAAGAAGAAAGAAAAACAGTCGGACGAAAAAGACCACGCTATTCCCGGCTATTCCCGTACCCCGTACTCCATACCCTATACCCCGTACCCCATAGTCCGTACCGTACGCAACGTCGCGCTGGAATTTTCTTTCTTTCTTCTTATCATCCTCTTCTTTTCTCTTCTCTTCTCGCTCATCTCCCCCTCGTTCTCTCTCTCTTTCTGCTAACCTCGCGTATCTCTCCGGTGATTGTCATCCGATTGTTTCTTCTCTGTTGCAACTCGTTAACCCTTCAACGTTCGAATTTTTCTTCGATTCGTCGACACCTAAGTGGTCAGATTTTGTCGCTCGAACTCATCGTTTTTGGGATAGCGTGTCGTGCTTTCGACGGTAATCGAGTAGCAGATTTTGTTGCAAATTTTAATAGAAATCTATTTCAACGTCTGATCGTCGCAACTTGCATTCCGCTTTGGTTCTTTCGCGTATTTCTACGCAACGTGTGCGTTCTGCGACTTTTTGTGACGCTAGCTTTCCCATAAGTGCATAAAAATCCATAGTCTAACGATAATCATAATGTACACCTTGCACAAAGAAATCGGTCGAAGCGTGGGCGTCAATGGGTTAAACGATGACACGTATAGGGTGTCGAGTGCTAAATTCAATCGGATCGCAATGATTTCGATAGCGAAAACGCGAAACGCGAAGGCATCTGTGCGAAAGCGTAGCTTTTTGAAGTTTCGCGTACGCAACTTTTGAAAGTAGTCAGGTTTGAAGGAACGTAACATTGCGGCTGGGTAAAAATTCGGACGCTTGGAAAGTTGAACGGAGGAGAGAAACGAATGCCCATCGCTACTTGTTCCCTCATGCCTACCGAACCAGTTTCAGGCGCAGGTAACACACGCCAGTTCCACGCTACGTATTTAATGCTTACGCGCGCCTCTGCCTCTGTGTGAGCGTCGGTGCGGCGTCGGCGTCGCGGTATAAACGCCGCGACACGGTCACATGGCGAGTCCGTGTGTTCCGTCCTGTTTGTCTCTTTCTCTATTTTGTACCGTGCCTCCTTGGACGCATGCGTGTCGCTTTAAATGCACGCGCAACTATGGACCGGCGATTCCGATTCTCCCGTATTAGCGTTATCTTTTTTTCGCGAAACTGTTGCATCGAGAACCGTTGCCGACGCGTTCCGTTTACCCGGCTCACTTTTCTTCTTCGCGTTCAAAACGTTACTTCACACCATTACGCTATCCTAATGCCGTGCATTTCGTGCCACGTGAACGCGAATCCTTTAACCCTTTGACGACAACCACTTGTGGGCGAAACGTCAGCGCAAGATTAAATTCTGTGGTAGTTACGTTAAACCCTTTCGGTGTTAAGCAATTCTGACAGATTGGCGCGATTCTGAATTTTTTTTGTGGAAACCGTGCAGATATGTTTTCTAACATCCATATCGTTCTGTTTATTAATCGTTACGATATTCCTTGATTTACATTTAACGTACGGTCATAGCTCTGAAAGGTTTAATAAGAGAACGACAGCTTCCTTCCCGAACCCATTGCGCTCCGAAGCTTTAATAGTACAGATCTAGCGGTAAATTCTAGCACGCGTTTACGGCTCTTATCAGAATTCAAACATTGTCGCGTACATATTTCTAGAAAGGGAACAGGTGTCTTTAATTTGCTTTGCTTTGAAAGAAAAGGGAATCGATCCGGCGAAAGTAAATAAAAAAAAACGTAAATCTTGACTATTGAGGAACGTTAATGCGCGACTCTGTAGCAGCGCGAACGGAGTGCAAAGGGTTAACGGTATAAACGACGAAAGATATTAGCAGCCCAATTTTAGATTGATAAGCCAGGGAATTAATTAAGCGAGTAGCTTATATGTTATGATCATCGTGCGTAAATGTATGGCCGGGTACGAGATACCGACGACGTCGTTCAAAGAGTTAACGCGTGAGTAAGTTTGGAGGCGTAGCCTGCGTTAGATAATGGGAATCTATAGCGAAGTATATCGTAAATGTATTATAATGAGTGGCGTAGTTAGGTCGCGTAGGTGTTTCTCTCGGTAGATTTGACAATGAGTTCCAAAGAGATTACGCGTTCTGGCATCGGATGCGACTCGGGTCACGTAAAAGAGCAGCAGCGTGTCTCAAGGAGGCACGCAATGTAACTTTACCTTAACAGCATTTCGTACCAAACATTATAAAGCGTGTGTGTCATCATCGATAGTCTCATACTTGTTAGTCATCCTCTTCTCGCGCCTACAAAAAGCCAACTTTTCCATCGAATTATTTTTATCGTCCGGGAGCCATTTATTCGAGAGTCCACGGCTCGAGAAACGCGAGCGATTAATTTAGTTTGTTGTGTTTCGCGATCGGTAGAAGGAAGGAATCGGCAACGGGAAACGGAGCCTCTCAAAGGTTAGAGGTAGCTTCCTTTGCAGTAATCGAGGGGAGAATGATACTCGTATTCGCCGCAAGAGAATCTTTACGTTTGCGCTGTTAATCCTTAACTCATATTAATGCTGCAAAGCAACCACTTCGCGCTTATTAACACGCCAATAGAATTACAGAGAAACTTAAACTATAGAGGTTTAAATTTCGAGTTTATTAGACGTACAAATTTATTTAGAGCCTTTATCTTGAAACTCTTGGTATCCTGATGAGAAATCCGATGAAGGGTTACAATTGCCGGTGCAAACGAAAAGTTTACCGCTGTGCCGGGAAGAAATGAGAGCTCCGCTTGAAGAGCGAGGACTAAAATATCCTTAAAAGCGATTCGCGTGGCGCGCTTCTTTCTTGCTGCATTCTTATCGCTTTGGATAGCTTGAAATTTGATTTTCAAACACGATTCTTGAACCCTGCGTGCGCAGTAGTCCAGCATTTTGAATGTTCTTTGTTTTCCGAGGCACGTCATCGCGCGAAGTAGCATCGTTTATCTGTTCTCAAACAGACGGTTTCTGCTTTTCATCGGCTCTTGCGTACCGATAAGCTTCCCAGAAGTAGAGAGTTCGTGTCGTGAAACTTGTCACTATCGCTCTCGTTCTTCGAAACTTGTCACTCGAAGTTCAATGCTTCGGCGTTCGATGGATTCGATCTCGAATCGGAGAAAACGCCCGAGGCTGTGAGATTAGATTCGTCTTTTCCTTTTGTTGATTCAAAGATAAGAATATTTGTCGGTGAGGGGAATGGTTCGGAGTGGTATATCGGTGAGAGACGCAAAGGTCAAAGGCATAAGATTGTAGCAGCAGCGGGAAACGTTCACGAAAACAGTTGCGAACATCCGCCACCCTTCCACTTCTGGTTCCAATGTTGATCAACCATCCGAGGTCTCTGCTCTATATCGATTCATCGACCGCAAATTTAATCCCACGTGCAAATATTAGCCCGCAAGTTGAAAATCGATTAACCCTTTGACGCTGAATTTTCGAGAGCGAACAAATTTTGCGTGGCACAAATGTGGTGAACCCCTTAGCTTGCAATAACGAGTGTTACACTCGTGCTCCGAATCATGACACGGATTCAACAATGTCGCAAAGCATCCAGGATGAAATTCAACTTGCGATCCTACGTTTGCCTTTTTGCGTTACAAGATTGGGAGTATCGGGGCATATACGAATCTTTTCGTTCAAGTCATAAAGAAAGAGCATTTCACTCATGTTTGTGTTTGTTCACTCGTTAGAAGGAGCATTGATCGCTTCGTTCCGTAATACGTTTTGCGTACTCTTCACCGTTTTCTCGATAATCGCGATTCTTGTTACACTACACGCATCGTAAGATATATCGGGAAATGCAAACCTACTGCATACTCGTAATAGCGTGGGTGGCATGTACGCGCCCCACACGCGATCTCAACGGAAAGTCGTCAAAATTCGGTCTGCCACTGATGAACGCGTTGAACACGTGTATTGCTTATAGCATTCGAATGATTTGTACGTGACGCGATACGGAACCTGTGATCAGCTAATAAAAAGGGGTTAACCCTTCGAGCGATCGTACGGCACATTCCCAAGTATAGCGTTGCTCATTAACGTTACAACGTGTCAAAGTGTGCGTACATTCGAAAGTACTAAGTAGTGACGACTGAAACGATTGCGAAAATACCGACATTCCTTCGTCACCGTTCATACGGCAGACTTCGGACTCGGCGCAGTAGAATCTGCGCGACAATAACTCTCCCCGGTTAAAGGGTTAGGATCTTAACCCCTTGCCTTACGATGACGAGTGCCACTCGTGATAAAGATTACGGTTAAATACACGCATCGAAAAATACACTCCATATTTGTAAGGAATCGTAAGTTTATCTTGAACTGTATTATCAATCTGTAAGATTGAGGATTATTGAATAACAATTGAGGTGCAATATTGGAATATTTTGGATGCCACACTGTGCACAAGTAGTAAATAGCTAGGTGAATTTTTTTAACAAGTGGAAAATTACTATACGGCAAGGGGTTAACTCTCTTCGATGGCGAAACGGGACCGCGTATGTCTGATATGTGAATGCTCGAATGTTTATAACCCTTCACGCATGAGTCCATGAGAGTACACTTCTTTGCACAATTGAGGCTCCTCAATTCGTGGTACGTTGAACTTCCACGCTATGTTTGCGTTATTCTAACGCGTTTACTTGAAATCGCGACGCAGCAAAATTCGCGATAATTAGACTGCGGATCTTTATGCAAATTTATATTCCTGTAAATATAACGAAGGAAACGGAGCGGAAATACGGATTGATTTCACCGTCCAAATGCAATAGAATGCATTACAACTTGGGACCGTTTGTTATAATTTGGTGTATCGTGTGCGTTCTTTACATTTTTGCGCGCTTAAATTGTTTACAGTTGCACAAAAATCCGCAGTCTCTAGCGATAATTCTTTCCAATTCTAACCCACTCGAGGAATTTATTTGCAAATACAAATGTGGCGAATGGATTGCGGATGTTTTCATTTACGCAAAACTCGAATGCGTTAAAACATACAGAATACGTATAGTACCGAAAGATCTATAAAATATCAAATACGATACAAAAGATGTTTAACAAATTTTTGTCGAACCGAAAGCCCACCTTGCCCTACTTCAAAGGTTAAAGGATGAAGCAACCCTCTATTTAGATTCTACTTTATTAGCTATATTTATACAAGTATGAATCTGCATTAAAACCCGCAGTCTATCGATGAGTGTACGGATATAAAGATCGTTTGGGGGAAGTTGTTGCGCAACGAATTCCCATTCCGATTGTCTCGGCAACGAAAAATTGTATAGGCTACAGCAGCAGCGGCATATAGCCGATGAAAGTTGGAGTGATTTATCTTAATTGCAAATATAAGCGTGATGCGTGTTGGGATAAACATTTCGCGGAGGAAGTTGCGCAAACTACTTCCGCGAAATTCCGATTCGATATCAATGTCTCTTTACGCGTTCTGCTGTTTGCGGCTTCATCGGACGCGTGTTGTGTTTGCTATTGCGATAATATTGTACAATACTTCTTACCGTGTATCGACTAATCTTTAGAATCGCGGCCTTTCCGTTCGCGTCATCCCCCCCCCCCCCCTCCCCTGCTGCTTTCAACGCGATGACTAACATCAATGTCATCGAGATTTTCTAAGCTATTGACGCTGCGATTTACGTAACCGGACGGCGGCGTGTTTCTAAGGATACGTATTGTCATAATTGATTACACGTTCGCTTAGTTTAGTCGTCGATCTCGCAGTGCTAAAAATAGGCAGAGGTTTCTTTGATAGCAACCGCGAATCGTCGACTTTGGGACACGTTTCCAAGCAAGATAGTTTCAATGAATTTCCTCTAAAATAACCGTAATCACGGTTTCTGGCGATAACGGCGAACACGCCTCGTGCCAGACTTATCCGCACTTATCAGCAAATTCGTCGTCATACTCCTCTATTTAACGCGCACCACAACTTTCCCCGGGATTTCGTCGGCGAAAAATCTTTCAACCAACTAATGCTTCGGCTTTTGTTTGATTCAGACAACTGCACGAAGGAACTCTGGAGGAAAATCGTTTGCAAGATGGCAGTCGTCTTACGTTGCTGCCGTGCGTGGAAACCGGCCTACTGGTAAGTTGCCATGCTCCATTTTTTTCTACTAGAAAAACATAACACAGTCGTCTGAGTGTGCTATTGCGCACGCGGTGACCTTTACTCTGATAAAAGTTCCCGTTTCGCCAAGTCCGCGAAGCATCGGTTGCATCAAACAAATCGAGTATGGATAAAGCTATCGATCGTAGAGCAAGCCTGAGCTACTGCTTTGTGCAAACGCAATAGAATATTCCTTTGGAGCATGTTCGAGTCGCTGATCGGAGCTTAACTTCGTGCAATTCCCTTACGGGAAGGATCGAAAAGTAGAATGCTCGTATAGGCAGAATGCGATGCACCGTGTGGTGCAAGAAGTTTCTCTTTTATCAACTCTTTAACGATGAATCCGAAATAAATCTAGGGTTCGCGTAAGCACGTTCGCGCGTGTTTTTGGAAATTATCTCGGAAGCTTTATTAAATCTACTCCTCCTTCCGTTCTCCCTTCGAAAAATTGACGCCGATCGGCGACGGGAGCTTCTCGGAAATACAGCCGAAGCATTATTTCCCCGCAAATCCACATCGGAGTTCTCGCAGAGTTAGAAAACGCGCGCAAAGTTGCGATCCGGATAAACGCCGTTAATTCTGTGTTCCTGTATCATCGGGTCACTTGGTTTCTCGGTCACACCGTATCGTCAGCGCTTTATTTACCGGTGTACCATTGCGTCACATTTTTCTTTTGCCGATTCTTAACCTGCAGAAGGCTGGCAAGTGGCGTAGCGTAAGCGAGTAGATTTATTCCGAAAGCTAACATGATTCCGAGTGAAACCTCCGATCGTTGCACGAAATCCTCGTTCGCTGCGTTTCGGGAACGCATGGCGAGAACGGGTAAGACGATGATCGATAATACGAGAAGAACGGAACGTCGGATAGATCGTATACGATTGGTTACCTCGTTTCCTAATCGCGCGAACTCCGATTTCTGCGCGCATTTTCAGCCTGGTTTTACTCAACGAGCGAGATTTCACTGCGGACGCCCGATACGCAAAACAATATTTCGAGCACACCTCCTGCTGTCATAATAACAAAAATAGATCTCATTTGTGCACATAAATTTCTTTTAATCTCGAAGTACCGTGTAGCAGCGAAAGGGTAATTAAGGCGCCATTGTAATGGCTTTTCGGTCCTTCGAACGGTTTAGCCGTCCTCCGACATCGCGTCTTAAAGGTATCCTTTTACTACAAATCACCAAAGTTCTTCGGTTAATCTTCCCCTTTTAAGCTCGTTCTCGCTCGAATCTATTGATAAACGGGGCTGGGCGACGAAGGTATTGGCGCAGCTCGATAGTTCCGATAAAAACGCTTTTTAATTACCGAAAGAACGATTTAGAAACGAAATTATTTAACGTATCCGCGTACCGTCTACTCTACTCTTTATTGTAAAATAGAAACGAGCGGGATGCAATCGAGAGTCGTAGAAGTACGTATCGTATCGTTCATCATACGTCGTGTATTTTTATCGCTACTTTCAGTCTAATAATCAGCCTACTTGAAACATTCTTTCCCCGTTGCACGATAATCTAGAATAGATAGCGTACGGATACGTTTAATACTTTCTTCTCGAAATAACCATTCTTTCTCAATTGGTAGCGTAACAATCTCGCTCTACCGATACTTATGTCCAGCACTGTACTCGACCGCGGTTAGCTTTTCATTCATCTTCCAGTTTCGTCTTTCCGTTCCCAACGCCATCCCGCCCACCTAATTTGAAAGGAAGACTCGTTTAGAAGCTCTTAGCCGCGGCGCGTTCGAGAACGAAGCCACGGGAGAATTGAGTTAGGCATTCCTCCGCTTGTTCGCGCGTTTTGAATCGATAGAAACGAATCTGGTCCGTGGAACAGACACCCCGGTGTTGTGCACGGTGTGTACAGTGTACAGTGCGCGCACATACACAAAGGATAATACGGCCTCTGTGTCTCATTGAAATAGTCTTTTAGACTCTCGAGGCGCTGGCAACAGCGCGGGCACACGGGTCCTTATCGCGACCGAGACTCGTTCGCATGGCTGTCAAGGGGACCGCCCGCTCCGAGTCTCGGTCACCCGCAGCAATTTTAAACAACGCCCGCCTGCGTGTGCGCACGTGTACAAGTGTGCGCCGCGCGTGTAACTTGTACAGGCTGTCCCAACAATGGTACACGCCTCCGTGTACTATTTCGTACGCGACAAGAGAAGGCAACGCCAAGCATTTACATTCCCGTTCTACGTACGATCTACTATTAGCCTTCCCCACAAACGCATGCATCGTTCACTGTTAACCGAAGACGTTAAAGATCGACCGCGGTGTTTAATAACGGAGACGGCGCGTGGCGATAGGGAAGACAGTGGAGACCATATTTACGGTGAGGATCTGAAGACTCGTCTGCCTTGTTTTCGTGGACGGACAGTAGGTATGCTGTTGGAGCGCAAACACCGCTACGCGCACCGTCTTGTACGCGACAACGGCGCGCCGCTCCGTTTCGTGGGTGGTTACAAAGAAACGGAGCGAGTTCTAAGCGCGAGACGTAGTTGGCCAGCGTGGTCGGTTCCTCCTTTGGCCAAACGTGGGATTTTCTTTTAGCGTCAGGAGCTCGCACAGCGTTTCCTTTCTTTTCAGCTGCGATAAGCATGGATTTTTTCCGCGGATCGCGCACGCTCGGTACAATCGAGAACGGATTTTGAATTGTCCGATGCGAGGGTTGACGACGCGTGGTAAAATTGGTACAATTCGGGGCTCGACTTTAGTTATTAATATATAGGGAGGGAAAAAAACATCGTGCATCAACTTCTAGGGACTCGTTGTAAAGATGAGTGTTTGATCTTGAAATTCATGGTAATTTTGGTCGCGTACCAAAATTTGTTAAACACTTGGGAGCAGTTTAAAGTTCTTTCAATTTCTTTGGAAAAAGCCAACTTTGATCTTTAAAATGACCCCGCGAACGTTACCTTAAAAGTCTACTATTCACGAAGTTGCAGCAGTTCGAAGATTGTTAGCATTTCGGTCAAGCTTATGGAGGCGGGAATGTAATCGTGTAAATCAAACCGATATTCTAATATCCAAGATAGATAGCAGCGTAGACTCGCGACTGAATTGTCTCTGGCACGCCGGCGAAAGGGTTAAGAATGCCTTTCCAGATCGACACGCGGCTTTCTTCGCCTATATAGCAGCGTTGCCTGTATGGCAACGAGGCACACAGGCTTCGTCGTCTATACGAACCCTCCGCTAATATAGAACACAGCATTACGTAGCTGCACCTGTAAAACTGTCGTACTACGCGTTAGCAGAGTTGATTCATAAACGAGTAGCCAATGGTTGTTGACCTTTATTCGCGACAAAAAAACCGATATACCATCGACGAGGGTTCTCAACCTTTGAACTTGGGAATTTCGAGAAATCCTTGGAAAAGTTGTTACCCCTTGTGTATTTCGATGCGAAGTAGCGGGAGTTTCGTAGAGCTCTATTCGCGCATGTAGAGACTCTCCCTGGATTCGAGGATGAAAGGCGAAATCGATCGAAGTCTAGGAAGGAGAAATATGCACGCTATAGCTGTCCCGCGTGCTAATCCAGACTATGCTAAACAAATTCGAAGGCGGATGAGTAATTGGTGGATTTGGTAATACCTACTTGGCTGGAGAAGTTTTATCGATTGCTCGTATCAATGTTATCAGAGCGTCCTCGCGTTTCTCTTGGGGAATTCGACAAGAAACGCGTCGCAGACCTGCAACTTTCGAGGTGGTCAAAATTACCCGTCTGGAACTCCTTACAAAAATTGCGTAAGCTTGCAGACCTGCCTTCTTGAAGATTTTCGGGAATTCTCTGTAAACAGCGCGAATGAAAGTTTATTCTCCTCGCATCGTCTGTCTTTGCGAACCTCCTTATCGTATTAATCAACTCGGTGCAAATAAGTACACTTTAATCGCCGGTAATTCTAGCGTTAACATTGAACCTATCGGCGACCGAAGCGTGCTTACTTTTATCAAATACGTAAAAACGATAGACACTCGAAATAAAAATACGCGATGCAAGTGAAGTATGTGAAGTACGGAAAGTGGCGCAATATTCTAAAAACTGCAATGCTTGCAAGTTTACGCAATTTGTGTACACTGAATTCCAGCCGGTCATTTTGACCGCCTTTGCAGTTTTAGCGTTAACTCTTTCAGACCCGATGCATATACGCTCTCAGTTATTAAGTAGCTCCTTCACTTATTCGAGCCTTTTAGCATTGTCTGGTTTTCGCCGGCCGGTTCTCGTGCGTAATTAAAAATTCATGTTGCGATCACGGATCCTTCCTTGCTTTTTTTTTTTAGTTGAGGTCCTCGCTTTCTTACCGGTGAAAAAGAAACAAAGTCTAGAGGGGTTAAATGATAATCGAGATGGTGGCAGGTTGCGACTCGCGACTGACGTGAGTTCGATACATCGTTTTTGCAGCTGGCTCGATTCATTTTCGCAGACGTTGCTAAGCCGGCTAAAGGCTGTCGCGTCTTAAACGATCCGAATTGTGCGTTGCTTTGAATGACGAAAATTGCAAGAATGCGGTGATGTCACGCCTGTTCTTCGATCGTTTCTTTCGGCACGATCGAAAAAATGATCCGCGAATCTATCTTTTCCAGTATTAACACGATCACTGTCCCGTGCGTCACGCGTGATGCACGATATCACCGATGTTACGTGAATTTTATTCAAATAAACTTCGTTAAAACTTGTTAGCGACTGCTAATTCTGTAGCTGAAGAAATTTGTACTCGTACGGTAGTAAACGAGAAGTAAAATTTTGTTGCTCTGCCGAGCGTAGAAACGGCGATGGTCTAATAAGCGAACGTGTTCGTATTGCGAATGCTCTGCTTTATCAAATAGCTACCAATCGTAAAACGCACCTGCGCCTTCGCGTTAAATGTTCTCTCGAACATTGCAGAGAAATTGTGGATGCGTGTTTTTGAAAGTAGCGTCGAGTGAGAGTCCCCAATCGAAGATGCAGCACTTGCTGCATATACGTATTGAAACCAAAGAAAGGCGGATCCTAATCGCGACTCAAGATTAGAGAAAAGTAATCGCGTTCCATCTTGCTGTGTGAAATTCGACATGATTTGCGTGTTCGCGTTGCACAGCGGTACTGTTTGACGATGTTGCTATACGTGCAGCGATATGATGTCCTAATCTAGACCTTTTTAAGCTGAGACGTGACCCCAAAAGCTGTTAACCCCTCGGCGACACAGCGATTTTCCGTTCTGCTCGCGCAAATAAAACAAGATTCTCGTCGTTCAACGAATTCGCTTCGTTACACTATTTAAGCCTGCTGCGGTCTTCGAAATCCTGTTAAGTTCAATCGCATCCTTCTTTCTTTACGAAAGTTTCCGGATACCGAATATACGAGAACCCTCCTCATTGAAATCGAAGCTCGAATTTGCAAACGTTAATAATAATAACAACTTGCTTGTACTCGTTTCGTGGCTAAGAAATATTTCATAACGCGAGCTTGTCGTTAGTTCGCTACTTATTAAGCGCGCCGAGCACCCACCTACCCGTCCTACGGTCGTCGATAAATCCTTTTTTTCGTCTAAATAATTATCGGTCGTTTTTTGCACCGTTCGTAAAGAGAAACTCTAGAGGCCGTGCATCGTACAGATGCCGTCGGTGAGGGTTTAAGATCCATTTGCACGTGCATCGCGCACCTGGTCAGCAATGCCCGGCTATCAATCCTTTCCCTTGCAATTTAATTCGAAGCCGTCGGACGAAAAAATGCTACGTACACCTATTTTACGTTCCATACGCGTTGCAGTGAAAAGTGAAGCAACGTACATGGATTTAGAGGGTTGGTGTATTTATATGAAGTAGTTATATTATCCCATTATAAAAGAATAGCGAAGGGTATAAGAGAAGGGGTTAATTCGTGGCTTATGTTCTAGTTAGAGTATGTTCGCTAGCATTTCTAGTTGACACGTGGGGCGTAGAAGGTGAATCGTAAGCGTTTCCCCTACCACACTGGCTCTTACCGCCGGATAGTAGTTCCCTTTTCACATAGTTATTATATACTTTCCCTTATTCTCTGCGCGACGAGCCACCA
This sequence comes from Eucera pruinosa, assembly GCA_028830335.1. Lineage (NCBI taxonomy): Eukaryota > Metazoa > Arthropoda > Insecta > Hymenoptera > Apidae > Eucera > Eucera pruinosa. The sequence continues at coordinate 2,023,432 of JAMYCR010000012.1, read as the reverse complement.
AAGGCCACAGAAAAGTATCCTAGCGACTTATTCGCGAAGGACGGGGAACAGCCAAACTCGTTCGGAGAGACGTAATCCACTCGGTATTTAAGATTCGCGGTGCATACAGGCGTCTCTGGCCTCTGATAGCAGCTTGTACTTCGGTCAACCAAACTTGCAGCTCACTGCTGAGATATTGCTGGTAATTATACGATATTACGACTCGAAGCATTCGTCCCGAAGAGCGAGTTAAGCAGGTATCGCGTCGATCGAGTTTCTCTGTCTCTCGCGTGCATGCACGTGAAGATGCAGTGCAATAGCGTTAATATTTTTGTCGATATCTCCAAAAGCTATATAAGTTTTCGACGCTTTGAACCATTAACGAGCAACGAGCTATCGATCTAGGTAGGGGAAAGCAATCGTTCTTCGGGTGGTGATATATTTTTATTAGCATCTCGGAAGCTACGAGTTTTCGACGTTTCGAACCACCGTCCCTGTAGCCCCGAAGGAATAATTTGTCCCCAATCGTTTTCGAAGCCGGGCTGAGTATGACCGATTCCACGAGAATGCACACGAATAAGTTAACAAATAATTGGGCAATCGTACTGCGCGGACCATTTGTTCCTCCGGCGTTAAATAAGCGATGAACGCGAACGTGGTTGCCCATTTGATTGGTTTCTGGATCAGGGAAGCAAAGAAAAGGAGGGAAAGGAGGAAGCATTACGTGGGTGAACGGCAGGGTCCATTGACGGAAGCTCAGATTCCCCGCAGAACGAACGCGAGTAAATCGAATTACCGAATATACGATGACCGTGAGTGAAAGGAAGTCCGTTAGGTGTACCGAGGGATGCCTAGCTGTGCCGTCTAGGGTCTGAGCCGCGGTTCCGCGAGGTTTCCTCTCTTCTGCAGGTCTTCTCGCGTTTCCATCTCTTCGTCATCGGCTCATCGATTCAACCTCATCTTTTGTCTGGATGAAAAGGCTATACTGCTATTGGAAGAAAAAGAGAAGCGTGGGGTTGGCGACGCAGCGGAGTCCTCTTTCCTCGAGAGCAACGATAGGCAGATATCCTCTTCCTGCTTCGATTTTTCAATAGACTCGTGCAAAGAACCTATAAGAACCTTCGCCTGAAAGAAGCCTTCAAAGAAAGATGATGTATTAAGGTTTTTAATCTGCCACCGGCTGCTCTCTCTCTCTCTCTCTCTCGCTCTCTCTATGGGACGTAGTTTCTTTAATTTGCGAGATTAGGATTAGAGGATAACGCGTAGACGATCGTGCACGGGCGAATAAGTACAGGAGGTTTCGATCTGGTTGTTAAACAAGAGTGGTAAAATTGAGCGGGCGGAGTCGGCTAATCCAGAAGCGAGTTCTCGCTCGTATGGCTTCCTCTTCTCCGGAGCGTTGCCTCTTATCCTGTAAAAGAATTTAAACGCCGTTTAGCGGTAAACACTTGGCCGAATCGTGTCACGCATTTTTCATCATCGCGGACGCGCTTTTCGATCGTCGTTTTCTTGCTCGCTGCGTAAAGCGGCAAGCTTATCCGTGATAATTTTATAGCGATAGGAGCGACTCCGCTCCTAGTTGGCTCTAATTGACATAAATATGTTGGCAGGCGCAACGACCGGAGCAGAGCGTGATGCAGGCATTGGAGAGCCTAAACGATTCCCAGGTGAACGATTTCCTGTCCGGTAAAGCTCCTCTGAATCTCACCATGCGACTAGGGGATCACATGATGCTGATCCAGCTACAGCTATCCACCGTGACACCGGCCTCACCGACGACCAATCAAACGACCAACAACACATCCGGATTAACCATCAGTGGAAACAGTTCCAATGGATCAAACTTGCCCACCAGCCACGTCTCCACCTCGTTGCAGAACAAACGATCCGCTGTCCTGGCCGCTCGTTCCACCAGCAACGCTTCCGCGAGCAAGTTACAGAGCGGCGCGACCGCTGCCAGGAGGCCTTCGCTGTTGAGCAGGCTGACCTCGGCGTTGTGCGCGGCGGGCATATACAGCACCAGCCTCTCCACGGCCACCACCACCATCAGTCGCGCCACAACTGCCTCCTCCGTTTCCTCTTCCTCTTCCTCCTCCTCTTCATCTACCTCTTCGTCGTCCTCTTCTTCTTCTTCTTCATCTTCTTATTCGCCGATCAGTCCACCGCACTCCTCCTTTTCCACCACCGGTCAGACACCATCCCCTAGAACTGCTAGCAACCATGGCTCGGTACCTCACAACGACAACTCCAATATCTATCAGAGCCTACCCCGCCTTCTTTATCCCCTTTATCATTACTATCCCCATAGCCACCATCACCACCATCATCACCATCACCACCACCACCACCACTCGAGGAACAAACCCAACGGCTCCCCCAACAATACCCAGTCCACCTCCGCGACCACCCCCTCCCCCTCGGCCTCCTCCTCGTCGTCCGTGGACCATTTGCAACAATCTACCTCTACCGGGCACGGATCCGCGGAATCGATACCGTATGACTTAACTCTGCCGAGGAAAAAGCTGTGCCCCGTCCATGGCCTGCAATCCGCCAACAACCCGGACTCCACCAGGAGTAGTAACACCGCGGACGGGGATGCCAGTCCTCAGAATCCTACCTCGTCATCGTCCTCGTCGTCCTGGTCGTCGTCGCCAGTGATCATGCCGGATATCGATCCCGGCACGATAAGGGCGATCGCCGAAGATACCAAGAGAGCGCTCCTCGAAGCTACCCGTAATTTGACGCAGAAACTAAAGCAGCTCTCCTCTGAGGTACTCACCTCGCGGGTCGACCTCGCAGAGGTATACATTATTACCGATGCCAGTTCCTCCTGTGTACCACTATTCCGCTAATATTTCAACCTGTGCGTCGTGTGTCTCCTAAGAAGGCTCTGAGACGCGATGCGCAACGCGTTGAATGCACCGATCGCCGATCACCGGCAACGCGTTTTCATTGTAACGTCGTGGGAGTTACCGATACGCGGCTACGCTGCAATTAACTAAAACTAATTCGGACATAGCATCAACTGTAATAACAGAAGTATCGTACAAGAGTGAAATAATTATATTTTTTAACGTATTCAACGCGTTAAAGTGTGCTTGTGGGATCGATGCAAGTTGCAGCGAGATGGTATCGCGCTGCGAGATCAAAAGAGCACGTTTAGAAATTCTCTTAGATCCTTAAACGTCTTTGTGGTCGCTTCGTTTTAACGAAGCTTGCTGCTCGTCTTTCGTCTTTTCCTGGTTTTTATCTGATCTTCTGCATGCGAATTCTCGCCGCGATATATGAATGAAAACACGCACGCACGCGCGCAGAGTTGAATTTTACGGAAATATATTTCGTCAGCGAAGGCTCGTTAGGAGAAGTAATTGTAGGGTGTATTTTCGGGATATAGGAGAACGCGAGACGCAGACAAGGTGCAATAATAGAGAGTATGCATCACCATGGAAAGGGGGTGTACTCCGGTACTTTCAGCGGGACCCTGAATCCAGCTCTTCAGGATCGACACGGCCGTCCCAAGCGAGATATAAGTACCATCATTCACATTCTCAATGACTTGCTGTGCGCTACCCCAGCTGCCACAGCCAGTCACTACAGGCACCATCACAGACATTCTAGTGGACGCCAGCAGTCTTCGAACTCTCCGTCCTCCACTGGAATGACGACCACGGTGAACGGTGCTTCGACGCCCATCGGCTGCCACGATACCTCTAACCCTGGATACTCCACTGGTACTTATAACCCAAAACTTTACAACTTGCATTGTCAAATAAAGCATTGTCCCCTGTACCTTACCTTTCCCCTGGTTAACCCTTTGACTGTGCTGCAAAGTAGAAACAATTGCACCGATGTTAAAGTGTAGACCTTCAAATATCGTTGTACAATAGTAAATTGGGAAATGAATTTACGTTGCAGTATATAAAATCCGCTAGACGTGTACATGCACGCCTTTCGCAGTCGAAGGGTTAAATGTCGTTTAATTAAGTTCAGCTCTATCAAATCTGCCATTTATGATCGCTCGATCGTAAATCGAGCCCTGCTGGTAACTCGGCAAGCGGCGGAAGCATTGATAGGATAATTCAAAATGTTAACGACAACTAGACTGCGGATTTTTATGCAGCATCTTCGTGTATTTACCTTCTGCGTTCTTGCTGCTCTTCAAATATTCGATATATTTTCGCGCGTCGCGTGCCATAGTCTGATTTTCGTTGCACGCTTAGATGCGTAAAAATCCGTAGCCTAATAGTGGCTGGAGAACGAGAGCGAGGTAAGATTGCAAGTGAATTGTTGGTGGGGTTACAGAGGAACTATCAAAGGAGAACGAAGCGACGAAAGGAAAGATGAGACGGTTGCGGCTGGTAATGGAGCAACGGCGCGCTAGGAGGAAAGCAAGAAGGCAGGGCGCGGCGCCGTACACGACGAGGCAATGGGCGGCGGTGACACCGGATCCCGATCCGAACCACGACCCGAACACGTCCACCGCTGCAACCACAAACGCCGCCGAGCCTCAGAATGAACCGGAGCTGCAGCCTTGTAGCCCCGAACCCGTCGTAGCTTGAACGCGTGCTGCTGCATCCATCGAATTCGGAGAGTAGTAATCGTATAACACAAAACCGAGTTGTTAACTTAGCGCGCACCGATTTATTCAACGGATAAACAGAGAGAGGCAGACTCGCGAATGCTTTTACACCCGCGTATTATGCGCTTCTATTCACCGAGAAGAGTGAGGTTCCGTTTCGACAACACGCGCGCATACAGGCACCACCGACACTATATCGCCAGCAAAAATCGTGAATCGCGCGTCTCTGGAAGTTGCGCGCCGCCGGTGGCCACAATCTTTCTTCGCGATACGCGTAGAATATCGCAAATTGAAGGAATATACGGAGAAACTGTTTTTTGGGACTTTGGAAAGCTCTGTACGCTATAGTTGTGCACGTGCGACATTCTAAACGCATAATCGTCAGTATTGCCTATCGATACGCGTACCTCCAGTCCAAAAATATATACCAATAATCGGAACACGCGTTTGTTGTTCGTATTTGTTTTTTTTTTTTTTTTTTTTTTTTTTTTTTGTTTTTGTTTAAGAGTCTCGCGAACGGGCAAAACTCGGCGGAGGATGAAAGAAGGAATGGAAAAGGAATTTAGCAATATCGTATAACGGAACGACGTGCAATGCGTTAGGCACGGTAATAGGAATTATTAAAAATAGGAAGTTTCACGGGAAACATGTGTACGCGTCTTCGCCGGAAACTTTTAACGCGCTATATTTAATAGAGATGAAAAATTCTAATCTAAAAGTAATTAAATCGCATTAAAGAAAACAAAAAAAGAAAAATGAAAAAAAAAACGAAAAAAAAACTACACAGTGTTTTAGCTCTATTACTCAGGACTCGATCGTAGCTGACAATAATTGCATTCGACGAATGAATCAGTGTGAGACCAGCACGTACAGGAAAAACTGAAAACGGAGCAGAAGAAATTGAAATGGGAAATCCCCCCCCCCCCCCCCCCCGACGCGCTGTCGTAGAACTCGTTCGGATTTCTGGTGGGAAGACGGCCGTGTCGCTTCGATCGTTGCGTATCGATTTCTGTCGAATATTGGCGTGTATACTCAACTTTTTAGTAGAGACGAGTAGGTAATTTCAACCTGAAACACACGCGCATACACCGTCGTCACAAATTTTTGGTGAAAATCACAGAGAAGTCCTTGTTGCTAAGGGAAACAAGAAGAAGAGAATTGTGCAACTTGTTACGAGAGAAAAAAAAAGGGGGAAGATTTCTTTTGCTTTCGAAGAAGAAACGTTTGCGTCTGCCAGCGGCGAGCGAAACCGATCGATCCGTATCGGAGTTAAACCCTACGTAAACGCAAGAAGCGGGCTTCGCCATGTCACCAGGAACGTTTCTCAGCGAGCAGATAAAAAGGAAGAAATAAAATAGTCGAGCGCGTTGAGTGCCGCGCGCGTCTAACTTCTAACTTTGTTTGTCGTTTTCGTAGCATATTTGTAGTGTTTTACGTTACCACACGTAAATCGAAGCGTGCAAGCATTTTTTGCGCGATATCGATCGATCGGTTCGCGTCTCTTCAACACAACAACGTCATATCAGTTCTGATGAATAGAAGAATTAGAAGAACAAACTCTGCTCTGGGGATTTTGAAAAAAGCTCGGGAATATTATTGAGCCGTAAGCATAATTAATTTATCCAGGGATTATCCGTAACTCCTATCGTCGTCCGACAAAAAAGAAGACGAAGAAGAAGAAAGGAGAAGAACTCGAAGCACGTGTGGATAAATGGTCCTATAGGTAGAAATTAGATAATCCTATCGCAACGGCGACTCCGGCGCCAGAATTTCATTTAAGTTTCAACTAGGTACTAAATAATATAATAATCTAATAATAGCGTATTGCGTTTAGGTTTACTTAGGAGGACAAAATATTATTACTATTATTATATTATTATCATTACTATCGCTACAGTTTTGCAAACTGGCTCAATATTGTAACATATGATTATCGAATTTTATCGAGTACCAAAATAAATATGATTGCTTGCTAAGCTAAGGAAAAAAAAACGAAGTCCATCTTTTGAAGTCTTACTTTTGAATGTGACGCATCATCTGTTGAGTGTTCGTTATATTGATTCACCGATTCATTGTTATCGCTGTTTATTATTATTATTATTATTATTATTATTGTTGTCTCTGTGTAAAAGAAAAAAAGGAGAAAGAATCGCCGAGATATAATACTGTTTTCTTCTACATTTTATTATTGATCATTGTCGAATTTTAAGTTTAAGGCGACGCGTATTTTTTCTCTCTTTCTTTTTGCAACGATACACACCGTTCGTTTTTAGTTGGTAAGAATATTAGAAATTTATTTTTTAAGGAACCATCGAAGGAAAGCGAACTACACGAAATTTCATTGAGGTTACTCATTTTTCAAATCGTTTATTTAACTCGCATCTCTCCTCGAATCGCGTAAAACGTTGGTAGAAATTTTATTATTATCGATGCTTAAAAATTACGATGCTATCATTATATAGTTTATACGCTAACGAATTTGTTGTAGTTACACGCAATACAAATTTCCCGACAATACAGTCATTATTAAAAAAAAAAACAAACAATACGGCTCTACTAAATTGCATTCGCACAACTTTACGTTACGTTTATGCGTTTATAGTAGGCGTACACGTTTGCAATTGGACTTTTAAAATGCAATAATAATATTATCGTTATTACTATTATTATTATTATTATTATTAAACACGTGTGCAATTTCGTTGAAAAAAGTTTCTGTAAAATGTTATACGTAATTGGTACGAGATATGATACACAGGGCCGCTTATAATTATTCCAACGACAGAATTTTCGAGACATTCGAAATTCCAAGCTTCCGAATTTTCAGACACACGAATTTTTCCAAGTCTTTGGATTTCTAAGCGTTTCAAATTCCCAAGCCTTTGCATTAAATTTCCAAGCTTCTGTATCAAGTTTGGTGGTTGGAATAATTACGAGCGGTAACTACTTTATTGTATGCCTAAAAAGTCTACGCTTGGACCGCTATAAGTTTGAATTGGAAATAGTTTACGTGTGCCAACGTTTCTATAATACTAATATAAACCAATTTTTCTCTCTCACTAGAAAGAATTTTGTTTCTTTTTCTTTTTTTTTTTTTTTTGTTTCCGTACAAAGATTGGCAGTATAGAAAAAATCGGAATGAGAAGCAATTCGGTCGTATTTAATTTTATCGGTGGCACGTGTGTTTTGCGATCGGAAATACTATCGTCGAACGTTTATTTCGTCCCATTACTTCTCGTTTTATTGTTGAATCACAAAAGGATTTTACTATAAATTACTCAGCAACTTCTTACGTTACTTTGGCTAGATATCGTACGCGATATCTTACTTTTATATATATATTAAATGTATATACTAAATCCTTATAATACTACTGTCACATCGATATTATTACATACAAAAGAATAGAAATCGTACTCTACAATTAATAATATACAGGGTCTTGTATATCCGTGGGAAACATACTTACGATATGTATGAAAAAAGTTGCTACCTCATTTACACATCAGACGCCATTATAACGCGTGACATTTATTCTTCAGTCGAGTATAATACTATCCGTTTCAGTGTCACGGGTGATTGGAAAAAAATTTCGCAAAGGCTAAAGTAGTCTACAGACGATGGTGAGACTCGTCTCGTGACAAGCGATAGCTTTCGCATCATTTGACATTAGTCCGAGCCTCTTCATCATTGGTACATGTTGAATAATTCACAATGATTCCAAATAGTTTCAAAGCAATCGCTTGCCTCGAGACAAGTCCCATCGTCTATAGGGGCCTTAAGTAGCTTAACACACGAGGCATGGCTCGCGACAAGCGATAGGTTTCAAATCATTTGGAACGAGTTCGAATCTCTTCTCACTTTGAACATGCTCAGTGGTTCGCCGTAATTCAAACCCGTCACTTGCCTCGAGCCAAATCCCATCGTCTGCAGGGGCCTGAAAAGTCTCGTAGCAAAGCGGGGAATAACGTACGAGCAAGGAATTTAGCGTTGCTTCGAGCAAGAGAAGATCGCGCCGCGCGGCACTGAAACGGCTAACAAAGAGGACTCCAAAATGTTAATCAGAAATGCGAAGGATATTCTCGTCGGGTAGATCCTATTTTTATTGACACTTTGGAGCGCTCCCGGGAAGTTAGGATCGCCTATGGTACAGAAGGAGAAGCGTCTTTACGCGTTGCTCGTATCTTTAAACTGATGATTGAAAAATGGACGGGACACACAATGGGCGAAGTGTCTGTGTGTGTGTGTATGTGTGTGTGTGGTTTTCTAGAGACCAAAAAAAAAAAAAAACGTGCGATTACTTTGCTGAAAAAATAATTTATACAAACTGCAAACGCAGAACAGAGAACAGAGAAAAAGAAAAGAAAATGTCGCGCAGATACGACACTCACCCACGCGTATATTACGGATTTTTTATTTATGGCACGACATCGGTGCGATTGTGATGCGTAGACTTCGTTGACGCGTTCGTATTTAGCAAAAAGGATTCTCCTGCATATTTCAACAGTAGTCAATGCGTGTTGCAATTCAGTTGCTTTAATTTTACATGCAAATAATAATTTGCGGTGTCTAAAATTCGGGAAACTTACGCCGCCTAATAAAAATTCGCGCTCGCGCTCACGCGCTTTCGGATTGTCTCTAATACAAATTAATTTTCTGTGTGATAACTTTGCGACACATGTGGCAAGTTTTTAACGGAGCCGCGCAGTGTTCGCAGGCTCCGTGGCCACAGAGAAAAGCAACGTTTCTACGCCGTTCCATGCAAATGCTGCACATGTTCGCCTCCTCTAGATCGGCCACCCTAGTTTCTAAGTATCTCAATCGCTCTAGATCTTTGTCCTTTTCTCTCTCCTTATCTTCGTTCTCTTCCTTCTTCTTCTCGTCCAGCTCGGTGTCCGCCGTCGCTTTCTCGTCCGGCTTCGTCAGAGGAATCTCTCCCGTTGCTTGGCCATCTGCAAGAGAAACCAATCGACGCGACCAACATCAGTAACTCCCACGGAAGCTACGACTCGTGGAAAAGGATGGCGGATACCGGATACCTTGAACGGTTTCGGTTTTGGCAATTCCATGACCGCAGCAGTGTGCACAGTTGAGGATTGTTACACTGCTGCCTGGATTAAACCTGTTCCCCTCTTTCATCGCGTTTCTCGTTATACCTAAGCATCCGTGGCACTCGGAGGCGTCACCGGAACCAGCGATACCTTTCCTCCCTCCTCGCACCGCTTCCGACTGCAACGCTGTGTCTATCTGATATATGGAAGGCTGTGAAGCTGGGGCATTTTCTATTCTGTAACAAGAGGACGTCGTCGAGAAGATAGAGTCACGTTGGCACCGTGCTCACCAATCGGGTATTTCCCCGCTTAGAGTATCAACGCGTCGAGACCGCTTTCAAGCTTCCGAGTACTTCATCTATGTTAAAGTAGAGACTTTGAGCTTTAAAATGTCGCGCGATGCTTCTTTGCGAAGCTGCACAGCCGCTCGAGGCGTGAATTTTTTGAACCCCTAACTTTCAATCGGAAAAGTTTCTCACGAGGAACGAAAGATAAAAGAGTTTCGTCGTTGCATCGGTGTTGCTTTAAAGAATCTAGGAAAGACTGCAACTATAAATGGATGGTGAAGTTACTTACTCTAATTGGGTACTGTGACTTTGGTATTGATAGCAGCGCAGCAAATCGGCGAAGGCGGCAATCTGGGGATCGGCCTCGAGAAGATCCAACGGCGTCTTGTTCTTCGAGTTCCTCGCGTGCTCCAGAAGAGTGCCAGCCCTGTCTACGCTCACCAGGAAGCAGGCTAACGCCAGCTCCGTTTTCGCGTCTTGCCTCGCCAAATTTTGCCATATCTGGTAACCAAAGGATTATCGATACACGCAACGCGACCAACGAATTTACAATCGAAGTACTGTAGGGAGAATTGTAGCGCGTACTGCATAGATAAGAGGAGAATCTCGACAGCTCTCCGGCGTAGGAACAACGTTGCTCTGATTCGAACTCTTCACTATAGCGATGTGTAGCACCGTGTCGCTATCCGCATCCGTGCTGGCAATATCCGCGTTGTGATGCACCAGCAACTCCACCAAAGCCCAGTGACCCTGAGAGGTGGCCAAATGCAGGGGCGTCTGTCGACGATTGTTTCTCAGATCTACTTTCGCGTTGCCACCGTTCGGAGAGAGAAGAATCGCAGCCACGTCTTTGTGGCCGTTCAAAGCTGCCAGGTGCAACGCCGCGAAGCCATCTTCCTTTTTAACGTCCACCAACTGTCTCGCCCGAACCACCAATCTCTCCGTTGCGCTACGCACACGGAATAGCAGGGCGTTGGAAGATTTTGCAGCGGGTAGCGTTGGAAGCGATTCTTTTGCTTCCAAACTTGGAAAAAGCGCAGCAGATTTCTCCGTTTTCTTTAACCGCGTCGAAAACGGAACATACTTACTGAGCGTTGCCTTTTAAGGCAGCGTGATGCAGCACGTTGAAACCTCGCTTGTTCCTCAGGGTAAAGTCCACCCTTTCGCAAGAGCAGAGAGCGTCGATTATGTCCAGGGCGTCTTTTCCGATCGCGTCGTGAAGCGCCGTGTCCCCGTACGAATCTTGCAGATTCACGTCGCAATTGTGACGCAACAAGACTTTTACGCACTGAGCGTGCTGCTTGTTCACGGCCACGTGCAACGCGCTACATTTGCCATTGTTCACGGCGTTAATCGCCGCGCCGCGGAACAGAAGAAGCTCCATTATCTCTGGCTGATTGCTGTATCGAACAACATCTTATCGTATCGTATCGTATCGTTACGTACATGCACGCGTAGTCGGAAGTTGAATAAATTGCGCAACGAACCCAAAGGCCGCGTAATGAAGAGGCGTGTCTCCGTCTTCGTCGACGGCTCGCAGAGATGCCCCGGCGTCTAAGAGGAGGGTACACAGATCTCTCTGGCCTTGATGCGCCGCCACTTGCAGGCAGGTTTTCTTCCCGCCGCCTGGACCGCCAGCTCTCGCGTCCACTCTGCCAGGATACTTTTTAAGGAAATCTTGCACCGCGGTGACCCCAGCCTCTCCTTTCGCCGCGTCCCTCAACAGCTTCTCGACTTCGGTGTCCACGCCATCGGCCGTACAATCTCGACTTCTATTCGCCTCCTCTTGCAAAGCGGTGGTTTCCGTTCCAGGAGGAACCAGGCTCACGCTCAGAGGATTGAACGTCCACGTGTGACCGTCCAACGCTACTCTCAAGTCTCCGTCCGAATAGATCTTTATTACTTTGCCGGTTTTCCCTAGTGCCTGCAAATTATCCTGCCGTAAGACTCGTCGTCAACGGCCCTGCTTCCATCTGTAACTGGACAAACTTACATTCTTCATCACGTCTATCCATTCTCCGTGGCCCCGTTGATAGTGCTTCACCGCGGACAAGTCGGTTTTCACTCGGACTATGTCTCCCAGAGAGAAAGTGTCTTTGCTGGTGACTTTCATCAGCGCGCCCGGGTGAAAAGTCCATCGGTTGTTGCAGCCTTCGAATTGCACCCGGACGTCCCCCTTGTCCGTGATGCGGTGAACTCTGCCGATCTTTCCTATATACTCGCCCATCCGCGGATTCCACCCACCGTGGCCCTCTTGCATCTCCTTCAACGTCTCTACATCGACGAATACTTTTATCTTATCCCCTACGGTGAACGTGGAGTGGCGTGGACTAGATGCGACCGAAGGTACTCCGCTTCTCGTCGGAGTTACGTTCGCCACGTTCTCGGACACAGTCATCACAGGCTGGCCGAGGAGCGGAAGATGCTCCTTGTAGTAGGTGCCAGCCGTGGCTTCTTCCACGTAGCACAGGTCTACGCAACCTTTGTACCCGAGGCGGTATACGTTCGTGCTACCCTTGGACCACGTGACCGTGGCCACCGACCGGCTACTCTCGTTATCCCATCCGCGTATGTCCATAACTCTCCCAGTTCTTCCTACAAATTCCAACAGCGTTCCGTTTTGATATATCCTTGCGAGAGTATTCGAAACAACGATGGGGGACACTCGAAACTTCGAAATCTCGAAACTCGAAAAGTTTCCGATTTTTCAAATTCGAAACATATCGTGCTGCTTTTGTGATTCGAAACTCTCGAAACTTGGGTAAATAATAGTTCGTACAAGTATCGAGAGTCGTACCGCGCGAGGAATTTGTTTAACTAGCAATCTAAAAAAGTTTATTTAATATCTCGTCAAGTTTTTCCGCTTATCGATTCGTTTAAATTGTAACTTAAAATTTAAGCTTCGTTTAGGTAGATCGATTAAATACTAGGATTTTCCAAAGGGAATTTATCTAGATGTTAATTCTTGATAAAGTGGATGCTTCTTACAAATAGGATGAAGAATACAGGGATTCGGGGTTTCGAAAATTTCGAGTGTCGAGAGTTTCGAGGCCTCGTAAAAATTCGGATACGAGGCTCCGCGAATCTAGAAATTAGATTTCGATCCTTCTCGAATGAATAGCACGAGAACGAACGCGTGCCCTACCTCTTCCTCCATCTTGGCATCCCCATTCCCAGTCGGGGCCGCGAACGACTTTGGCCCCTATAAATATTCCTTTCAAAGGTATTTTGGTGCAGCCTTCTCGCGGAGTCAATTGAACCCTGCGCGATTCGTAAAAACGTGTATCAGGTGAACTGTGAGCGAAATATTAACAGGGAGAAAGTATTATGATAATTTCTGAAGCACCAACCCCACAGAGTTAGCTGTTTGAAATCTCTCAAAACAATGGCTCAGGTCGTGTGCATCTGCCATGTAGCACTGAGTGCACAAATCATAATCAGAGCATTGCACGCATTTCCATCTGATGCCTATTATTCCATGCCTTTTGCATCCGTCGCATATAATATTGGCATGCTTAACTCCTGTTGCTGCATTGTCGAATACCAAGAGGTCATAAGCCCCTTGGTATCCAATCCTGTAGTTGCTTCTGGATCCGTGATCCCATTGAACGATAACAGTTTTATCCGGTGTCTTGTCAGAGGGATTGGGACTGGAAGCCGAATTGCCAAAGGAGGGAGGTTTGCCAATTTCCACAACCGTCCCTGCGTGGCCCTCTCCACCATCTTGGTCATCCCACTTCCAATCCTGTCCACGGACTACTCTCAAGCCCACTTCTAACATTTCCGATTGCGCTCAATTCCGCGAGTGACCCTTTGGAAGATACCAAATAAGTTCTTACATGCTACTTTGTCTAGACGAGAAGAAGGATAAATTCGTTTCAGAGAGAGTGAGAGAGAGAGAGAGAGAGAGAGAGAGAGAGAGAGATGGAGAATCGTAAGGCGCAATTGGAATTTCCATTTGCCTTACGCAATATCGGTGTGCATTGAAGAAGAGAACTAAAGCTGAAGAAAAGTGGCAGGCATTCGGGTTACAAGCATACGAACTTACGTACCTGAAACGGTCAAATCTAGCACGGTACAGTTTACGAATCATATGCGCTGTTGCGGCTTTCTACGCGTGATCTCGGGGGATCTGGAGTCATGGAATAGCCGGACCGGACGAAACTGAAACGAGTGAGGCGCGAGATGCGATTTGCGCGTAATCCGGCAACATGTTTAGCAAGGAGCAGAGAGGTTCATCCCGATGGGATTCTGCGTCCGTGTCAACGATCGTAACCTCATAACTCGTGGCTCGAGGCTCGAGGGGGGCTGGTCGAAGTCGAAGGCGCCTCTTTCGAGCGATCGCCGAGGCTAATGGAAAATTAGAGAGTTTTTCCGGGACCGGAATTTTGGCTTTGTCCGATAATCAGAGCGGATCCGACTTTTCCATCGAGTTCTCGGACACGGGATTACATTCTCGGTAAACGAATACGCTACAGAGTTTCACCCGTGTACGTTGAATCGTTCTCTGCGAATTGCCAATTGCCAATTGCGAATTGCGAATTGCGAATTGCGTAGAAGTCTCAGTGGGAACGGGTCCACGACCCCGACGTGCTGCACAACCAGAAAAAGCACTTTTTTTTTTCTCGCCCGATGATTTCACTTTTACAATTATTCCGTCACTGCCTCTGCGCTGTATCTCTATCCGTATCTGTATGTACTTTCTATGAAATTCTACCTCCCCGACGATGATTCAGACCTCGTCTATCCGCGCCTCGCATAACGAAAAAGATACAGCAGAGAAGCGAAACGCATTCGAAAGGTGCAATTTCTATCGACGAATAATGGCTTTCAAATGCGCCGTACGCCTTCTCTAAACTGCTCTTTCTCGTTTTTTACGCGCAACTTTCCATCGAGAATCCTGCATCTCGCGCGGCCAACATCATCTTATTCTAATCTCTTCGCAACAATTTCGATCATTCGTTACCTATGTGCTATCAATAAGCACAGGTCGAATTTTTTATACCGCGGAGATAATTATTCGAAGCGTATTTTGCTCGTTCTTTCTTTCTACCATGGTTCGCTTTGCCATGTACGATTTATCCTCTGCGAATCATTAAAGGGACAACGGGAATCATTGGAAGGATATTGGCGGGGAATAGGAGGGTATTAAAAAGGCAAGAGATTCGATTGAATTTTTGATCGGGAAGGCGTGACTTGGAGGTTACTAGGATTAATCGTGTCGGCTGGTTGCACGGCTATACGGCTATACGGCTGTACGGCTGTACAGCTGCACGGTAATCTGCGGTAATCGTAAACTGAAAGCCGTGGAGCGGATGGCGGGTTACCAACTACCAACCAACTTCTCGAGTTTACCATCGATCGTGCTATCGTGCTATCGTGCTCGATTATACAATAGTTTGCCGTGAACGTGAGCATCTCGAACGGATCCCGGGGACTCGGCTTTTGATATTCTGTTTATGAAGCGGTACGCAATTTATCGTTGGATAACGGACCTAACGGGCTTAGCGGATTCGCTGAACTTATGTTGAAATACGCACGGCTACGAGGCCTGCATCTGAAATCCCGTCGCGGGTGACAGTTCCGTACCGGTATTATTGTCCTTTTTACTTAACCTCTAGTGATCATACAGTCGAATCTGCTGCGGAGAGGATGAATCCTCTCGGAATCGATGCAAGCGGAGACGGGGACGTGGAACGACGCGGAGCGGGTCGTGGCCGTGGACGGGGACCGTGGTCGTCAAGCACGCAGGAAGTTACGGCTTTGAGGAGACCTCATCATGCTACATCTGGAATCCAAACAGGTTGCTATCGTTCGTAAAACCTCGTCCAGATTAGATCCGTTGCTTCCCAGATACCCGATACTTCGTCAGATATTCGGGTAAACAAAAATTACCCGCGTGCCCGGCTATTTCGTCAGATCGATAAAATACGCGAGTCCATGAGATAGCTGTGAATTTCAATACAAGGGCGGATTGTTTTTTTTTTTTCTTCCACTCATTCGCGATTAACATCGATAGTAAAAGGACAATGATGTTTGGTTCTTTGTAGTCATCTCATTGGTCCATGTGTCTTGTCAATTGCACAAGATATCTGGATACCTATGCATGTTTTTATTACCCAAGTATCCATTGGGTACCTGGGTACTTTGGATAGTTGGGAAAGCAATTTAGAGCACTCTTGCATAGATCTATACTGCTTTTAGGCTTAAAGCTGCACAAGCTAATGTAAGTCTCAAGTATGAGTTAACTTGTGGCTGCTCAGTGACGATCAGGCATGCAAACATAAGTGTACTTGTGGCCAGTTAATAAACTGTTCAGTCACCCGGCTCAAAATAATTAGATCACAGCTAAGGAATATTTCAATCACTGTTTCTATCAGTGTCTGTTTTTATGTCTTTTTCATATTTTTTAAAAACCTGATTTTTATCTTACACATTACCTATAGTAACTATGTGTAAGAGTTTCACGTGAGAAGCATTCAAATGGATGCATGCCATTTTTTGCAATGAGCTTACAAATGCCTGCAAATTTAATTTAATTATCTCTTTTATTTTATTTTTTCATTTATTTATGTTACAGGTACAATGATCCCTAGTGTACTGCATGTGACATAAAAGTACACTACTATATGAGTAAAATAAAGTAGAAAGTCAAACGTAGATAATGAGAATGTACAAATAACTTGTAACATCTGATAGTGGCAAACACCTATGAATTGTTTAAAACACTTTGAACAGAGTTTATCCATCTTACCATTTAATTTTTGGCTTAAAATCAGCAGATGTAATAGAATAATTCAGAGGTGCAATCCTCTAATTGTTCCGAGCAGTGAGGTAGTTTTGACTTAATCCTTTCATAGTGTAGAAAAATAATAAAGAAAAGAGGAAACACGAGAGTAAAAATGTTTGTTCATTATTGCAATATGCTTTGCGCTTCATTTGCCATATACCGAAATAGGTAGCTCCAACTTTTTATGTGTAACTCATTTTAGTAACTGTATTACATGTAATACGGTCTAAGATACATAGAATTTAGTGCATTGTATTTAACAGCTCTGCCTAGTCCCTTCCAGATTGCACTGCAAAAGGAATCCGAGAGATTCTCAAGTGAGACAAATTTAGCTGCCTAATTTGCCGGTAGAAATTTTACTGTATTTTTTAACCATAGGAACTCTGGAGTCTCGAAATATAGAGCAAGGCAAATCGGATAAATCTTTCGAGGATATTATTCAGAACTCTACTCTTTCCGTGCACGCGGCCGAATTCATTCCAAAATCTTATCCCGTTAAGCAAACGGTAAGCATTTTCGGAGGTTTTACGAGTTTACGCGTCGATCTATCGCCGTTCGTTTTATCCACGCAGCATCATCAGCAGCAATCGTCCGGAAGATACATACAAAAGCACTCTGTTCAAGATAGACTACAAATGGCACGCGAAATACCCCTTCAAGCGCAAATGATGCAACAAGTACAAAATCCTGCATGTAATTACGATTCCTCTCAACACTATCAGCAGCCAGGGCAAATTCAGCAATTCGATAACTTGTTACAACAACAACAACAACAACAAATGGAGCAATCCTCGAACATCCAAGATTACGGACACTTCGACGGCGGCTCGGGAGATTATAAAAACAAGCATCAGGTACATTTTCGGACGAAGAGAAGCATATAAAATTGGATGTTCAATCATCGAATCGTTGATTTTACGTTCGCAGGACTGGAATCTAGAAGACGATAATTATTTAATTGAATTTGCAAACACAACGCAAAGTTTAATGAGTGTTATACACTCTCTGATATTAAATCCAGGGCGCTTCACTTCGATCGTGCCGCCGCTTATAAATAATCTTAGGCCTTATTTAGAATTTCCTAGTCAGTTCCAAGACATTATAAAGATAATAATTCAACAGGTATTCAACTCGTTCCTTTTCTTTTCGTAACTCGAATTGGGGAAATAGTCACGTATTTACGCGCCAAATTATTTCTAGTCCATAAACGAGGGTAATTTCCGGTACAGCGGTGCCCGACTTTGCACCTCTCTCGATAGCAATTTGACTCCCGTGCAACAAAACTTTTTCAGATCGACTTTGTACAATCTGTGAGTTACACTATAATACCATCATCGCTATACTTGGTTTTTCGATCGTTCGATCGCGCTCGTCTAATAAATGCAAATTGTTCCCGGGCTAGGTGTAAAAACGAAACGGAGAGTCAAGCGTCGAATTGGCAGCAAAAGGAAGATCACACGGAGGACGAGCAGAAAAAGTGTCACGGATTGATATTATTCTTGGCCGAGTTGGTCACTCAAATGGAGCACACTTCCGCTTTCGGTTTAGGAGACTTACTAATTCAGCTCATTATCGTCATACTAAAAAAGCCCGCGCCGAATTCCGTCAAGAATATCTGCCAAGCTCTTAAGGTAATATGCTTGCGTGTATAATTACATTACGATTCTTTACGCATTTATGGGAAATTTAAATGCACGGCGAAAGTACGCGAAATAGAAATAAACATCCCACTAGGAAAGGAATAATACAAGTAAATATTACTTACTTAATACGGATACATTTGCCACCGTTTTTCTATTAAAAGAACAAACAAGAATTTATTTGCGTCGCATCGCGCGTTTCTTTGGGTATCCATCGTCTTAATTTCTTTCACAGAGATAAGTACATTTATCGTGTCGCTTAATTATCGATATCCCTAGCGATAACGTTCCCTTCTTTAGCCGCGTTCGCATAAAGATGAATAGCTCTTCACTTGTATTCTACGATACTACGTGTCCAGTTGGCAGGACAAACTCTGGAAAAGGATAAGGGCGAAAGTCGCAAGGAAATGGAGAACATGATGCGAGCTCTGACGGAGCTGGTAACGGAAGGCAGAGTGGATTCCCACGTGGGACGAATGGTGCACAGCGTGCACGAATTACGAAACGGCAACTGGGGACAGAGCACTGTTAACTCCACGACGGTGGAATCGATAGAAACGATAGATCCAAATCAAGCGCTCGACGAACCCGTTTTTTACGGCCCCGACGGCAAGGTGTTAACGGCAGAGGAGAACAAGTTCTTGGAGGATGTTGCTGACAGTACGCCGAGCATCGACGATAACATGTATGTGCATTCTCCGCGATTAAACCTTAAATACCGTCTAAAGTACTTGGGTACAAATACGTACGTTCTCGCGGTTCACGAGGATTCCAGAGTTACTTTCCGCGATAATTTTACTACTTCTCGAAGCTCGTTCTCACTTTTAGACACATTTTCATTGACTACGTTTGCACCGCGTGGTCTATAAATTCTTCATTAGGTTTTATATTTATACGGCAGCGCTTTGCACCACAAGAACCTTAGCGTTTTAGATACATTTATATCATCGCAAAAACTTTTTGTCAGAGGTAGCGCCAATGTATGCGCGTCTTTTTAAGTATCACTACTATTGTAGCTAATGAGCTGTTTGCTTCACGATCGGTCAATTGTCGAATAATACGGGAATGTAATTGAGGGACTTACCCATGTTAATTCTTTGCATTGGAGAGACAGAATCCTAGGTGCAATAAAATGAAACCAGCTTTGGTGACTCCCCGAATGCGAAGGGTTAATGAAAATGTACGTGGCTATTTTTTCAGTATATTGGAACACGGATACGACCCCGACGAAAGATTGTTGTCGGAAGACGAGGACGAAATAGACGCCGCTTACGAAGAATTTTTGAAACAAGTTCCCATGCAGATTAAAAACCAGACGCAGAAATAATTCAAGAATGCGAGAGCAGCTGCCTACTATGTCTCATTATCGTGTAATTTGGTCTCATAGTTGGAAACTGTGAGGGTAGTTTCCTAAATTTCGTTTGCGAGTTTTTATAATATAAAACGAGGTGCAAACTAAATTGAACGGTATGATGGAGCATTCTTCTGAATTTGTACGATAGAATATCCAATCAACTTGTGTCGAATATTGATTTGTAAATTTACAAGGAGAAAATGATCCATCGAAAAACGATTTTTCTTTTTTTTTCTTTTTTTAATCTCTTATCTCTCTCTGTCTTGATTGCAAGTGACCATTCTATTTCCCTGCGTCACTCACGTCTCGCCTTTCTTTTTTTTTTTACCGGAACTCATAGTCTCTTTTTTCGACTTGTTTTTTTTTTTTAACTTTATTAACAAATACCGCAAAGATTTGTTCCTAAGACAGAAACGATATAATCTATTTGTCTTACGATACGAAAGTCTTACTATTAAGTTATTTAAATTATTGTAATAAATCAATCAAACGAATGAGGGAAAATATTAACCGTTGTGTTCGTCATTCATTGCGGTTTTACCATCTCTCGTTTCTCGCGCGACACGGTTTTGTATTTGTAATGGCGATGAATTTCACCAGTTTAGCCGTTTGCTCGATTTTTACAGGCGATCACGCACACGATGATCATTCCGTCGATGATCGGTAACGTGCATTCGATGCGGCTGGCGTCGGCAAGCCCATTTTTGGCGCGAAAGGACGGCTGTCCGTCGAACAGCGAAGTTGCAGTACGATTACTCATGCTCTCTCTGTATATTTAATCTGTAGCACGGTGCTTCTTTCGAATCTATTATCAATGTGATCGGGTCTACATTCCGACCGGTGAAAGTCGATCCACAGCAGAAGAAAAAAAAGAACATAAAACCAAAAAAAAAAATAATAAAATCAATGACGAGTTAGTTCGTTTCTCAAATTACTTAGCACACACAGTCACGATTTATTAGAACACTATTTATTAATTTATACGGTGGACATATATTTATATTTGATTAGTGGAATTTTTGTAACGAGACACTTCATGTACCAATAAAAATAAAATGGAAGTATGTAATTTTTATTGGCACGAAGTTCACTCATTGCTGATTGCGTTCTCTTCCGTCTCGCTTATTAGCAAAGCAAATTCCTGCCGATTACGTGTCGCTGGGTGAACTTGAAAAGAGGCCGCGTTCTCGGAGGATTTTTTTTTTTTTTTTTTTTTCCTTTTCATGCCCAAGGCGAAACGATATTCTGGCATGATTAACATGAGAAGCGGCGTGTAGCGAGTAGCGTAGGCGAGGCCCATCGATCGTCAGGGGCATGCGTAGGCAAAATTCAAAGTGGGACTGAAAGTTGTGGGAGGCGGGGCCTTCTTCTTATTCAAACCTATCTTCGTCTCCGCATTCGCTAGAAATCTGTTAATCCGTTTAGTCCGCTCTTCAACGGTGTCGTTCTTTATTAAAGGTACAACTTCTCATTTAACGTTTCGCCCCGATTGAAAAAATTCGTACTACGATTGTAAAAAGAAGTTTCAGGTTTCCGAAAAGATGGAATCGTTGCGGATAGCAGTTTTGCTTCTTTCCCTGTTTGCAATTGCGAACGGCGGATACTATCAGTCGAGAATCTTGACGCCCGCGAATATCGGTAAGCCAAAGTGAAACGCTTCGCGCGTACCTTTTCATTTAAACTATTTCAATTACATTTTTTTTCAGGCTGCGAGTCTTACACTTGCGGGGTTAACGCGAGGTGCACTCTAAGCGAAGGCAGGGCGGTTTGTTCTTGCATGAATTTGCACATGGGGGATCCTCTTTCCCGCTGCGCTAGGGTAGAATGCTTAAGTTAGTGTTTTTCGCCACGGATTCTACCACCCTGAACATTACGAATAGCGATGTATTTGTAATTGCGCGCGTTGAATGTTTTCAGTCAACGAGGATTGCATTGGAAGCAAGGTGTGCACCAACAACAGGTGCATAAATCCTTGCGACGGTTTGTGCGGCGTGAACGCGTTATGCGAGACTAAAAGTCACGTTCCAACCTGTTACTGTCCCCCTGGTCACACGGGAGATCCTTTCACCTCTTGCCAGATCGCTGACCCCCGTGAGTAATATTTCTCGTGCATCTATTACAGCGTATCGCTACACAGCAAGCTCTTTTACTCTTCGAAGCAATTCAATAGACAAAGATAAAAGGATTCGGTAGCGTATTACGATGGTATCGAGTTCTGCATTCCTGCTTTCAATCTCTATACCACCTTTGCGCTGCTCTGTATTTTGTACGCGTAAGTGAAGTACTCTTAACGCATCGAGTATCGCGTGAGTCATCGCTAAATTTTCTGCTCGGGTCGTTTTTTTTTGTCCTTTTCATAATTACTTCGTCTTTTACGTAGTACTTACTTCCATAGTCTTGCTAGTATTACAAGACGTGCTACTTTGCATGCTGCGCGAAGGAATAGAAAAATTCGTTGCGGCCCTCGAACGTCTTAAACGCGAGAGTGAGCGAAATATAAATGAACCTTTTTATAGAGGCCGCCTGCAAGCCGAGTCCCTGTGGATCGAACACGAAATGCGAGGTAGTGAACGAGGTACCGGTTTGCAGTTGTCTTCCGGGTTACAGAGGGTCTCCCCTGACTGGCTGCCGGCACGAATGCGAAAGCGACAGCGAATGTCCCAATCACCTTGCCTGTTCCTCTTCCTTTAGATGCGAAAGTCCGTGCAAGTGTGGGGCGAACGCGGAGTGTCAGGTTGTCAATCATCTGGCCAAGTGTACTTGTCCAAACGTGAGTAATAGTCCGTGTCTTTGATATCGTTTCGTATCGGGGCGGGTCTAGGATCCTTCCTTGGGAGAGCGAAATTTATATTTAAAGGTGCACACATTTGAACCTTTCTTTAGATAGTTTAACGTCTGCTTGCGAATTATCGTGAGGTATATTAAACGTGTGTCTAACAAATTCTTCCGAATACGGCATAATATTTTCATCGGTATCTATCAATTAGTTTTATAACGGAGATAAAAATTGATGGCAGAACTGGCTGGGAAATCCGTTCGTATCGTGCCGGCCCGAGTGCACCACGCACTCGGAGTGTCCAAGAAGCAAGCCGGCCTGTTTGTACCAGAAATGCGTGAACCCTTGCGACGGAGTGTGCGGCGTGAACGCGGATTGCAATCTTCGGGACATAACTCCGGTTTGCAGCTGCCCCAAGCACATGACTGGCAATCCTTTCGTCAGCTGCAGGCTATTCGAAGCGCGTGAGTGACTCCGCCGCCTTTGAATTCCCAAGGTTCTAGATTCCAAAGCTTTTCGAAAACGCTATTACCGGAGCGCGGATTATACAAAGTGCAGGGCGTTTTAAAATACTTGGGGGATGAAACGAATCTCTGCTTCAATTGTGTTTAGCAAAATTATGAATTTAACAATCAAGATTCGCTGGGTGCTAACTACTACTCGACCTGATAAATTGAAGTGAACTTTGGGAATAAGTTTAGCGATCTTTTGACATCCGTAGGAGATCTATGCGAGCCTAATCCCTGCGGAGTTAACGCGATCTGCACTCCTGGCCACGACAATACGGGAAAAGAGAGGCCGGTGTGTACGTGTCCCACGGGGTATATAGGGAACGCTTTGTCCAGTTGTCAACGCGGAGAATGCTTCACCGACAACGAATGCCCGGACAACAAGGCGTGCATCGATTTCACTTGCCAAAATCCTTGCACCGGCAAAGAGTGCGGGCCAACCGCGACCTGTACACCTAGACGTCACATCGCGGTCTGCACTTGTCCCGATGGAACGCGCGGGGACGCTCTTTACAATTGCAATCCGATCGATAGCAGATCGGTGTACAATTATGGTCGCGCTTATCGATATCGCTGTTGCTAAATGATCAGCACCGATTGCGTATCTCGCGAGCACTGTTACCTCTTGTAACGTAACATGGAAAAAAAGAAATACAACTCGTGTTCATGAGTATTAGGATAGTGGATTACTGTGTAACTTCTGCTAGTACGTCTTAATAAACCATATCTACAACGTTTAATCGGAGATTCGCAAGTTTTGCAAGAAGCTTTGACGCTTTCGTCCAGTTAAGCGTCTGTAAATTGTCGTGCGTGTAGCCTTTTCCGTACGCATTTCGATATTTGAATGAAAGAAATAAATTGGATGCGTATTTTTTTTTAATCACCACAATCGTTCGAGATTACTTTTTAATCCTTCTTTTAAACCTACGAATTTAGTTAACAAGTTTACTTTTCTCTTTCACTTTATCGCGGTGCTAATAAGCGCAAGCTAAGTGCGTAGCGGTTAATTTGAAGCGCGTTAAATATTCGTGCGGTCCCGGGGGAAAAGCACACGAAATTCCCGTGGCACTCTAAGCGTAAATATGTTCTAAATTTGAATTTGCATCACGGCGATGCGCGCGTCTACGTCGCAGTGCGCATACGCGAGTTCATAGCGCTGATCCATTATTCGACGATGGCCCGCCAGAGACCGATACGTTAGTGCGCGAACGACTATCGAGGATGGGATATCGACGTCGCTGCGAGTTTTTTTGAATTTTCGTCTACGCAGTTAGTTAAGAACCCTTTAAAAAACGATCGAGTTAATAACAACGAGCCTGCCTTCGGCAGCGAAGGCCTATTTCACTTGGGGGTTGGCCCGCTGGGCTCTGTCGGCCCAGAAACGTGGAGAAATGTCGATTCGCACGGCAGCCTATCGTCTCATACAAAATGGTCGAGCCTTACTGCATTCCGTTAGAAATACCGAGTGTTTCTACTCTAATTGCCACCCAAGGAGCTATCACGACAAGATACACGTTGTACAAGTAGGTGAGTCTCCCGGCTGAAGAATTCTCCAGCACTTTTTAAGAATATTTCCCTCGACGTCGAAGGACCTTGGCACGGTCGATCATAAAAACAGAGACCTTCGACGTATTTAACCTCCTCGCTTGACAATTCGCGTATGTATTTATATATACAGTCGCCGTAAAAAGTATTCGCCCATCGCCGTGTATATTCTCTCGTTTAGCTGTCAAGTAATCGCCTCCGAATGTATTAAATTCCTTATCTTTAAAATTTCGCGCCTCGCAATCGAAATACCGAATTTAATACGTAAAATTTATCGTACGTTGACGGTTGGCGAATTTTTGCGGGGCTGAAGTATTTTGCGCGGTGATTTGCAGGCAAGTCCCAGGGCTGCCTGCCCCAGGGTAACAGTAATGTATCCGGTACAGGGAGACACCTTGGCTATTTGGGTGCCCATGCTCGACGAATCTTTGTTGATAACATCTTAAAAAGAGTCACCAACAGCTTGGCCGCCGATTTGCGTAGAAAAGCTGCCAGTAAACTGGTCTTTGGGGGAGATTCTGCTCCTTTTTTTGCATTGGTCGGAGTGTCTTTGGCATCTGGCACAGGGATACTAACAAAAGATGACGAATTGGAAGGAGTCTGCTGGGAAATTCGGGTAAATAATAATTACAGTCTTTGTACCTCGTTAGGAGATTTAGTAGACTGTGAATTTTATGCATTCGTGGGAAATTTAATTGAGGAAAGAAAATGTGGATGGCTTGTAACTTGCAAAGATTATAAAATATCTAAATTAAGGCAGACAACGTGGTGTGTATTTAGAGCATAAACATGTTCCACTTTTAATGCATCCGATAATCCACTTAATATTGCTTTGTAATAGAAGCAAAAACAGACTTAGTAGACTGTGGATTTTCATGCATATGTGGGGAATCTACGCGAGCAAAAAAATTGAAATGACTTCTAATGTGCAAAGATATATAAATTATATAAATTGAAGCATGCAAATTGCTGTATTTAGAGCACAACAGTGTTCCACTTCACTGGGTGTATTTCTAAAAATATGAGTCTATAAATTTTTATACGTTTATGGGAAACTTAGATGTGCAGAAAAATGTAGGACATATATAGAGTGGAAAATATCTAAATTAAGAAACAGAAGTTACCCTATTTAGATGATGAAATCAGTTTCTATTTAGGCTAAGCTTCTCTAATCGTATATTTTTAAAAATACGAGTCACTACAAAATTCTGCAGTCAGATATTTTTAATCTCCTTATAGTTGCTATCTTAATCCGTTATCAGATTGGATAGTAACGAAATAAAATATCTGATTCGCAGGAGGCTATATCGAAATTGCAATGGAACACGCCTCAAAACGACCAAAATTACGCGGAAATCAAAGACGAGGAGAAAGCTGTCGCTTTAAAAGATTTTGTAATCGGCTCCCCGATCGCGAAAGGATGCTCCGCGGTTGTATACGCGGCAAGATTCAACGACTCCCCCGGCAACGAGCATCAAAGCCGTATAAACGTCGACGACCAGGCCCGAGACGTAACTGCATTTCCATTGGCGTTAAAAATGATGTTCAACTATGACACCGAGTCGAACGCGTTGTCTATTCTAAGATCCATGTACCGGGAAACGGTGCCAGCGAGGAAACATTTGCAAAACGAAGAGCTGGCCGAGTGGGAGCAAAAGATGGCCGAAAGGAAAGCCAAGCTTCCGCCGCATCCGAATATCGTAGCGATGTATTACGTTTTCGCCGATAGAGTCCCAGCGCTTCCGGGTTCATTGGGAATGTATCCGGATGCTTTGCCCGCGCGAATAAACCCCCATGGATCTGGCAGGAACATGAGCTTGTTTCTACTTATGAAAAGGTTTCTATCTTACTGAAAATTAGTTGCTAAAACACTTTACCGATTGCTCGTAATCGAAACTGCTACACACCCCGACCGGCTCAGTTTCGGATATTGCGCGGCAACGTGCACGCTTACTATTGAATCGTAATTCCGCGGAGCCCTCGCCATAACGCTCTTATCTCTCCTATCTTTACGATACTAACGTTTTATTGTGATCTATAATTTTTACCGCCGCTGCGTTTACTCTTTCTTTCCCCACTTCCTCCTTTAATTCGCTTCTGTCCATCCTATCGAAGTCCCGCGAAAGGATTGTACCCATTACCTATTTCCCTCTTCCAGATTGTCGTATCTCGCTCAAGCGATCAGCCCTTGGTTGTTTCCTTTTGCTTTTATTAAATACATTAACGTACCCACGGTCCTTATATATATATTTGTATCGTCTGTTGTATTTTATTATATACTGATCTTGCCATTGCGCTTCCGTGTCCCGATTCGCTAAAACATTTGACTCTACTACGTATTTGTTACGCGATACGCGAGAATAAAAACGGGTTGAGAGTCGCGGACTCGTGAATCGTCTCTCGAACAATATGAAACAGCTGCATTCCCGTTTCGCTGCTACAGATACGATACCACGCTGAAGCAATACTTGAACGATCGGAACGTGAATACCAGGGAATCTATTCTATTGCTAGCGCAATTGCTGGAGGGTGTGACTCACTTGAACGCGCACAGCATTGCACATCGGTAAGACAATACCCCTTGTTCCAATAGAATGCTATTGTATCGAGTATCGGCAACACCGTATCACGTTTCACTCGCGCGCCATTGTTCTCCTTAAAAAAATGCAGCGATCTGAAGAGCGACAATATCCTGCTGGATTTGTCGGAAGAAACGGACAACTGTCCATCGTTGGTGATAACAGATTTCGGCTGCTGCCTGGCGGATAAAGGCCACGGATTGTACCTGCCCTACAACACCATGGATATCGATAAAGGGGGCAACGTCGCGTTAATGGCACCGGAAGTGATCACGGCGGAACCCGGTCCGTTCACCAGCATCAATTACACGAAAGCCGATCTTTGGACGGCCGGGACCATAGCTTACGAAATATTCGGCATGAAAAATCCGTTCCACGGCGACAGCGACGGGCCTTCCCTTAGAAATCATAATTACAAAGAGAAAGATCTTCCGCCTCTACCTAATCACGTGCCGCCGCTTATTTCCGCGTTGATAAGGAACTTACTATCGAGAAGTTTATACAAGGTACTTCGACTCACCGTATAATCCTTTCGCTACTGTAATTGCAGAGATCTGTCCAATTTACATTCGTCACCCATCCTCGAGCGTATCTCTTTCCCCCCTCCTCCCATGCCGGCATACTTTTACATAAATGGTTTCCTGCACTTCCCTGCGAGGCTATACGTCCTTCGTAGCGAAAGATTTAAACGTATTTCCCGTGCGAGAGTTTTCCTATTCTCATCGCGATACCGATTTCAGAGACTCGATACAGAAACCGCGGCAACTATAGTGCAACTGCACTTATGGGCACCGAGTTCTTGGTTTAGAAGTGATGGGAAATTACCTTCCAGTAACGAGGTGTGTCTAATTTGTCTGAAAATTTATTTAGAAGATCGTTCCACCGCGTATAATCTCTTTACTTTTGTACAGATAATGGAATGGCTTCTGTGTTTAACTACGAAAGTACTGTGCGAGGGGCGGAATTCGATGGTACGGCTACCGGAAATGGAAATATCGTCCGACGAGAGCAGATTACAGAGATCGGGTAAAAAGAATTCGTTAGACCGATCGATTTCGACGAGATCCTGCGGACGGCGCACCATGCCGGAGTATCAGCTAATCGCGAGTTTCCTCGGTAGAATCACGCTCGGCAACATTAGGGCCGCCTTGAAATGGATCCAGCAGAACCTTTAATATATTTTCTAGCGAGAACAGGAGGTAATAACACGAAGAAAGTATTTCGCGGTTGCATATCGAGAAACGAAGCCGTTCTACTACGTAACTCGCGTCGGCACGAAACCAAGATTTGTTGGAATATTTTTATATACCCGATTTTATCATATATCGTGCTTAACGTTTCTCAGTTGTTTTTTCCCTTATATTATTAATTTATTTTTGATACTCGGGGAAGCACAAAAGGGTCATATATAGTTCTCGCTGAAGGAGAATCGGTGTTAATCGGTATCGATCGAAGAGGACGCGTTACGGTGATTCTTTTGTGATTCGCGTGCCTTGCAATTGGAACGCGTACTAGAAAATATAGCGAAGCATATTTATTTGAAACCGTTTTATTGTCGTGTGTTCATCTTATTTATGGCGAATAATCGAATCGACGTGGTAACTTATTATTTAACGCGCGCGTGGAGGACGTTCTTCACGATCCGGTGAAGACGATTTACTCCGTATCGCCGGCGGGCGCTTAACAATTCACTGTGCGATACTAGAATCGTATTGACACTTGATGATTTTCACGTAGATTTTCGCGTCTTCCGCGTCTCAAAAGTGAATAAAAAAAAAAAAAAAAAAAAAAAAAAAAAAAACCAATGAAACGCGTATCGGAATATACGTACAATTATTTCTTTTGCTTCGAAATTTTCCACGCTCTCAATGAAACGTAAACGTCGTACAGACACGGATATTACAGCGGACGGGTGTACAACTATAATACTGTAAACTATTGTTAAAAAAGAATAAAGCTTGTACATAGTGATCGTGAACTTGAACTTAAGTCAAGTAGTTTTCTTCGGCTTTCCGCATATTTGCATCTTGTATTTCATCTCCTCGAAATCTAAATTCTTCGACTCCGCCATATCTTTCAAGTACGCTAGATACTCGTCGAGGGACAGAGCTCTCTTGCGAAACTTGAAAAACGCCAGGCCCGTGTCCGTGGTTGTTAGCGTGACCATGTCGAGTATCCGCGCAGATATTAGCCATTTGTCGCTTTGCGACAATGGCAGCAGCTGAGCGCCTTGCTCGAAGGAAATTGGGTCCATTTCGCAGTAGGCTGGCTGGCGCAAAATGAAATAAATATATGCGCGCAAGTATTTGGGCACTGGACTTCTAGTTACCTTCGAACATCACGTGCAACGGAATAATCTCAGGTTCGTCTTTTTTCTTAACGAAAAAATCGTCCATCTTGGTCTCAATGCAAACGCGTTCATTACAGCTGAAGCAACTTTTTCGTAAGCCACGTGAAAATCGGCGCAACCTGAAGTGTGAACATTTGAGGAGCCGCTTTTGTTCGACTCGTTCGAATAAAATTTCGGATGATTTTTCTCGGGACACGCGAGGAGATCGAACGATGAAATTTAATACGTATGGGTGTCCGTCTGTGTGCAGAGATCGCGAGAAAGTTGATTTAATTGACGCGCTGCGAAACGCGAAGCCTCCTTTCGTTCACGAAATTCTCAGCGAGTGTTTCTTCAACTGCTTCTGCGAAACCATTTGCAGCACAAAAAGAAGGCTCGACATACGTGGAAGCATAGCGCGTGCAAAAATTGGGTGAGAAAGAGTGGAAAGAATGATGTCTCGGTAATGGAATATATGCATTTCTAAATCTCTCTCTCTCTCTCTAAGTGCAGAAGAAATCTTCACGACATAGACATACCGGCTCTGTTAATTTTTCTCAAGAAAAATCAGGACATTACCCATCTGAATTTGGGTAGCAACAGCATCACCGATAGCGGTTTCATAAATTTGCTCGATCATTTTCTGGTAAAGGAAATTCAAATTAATATTAGGTAAATGCAAAAATTTTAGTCTTAGCTTTCGATGAATTTTGTTGCATCCAATGCGATTTTATTCTTTTCCAACGGGATCAAAAACGTGGCGGAAAAAGTTACACGATACGAAAAAGTATACTTGGAAGATTAATTTGCGATAGCTGTATCGTATATGAATAAAGTAAAATTAAAAATAAATACTGAAACTTTCACATGCGCCTAGGATCTTTAAAGATAGAAACAATCAACGATAAATATTGTTCGTAATATATATTTGCATCCAGGTGTATAAGAATATCGAACAACTGGATATTGAAAATAACGATATCGCCGATCATGGGATTAATCACATGCTGGAAGTGGGGGAAAAGTTAGAACTGAGAAGCCTCAATTTGAGGGCAAACAAATTTGGAAGTGAAGTAAGCGAATACGTACATCTTTTTTTCATTTTTAATCGATAAAATTTGCCAGAAAGTTAGAATGTGTTCCTAAAGGGTTGACGGCAATTTCGTGTGACTAGACATCGAAGAATGCGGCGCTCTTTTTATTGGAAAACGAACACATGCAGAGTTTAAACGTCGCGGACGTGAATCAAACGGCTTCTGGATTAATTTACTTCATGATGGCTTTGAGGTCGGACCAAGAACGTTCTAATAAGACTCTAAAGAGTTTGGACATCAGTCGCCCTAATCCCGGATGCATGTACTACTTTGACTCGGCTCACTTCGCCGACGCGATTGGCCGTATGCTCGAAGTAATTATTTATTTATCGGCGTACCGTAGTTCATTGGCAAAGAATACAATGATAGAGTATTATTGCAGAGAGATTCGGTATTCCTACTCTCCCATAAATATAAAAAAAATATATGAAATATTCGATGCACGAGCCATCGCATTTTAAGGGAGAAACGATGATACGTTTACCCTTCGTTTTAACTTTGTTACGAAGGCTAGGAAGTTACAATGAAACTAAAAAGCTAGGATCGTAAAATTACGTTCGCAGTCGAATACCACTCTGGCAGCGATACATTTGCAAAAGTACAACTTCGGTTGCCACGACATCGAAATCATGATGTCTAACGCAAGATACAACAACTCGTTGCACTTGCTGGACTTGGGGTGCAACAATATTGGAGATCACGGGATCGATAGTATTTGCGCGTGGCTGGCAAAAAGACCAGCCTTGAAGACTCTAATATTGCATGGGAATATAGTTACGGATCACGGAGCAAGGTATTTCCATATGAAAATGAAATCCAAGAGAAACTCTTCTAAGGGTAACCGTAGTCACTTTTAGGAGTCTAAGCTTCGCTCTTCCGTTTTCCAAGCTATTGTCCCTCGACATCTCGTACAATAAAATCACCGACGATGGGATGGTGAATATTTTGTACACGTTAAAGAAAAGTCCGCTGCTGAGGCAGCTTAGAATATTCGGCAATATCGTCGGCCACCCAGTTGCAAAGGTGGGTGGCTAAATTTTGTAATATTGCAATTAGGATGGTGTCTACTCGGCAATTCCTTGCAGATAGTGAAACGAATGCTCGTATCTCAAGTCTTGCAGCAAGAGAACATAGATGTTAGACCGTATCGAGTTGATCATAGGTGGTATTTCGCGAGGTACGAGGGAGATTATTGTAAAAAGCGTTTTGAAGATGTTCGCTACAATCTTGTTTCGCGAGTGCCGAAACGTGCTCCGCCTTCGCGTCGTTTCATTGGAAAGTATTACAAATATACGTACTCGAGGACAACTGAAATTGCCCTGCAGCAGGTACATGATTCTCACGATCATTTGCGATGGCAATTTTTTAAAAAAAAAAAAACACCCTAGTCTGTAGCTTCTGCAGCGTGTGCTGAAATTCGCCTCCGGTTAGGGTTTACCGAAAAACGCTCTTCGTTCTTTTTCAGTCGACTGTTACTTTAGTTTCCCAAATGCTCAGTAGACATCACACGAGAGACTGCAGGTGTTGCTACTGCCTGAAGTGCCGGGGTAATTGTACTTTTTTATTCTTCGCGTTGATATAAGCCCCTGTTTTAATTAGGAAACGTTCTCAGCTCCGCATTACGACGAGCAATGCAGGGATCCTGATCAACCGGAGACTTGCACCTGTTGCAAGTGTAAAGGGTCCGAGAGTAGCGATTGGTCTATAGACAAATCGGTTTTAAAGAGGGTCGTATCTCCTCTCGATCTCGCGAAGAATATCGAGTATATCTTAAAACGCGTGAACTCGTCGGCTCGGGAAAATATCTTGAGATGGATCAACATCGACCAAGATATCCTAGAGGAAGACTTGAAACTTATTGGCGGTACGAATCTTTAAGTCTGTTGTTGTTCGACGCGAATTGAAATTGCATGTCAGCAGCAATAATTCGAGTGGAAATTTTCATACACTTCTATTAGCAATTAATATTAATAAACTTTTATTTAATGCTTGAAGATCGGAGCGCGAGCGAAGGAAGTTCGGAAACCGTTTCGTGCAAGTGTTCTTGGATGCAGCTAAGCGTATCCGAGTTGCAGAAATATTTGCAAGAATCTTCGTCGAAAGACATACTTATCATACCTAAAGACAACTCTGTCTTTACGAAGAACGTTTGCAATGACTCTGGCGATGAAGTTTCTCCTTCATCGGAGTACCGTGAAAACGCTTAAGAGGGGGGAAAGAAGCGTGGACAAATATTTCCACTTCGAAAATGTTACTTTTGTTTGCATACTTCTCTCGAGCGTACAGATTTATTGGCAAAGAAAGAGACTCGCGGAGTACAAAAATAAAAAATAATGAATCGATCCTTCGTAGGTATATCTGCTACTAGAAATTGTTTAATTTTTGGTAGTCAGTTGCTTCTTTGCAACCTTGGCTTCTTCTTTGTTGCTCCTCGCGTTGCGGCGACCGTCGATCAGCATAGCTTTGCCTTCTTCTTGCTTGCTTTCCGTCGTAGCTTCCGGAGACAGCTGGTTGGAATCGGTTTCACGGGGCATCTTGTTACTCAACATAAGACTGTGCGTCTCGGGCGACATCGGCCTTCTCAGGATGTTCTCCTTGTTCCTCAGGGAATCTGCTAGTAGTGGATAAGTCGCGTGCTTCACGTTGTGTGCTTCCCTAAAGGTGTGAGGGAAGGCGTTGATGGTGACTCCTGCGCCTTCGTAAGAGCTGTCCACCAGCTGTCTCGCCGGGTACGGATTCACCATTCCGGAATCCATTTCCTGGACGTACATATTCTGATGTATCGTCTGCTTGTGCGTATGGGGATGAATATGTTGATGGCCGACGGTGTGATACGGAAGAGCGGCGTTCACGTTCACATATGTTTTGGTTCTGCCATGGGGTCCTACTTTCGTGTGCTGCGAATAGTTGATAAATTTCCATTACTATTGTTTTACGCGTCGCCACGGTTTTATATTTAGACGCAGGGTGTTTATGCGTTTTTGGGGGAATTCAATCCTTCCGGATGGAATGTAACAAATAGACTGCGGACCTTTGCGCTGGATGTGGAAGGTTTAAATATTCAAAGTACCACAAGGTGCATTCAGTAAGTAATAAATGATTACTATCGTTACTATTATCGATAAACGCTTTGGAAGCGACGTATCGCAGAAGCAAACGGAATGGCGATCTACAATTATCGTACATTATATAAAATCATTTGATACTTTGCTACTTACGGCGTGCGGCATCATTACCGGAGACTTGGCATAGGCGAACGAATACGATGGGACGGGCATCATAGCCATCGATTCCACTTTCTGGCAAGTGCACTCGTTGACGAGTCCGTGAAGAGGATTGGTGCAACCAGAGACCGCGGGCATTTGGATGTACATAGATGACTCTGGCTCGGGGATCATCATCAGATGCTCGTGATAGGTAGGAACGATCGGCATTACAGCCAGCGATTCTTGAGGCGCCGGCAACTGGTACAGAGGTCTTTCGACGATGCGCATCGGCTTGGGCTGCTCGGTAACGGGTATCGGTTCTGCATCGGGAGTTGGAGCTGGCTTGGGATCTGGTTTCGGAGTTACCTCAGGTGGTGACTGGATTGGGGCGGATTGAGCGCAAGGCGGAGAGGCAGGTTGAACGATTCGCACGGTGTGAATCGGTTGGACCACTTGCTGAGGAAGTACTATGTTTGCCTGGGACAGAGGTTGCGGAATGGGTTGAACCATTTGCTGAGGAACCATTATACTCGCCTGAGGTTGAATCATGCTCAAAGTTTGAAGTTGCTGAGGAATGGCCTGAGCTTGCATCGTCAGGGGAACCGCGTACCGATTTTCCGGCTCTATTTGAAGGCAAAGCGCCGCTTTCTTGGATCTATCCTTGTCGTCGCCGGCTTCGTCGATCTGCAGATTCTCGTTGGCGGTCTCCACTTCGCTGTCCTTGGCCAGAGACTTCTTCTCGATGTTCTTGGGAGCTGGGCCAGCCTGAGCCAGGCTGATACCCAGCAGCACGATCAGAAAACACGCGTTCAACTTCATCGTTCGGCGGTGAGTCTTCGTTGCTTCTCTTGGTCACTTCGAATGTGGATCCATCGATCAAATTTAGTATTTATAGGGATTCCCTGGCTCTCGTGGAATTCGGGCAACGTTGGGGGACGGACGAGCTTAGGCAATTCCCGGCTTCACGCAATGAAAACGCGGCCCCGCTGAAAATGCTGATCGCGGATTATTTCGTCACAGGTAGAGGTGTTTCACAAAAATTCGAGGACAATGCGGGGCACCTCTTTCGAGAAAAACGAGGATAAATCGAGCGTTATATTGCTAGCTGGTATTTGCATAAGTCTAATAAACGGGAGCGTATTCGTTTATGAAAGGAAAGATAGACGCAAACGGTAGGAGAAATTACGCGGGTGGATTCTGGGGCGATGAACACGATATTGTTTCGCAAAGAATAAAAGAATTCATTGAAATAGTTGCGTATAATTAATATAAAATAAATTACAAATAAAACGGATCAATGAAAACCCTCTACTCGTGGATCTTTTCTTGAGTGTATCTATTTTAGATGCAAATGTATTTGGTGGAAGATCAGAGGCATCAATAAATTGCTACAAAAGTATTAAACAAGAAAGTGTAACATTTAACTGCAGACCTAAAAATTCTCATCGATCGGATATCGATCGTAATTGCAGGGCTTTCGTAATGATCTACATTTTTGGAGTTGCCTCCTTTCCGGAAAAAATGTGCAGCGTTGCAATCTGCGGCGAATCGATGTACGCGTGCATTATTGTGGGTCACCGAATGCGTGTAACAATGCAGGAGGGGAAGGGATAGCGAAGGATATGTATTCGTACGATATTGCATCAATCAAAGTCAACATAAATTGTTAAAGAGTTACACAGTTTACGCGTAAATGCAAATGCGGTTAATCCTTGCGAGATCACGGTGCATTTGAGAGGTACAAATGTTTAAAATCAGTTCTCGCAATGCAATATAAACCAATTCCCCGCCTGACCGGAAATAATACGCAATTAGGATCTCATTGTATCGCGTAACAGCTATCCCTTTGTCAGCAATCTCAACGTACATCTGTTTAAATATACTTGTAGCCACATTTTGCACGCATGTCCCAGATACACCGCGAGCTCCCAAGAGTTAATAGAAAAAGCAGAGTTCCCTTGAGAAGCGAATAGTGGTTTATTACTTATTACGCTTATTACTTAATAACGAAGTACAACGTAATTCAAGTAAGTAATGGTCTATGTCTTGCAATGTTTTATAAGCTAACTCTTACAAACTATTCCTATAAACCCATTTACAATACATCTTACAACTAACGCTTCGCAGCACCCATCCCGGAATGGACACGGACAATTCGCTGCACTCTGATTATCTTCCGGCTCCCATCCCCGAATAAACTTGGCGAATTCGTTTCACTGGACAGTGGACGCAACGGTCAGCTTTACGAGTACTTTTTGGATCACCAGCCCACCCGACAGTTTGAGGAGGAATTAAAAGAGGGTTCGATTAACAATACACATAAAAATAAGGAACGTGCAAGCGGCTGAAGCAGTGGTCAGCAGCTTCTAGTCCAGGATATCAAGAACACAGCGGACGAAGAAGAACTTAAAGAATAGACACTGTTTTATACATTACAAATTAATTATTGCTAAACAACATGGTAACGCGTATTAGTTTATAAGCTCATTTTGACATTACTGTAACTTGTAGTTTATCAACAAATTTAAATAAATGCCTAATTAAAGATAATTCATTGTTTAAACATTTACTGACCTGTTCAACAATCCTAAACTGACCATTCCAAATCCTTCAAAGAGAAGTACCGCGGAGGAACTTTAATAAAAAAGTTCTGAAGCGAGACACTCTAAAAACAAGCCCCGCACACCATTAAACTAGTTAGTAGTTAAACTTAAATTTTGCCGAATTAGTCATAAATCGCGGCAGTTCTTCGACAATGACGTCACCTTGCCATGTTAGCAGATACCTCCTCACATATCATATTCGCCTAATACAAAGTCGTCAAATCGGCCGAAGGTTTCTTGGGAAGGCTAAGAAACTCGGCAGTTCCTGGAAAATGACGTCACTTCTAGGAACCGCCGAAATTCCTGGAAATGACGTCATCTTGCCATGTTAGCAGATACCTCCTTGCAACTCATATTCGCCTAATACAAAGTTGTCAAATCAGCCGAAAGTTTATTGGGAAGGCTAAGAAACTCGGCAGTTCCTAGAAAATGGCGTCACTTCTAGGAATCACCAAAATTCTGGGAAATGACGTCATCTTACCATGTTAGCAGATACCTCCTCACATATCATATTCGCCTAATACAAAGTCGTCAAATCGGCCGAAGGTTTCTTGGGAAGGCTAAGAAACTCGGCAATTCCTGGAAAATGACGTCACTTCTAGGAATCACCAAAATTCTGGGAAATGACGTCATCTTACCATGTTAGCAGATACCTCCTTGCTACTCATATTCGCCTAATACAAAGTCACTAAATCGGCCGAAAGTTTATTGGAAAGGCTAAGAAACTCGGCAGTTCCTGGAAAATGACGTCACTTCTAGGAACCGCCGAAATTCCTGGAAATGACGTCATCTTGCCAAGTTAGCAGATACCTCC
Organism: Eucera pruinosa; assembly: GCA_028830335.1. Taxonomy (NCBI): domain Eukaryota; kingdom Metazoa; phylum Arthropoda; class Insecta; order Hymenoptera; family Apidae; genus Eucera; species Eucera pruinosa. Next base: position 1,986,297 of record JAMYCR010000012.1, on the reverse strand, counting down.
TCGCACATCATATTCGCCTAATACAAAGTCGCTAAATCGGCCGAAAGTTTATTGGGAAGGCTGAGAAACTCGGCAGTTCCTGGAAAATGACGTCACTTCTAGGAATCGCCAAAATTCTGGGAAATGACGTCATCTTGCCATGTTAGCAGATACCTCCTTGCTACTCATATTCGCCTAATACAAAGTCGTCAAATTGGCGGAACGTTACCTTGAAAACCCGAGAAACTCAGGAATTCATGGAAAATGACGTCATTTCTAGGAATCGCCGAAATTCTTGGAAATGACGTCATACCTCTAAACTTTCGGCGACCTCCTTGCATGTCATATTCTCCTGATACAAAGAACCTAAAATTTTTCGAAAAATTTGGAGACATTGTATTAGGCGAATATGATGTGCAAGGAGGTATCTGCTAACATGGCATGGTGACGTCATTTCCAAGAATTTCGGCGATTCTTAGAAGTGACGTCATTTTCCAAGAACTTCCGCGATTCTCGAGTTTTCGGGTAAACGTTCGGTCCATTTGACAACTTTGTATTAGGCGAATATGATATGCGAGGAGGTATCTGCTAACATGGCAGGATGACGTCATTTCCAGGAATTTCGGCGATTCTTAGAAGTGACGTCATTTTCCAAGAATTTCCAAGTTTCTCGAGTTTTCGAGTAAACGTTCGGCCGATTTGACAACTTTGTATTAGGCGAATATGATATGTGAGGAGGTATCTGCTAACATGGTAAGATGACGTCATTTCCCAGAATTTTGGCGATTCCTAGAAGTGACGTCATTTTCTAGGAACTGCCGAGTTTCTTAGCCTTGCCAATAAACTTTCGGCCGATTTAGCGATTTTGTATTAGGCGAATATGAGGTGCGAGGAGGTATCCTGCCATTATGGCAAGATGACGTCATTTCCAAGAATTTTGGCACTTCGTAGGAGTGACGTCATATTCCAGGAATTGCAGAGGTTTTAGGACTTCGAGCTCGTTCATTCCAACATTCTTGCGCGTCTTACTAACATTTGAACTTAATAGTAATTTAATTGTGTGTAGGGCTTTTTTTTAGAGTTTCTCGCTTCGGAACTTTTTATCTAATTGTAAGTTCCTCCACGGTACTTCTCTTTAAAGGATTTGGAATGGTCAGTTAAGGGACAGTTGGACAGGTCAGTAAATGTTTAAACAGTTAATTATATTTTTAAGTAGGCGTTTATTTTAACTTTCTGATGCAGTACAAGTTCCAACAATATATGTTACATTTACATTTTATATAATTTATAATACTCAGATATAAACAATGCAAAATGATATTTAATAAGCATTTCTTCGAGTTCCTCTTTCTTCTTTTCGTTCCCACTGTACTCTACTCCAGAGACGATGTCCTCTGGTCCATTGCAACTGCTCAAGTGTAAATAATCCTTGTTAAGCAATCCGTGTTTTAATTTCTCCTGGAATTACTCTCGGCCGCTATTTCGTCCAAGGCTTCCGGTTATCGTTTATACTTGTCCATCGTTCTTTTGCCAAAGATACCCAGCCCTTTAATTAACAGTTTTACGCAAGTAGAAAGTCAGGGGAACCTGCGCACACGAATGAGTATATTATTAGTAAGCGAATATTTCTTAAAAATTAAGATCAGAGCGCGAAGCATCCTCCACCCTTGGGTGTCGGCGCGCGACTGGCGGATCACGGCTGCTGTCTGTCGCATAATGAAGGGGTAGCTTTCGTGACGTCACACCACGAAGATCCGCCCGACAGAAAACGGGCTAGTGCTAAATAAAGACAGAGCTACATCGTTCTCCTTGTCTAAAGTGATAAGCTATGACGTTTAAAACACCTTCTCTTACTCTCCGAGATCGTGCCTGTAACACGAACGTGCGTATCCAGCTAGATAAACAAGGACGGCGTTACTTTTAGACAAAGAAAAGGAACGCATCAGTTTTAGACGAAGACAGTGATATAGAAAAGGAGTGCACTATCCCTCGACGAGTACAGAGATATATAAAAGGAGCGCGATATTTTGCAACAAGAACAGAGCTATAAAAAGGGAGCGCGCTATCTTCCGACAAAGGCAGATCTATAGAAAGGGTGCGCGCTACTATTTGACAAGGCGCGAGATATACGCTATACCCTCTCCTACGGTTGTACTTGCTCTCGCTACTTTCGGGCATAAGTAGTCGAAGCGCAAAATTATGGAAGAAGTATTAAACAATTACGCGAGGAAGACAGACGGTTCGGAGTATCGCGCTCCTTGTCTGGCTTGGTAATCGAATAAACGTAGGACGTGAAACGAGTACAACAGAGTACGAGACGCGCGACAAACGCGTCGGTGTCGGGATATATTAAACGTATATTTACCAGGCGACAAAATACCACCGAATCGAAGTTCAAACGTGTCCGATAGAGAGGCAAACAGAAGCGCGATACGAGTATATACGTTATCACGGCGACGAGAACAGGTGCCGAAATCAGCTTTGGAAGAGGCGGAGAAGCGAAGGGCCACTAATTTGTTTTCATGATCGATATTTATTTGGCGTAACAGAAAATCCTGCAAAGTGTCACGTCCGTCTCGTAGCTTGTTCCCGTGCCACGATTAACGCGCTCTTAACGATTCGCATAGGAAAAAAGGGACGAGGAACGCAGATAGAATATCGGCAACGCGAAGCGGAGATCTGGGATCTCTGGCGTGAAGCCGTGAAGTGAGACGAGAACCGAAACAGCTGTTCTGCTGTTGGATGGTTACTTTGACAGAGCAGTCGAAGGATAAAGCGAATGTTTCATCTAGATTTAACCCTTTTAAATGATATCACGAATATTCCGTGGCGAAAATGAGAACGTCGCAGTTAAGAGAAAACGGCAAATCGACACCTTGAAAATTTTTAACGACAAGTAAGAAGATCTTCGATCGTAACCTCTCATTTTTAACCTTACTCTCGTTAACCTCTGCCTCCTCCTCGTTTGACAATTCTATGCCGCACCTTTTCTTCCGCCGATACACTGATCGCTTTACGTCACAGCGCTTGCATGAGAAGCAAAACGTAGGCTGTGAATCCGCGGCTATTCCACCGAAATTAGTAGCTGCCCCTTTGTTCGCGCTCCGCGCGCCCGTCGCTAAACGATTAACGATACTCTCGTCGCCTCTCTGGCCCACGCCCAGTTCCCTTCCGTTCCCTTTTAATGCTTAACTCCTGTAGCACTTGTGCGAGATCGCTTCTAGAAGTCGCAATTAAAGCGACACGCAAATGGGGCTAGATGATACCTGTAGAAAAAGGGTTTTAATACGCTTGCTGTTGCTCCAACTGGCTTGGATCACTTCCCTGTTGATTTATTAAATACTGGGGTGGTTGCTGGCCACTGGCACAGGTTTTGATTGCAGTGCTGCAAGGGTCACCAAAGACTGGTGATGCTGCAATTAACATACAATGATGTTACTGATAAAGTAGCAAAGCACTGTATCAGAAGTATCCTAGAGAAGTTAAGCGTATACTTTGTAGAATGCCAAAACTCCTAGGCCAGTTGCACGATCAATTAGTACATTCTTATATTAGTACCTATGTAAACTTGCAGCAGGGCATTTTTGAGAATATTCCATGATTTTCTTGCGCAAAATGTAAATAAAGATTTCCTTTGCTTGCAACATGTATTTTTTTTTAATTTAAGTATCTATCGTTTTTAGTTCTTTGGTACAAGTAGGCATATATACTTTAGTTTTTGGTAGCGTTAGTGTTAATAAGATACACGCGATACGCGCGTAACTTTAATATATCGTCACCAATTTCATGTAGGAGCAAAACAGAATCACAGCCACGAATTCCAAAGCGGCCCATTTTTTAATTCTCCGTCGGCTTGTTTTGTTGTTGTAATCGCCGCGAGAAATATCCTTGGAGATTACATTTTGCGTCCCGTTAAAAATCGTCGGCAAAGTTTCGGTAAGCAAAAAGAAACTCGTCTCGGAACGTACGATATTTAGCAAAAGTACAAGACTTGGGAAAGTAGACGACTTGCGTCGCTTTGGAATTCGTGCCTTCAGTTTTCTACTCTTCCACGTATCGTTGGCGAAAGGCGCGTGCGACGCGATCCGCGTTCGTCGCGGATGCCTAATCGCGGCACGATTTACCCGTTGTTGCAGTGTAGTAGAATTAAGGGAAGATGCGGAATATCAAGTACAATTCGATGCTGGGGAAAGGAGAATGGCTATCATGGTCTCTTTGCCACCGAAGTTTCCGCTGGAGAAACCAATGCTCAGAGTATCCCCGCCCGTGAATCATCGCTGGTGCAACGAGCACAGCGAAATCACAAGTGCGCCAGGTCTACTTAACGTAAGATCTCCTACACCCGTAACCGCTTGCCTTAGAAATATCCTCCAGATCATTCCGTTTCGTCTCTGATCAGTTTACAGTGCACAGTGATCTGGGCCGCGTCGTTCAAGCTATCATTAGGGAGTTTAGTAAACATCCGCCGCAGCTGTTTAAAGATATCTCTTCTCCTGGATCGATGAAGTCTCACGGAGGTAATTGTCGAGTTACGCGCGAGAAATGAAATCGCCGTCGCTACAACACACTGTTCCCTTGTAATACAAATTGCAGAGCTACAGGGAAGGGACTCGCCGTCTTACTCGTTGCAACAGTATTTGGATATTCCCCCGACGTCGTACATTTCTTACTACAACTCGCAATACCCGCAGTATTCGACGGCCGGCATGAACACCAGCATTTACAATTACAATCACACGAATTCGGGCAACGCGTACGCGACGGCGGACAGCCACGGGAAATTCGGCTCGCCGTCGCAGCATTCGGCGTACGCGTCCAGGTTGAGAAACGAGATCGACTCGCTCGCGGAGGTGACCAGGTACGACTCGGATCAGCATGGGACCACGTACCTGAATTCGCATTACGTGAACGCGAATTATCACCAGCAATCATCGTTGCCGAATCAATCGCAAACCAACTTGCCGCAGAGCAGCCTGTACCCGCAATTGAACAGCTTGACCAACGAGGAATTGCAACGGCTCAGCGAGGACGACGACAGGTTGGACGAATTCCTGGACAAACATTCCGAGTTAAAAGACATTAACACAGCTATCGACGACGCGATAGATTGGATCCACAAAACTGCCGGTAAACCAGCGCTCGTACATCCGCTTATCGTACAGTGGGGGCTACCCTCCAACCACACAATCCCGCAACAGCGTAACAGTTTCGATGCCAAGGGTGATTTTAGTCGTTCATCGAACGTTCGCAGTAGCTATGAAATCTCTTTTAAACGTAACGGTACAGTTAAATCGTTGTAACGCGTGGAACGCTACCGGCCAACATTTCCAGACCGTTATACGTTTTATTAAGCGACATAGAAGCAAAAGAACAGAGAGAACAAAGGCATATTAACAGTCAAGATATTAATCCTGCTGCAATTTTCCGGGTACGATTCGACTCGATCGGCATGCCTTTTTCTTTAACATAGTTTCACAATTCTGAGCGAAAGCAGTGAAGCTTAAATTTGCGAATAATTGGTTGGCGACGTTTTCGTACGATTCTCGAAGCTAGGAAACGTTTTAGAGAATCGAGAACGCGTTCGTTCTAGCCAAAAATGGCCCGGGAAGCGCAGCGGGGTTAATTTTGAATCGGGAAGAGCAAGGTACATCTCAAAAGGTAGTCGAAAACATTGGTTGGCGCGTGTCGATGTATTGCCGGAATGGACAAAGTTTTGGAGCGAATCGATTCGTGACAGGATACCCCACTGTACTGTTCTTGTTTCGCGTGCGAGTTTTTTTTATTCGTCCGCGTTGGTTTCAGGGGCCAACGTAGCCAAAGAACCCGAGCTTAAAGAGCTGCAGTCTGACGTAGCGAGTAAAGTGCAGACGGTGGCTGCGCTAAAAGCCAGATATGATCAGCTGATACAACGATACAACAAGTTGTCGGAAGTGTTTACGCCGGATCACATAAAAGAATGTTTGAGGAAAGCGGCGGACGAGAGCCACGAGGAGAGCGAGAGAATCGCCGAGGACTTCTTGAACAGGAAAATCGATGTGGAACGTTTTCTCAGCACTTACATCGAGTGTAGGAAGTTGGGCCAAGCGAGGAGAACTAAAGAAGAAAAGCTAGCGCACCAGTTGAACGAATTGAAGCGAGCTGGCTACTAAAAATAATTGTATAATCCCTTTATCTTTTTCTATAAACCGAACAAACTGTAAATAACGCCTAGTTAAATTAAACGATACTGTGAATTCGAATAGCATTCGTGTTTATCAAATATCTACAATACGGCAAAGATACTCGCTAGAAGAGAACACATTTTTTATAACGTATCGCTGCGTTGCGAAGTTGCGTGTCGTCGTTGCTTGTTAAAACTTCAACTTGGTCGAAAAATTAGATTGCGCGACATTTCAAACAAACCTGGCGAACAAAGTAGTCCGAGTTGCGCCACTACTATGCGTAAGTTAATCGAAACTATTTTGCGAAACAGTTAATGCGTAGGTAAAGTTATGGGAAAACCACGAATAAGCACCGGTTCGAAACGATCGAAAGCTACGGTGACTCGTGAAACTGATCGAACGCTTTCATACGAAGCTCCATTTACGTTCTCCCAAACTTGCCCCTTGTATCTTCGTTCAGGCGTATAATTTTCCATCTACGCGCGTAATTTCGTCGGGATATCGAATTTACGTCAATGTAACAACGTTGCTTTTACGTATATTTAAATCGAACGGCAGTGACGTAATTAATAGGCTGCGGATTCGTTTCTTCCTATACAAAAATAAAGAAGCGAAAGCTAAATATAGGGGAGCTTTAAAATTACCCGTATTTGAAATAATTTTATTGAAATACTACTGGACGTTCGATTTAACTCCGCGAGTTACCGTGCATAACACACTTGAATTAATTCGAAATGTACTTATCTCACCGTACGAAAGATGTGTTTTAAATGAATTTAGGTATGCTGTTACGATATATATACATATATATTGTACGGATATAATTCCGACGAGGCACTTTCTTTTTTTACTGTGTAAATAAATGTGCGGGGAATACGATTAAAGCCGATTTTTCAAAGTTTGCTATCCAGTGACGTTGATCTAATTACTTATCCTACGGATGTTCCTAATATATTGTAACATATTGACAATTGTATAGATATATACGCGCGGAGCACGAAACGAGGCGATGCTTTTTTTTAAAACGGCGCGGCGTGCGCAATCCCGCTACAATATTACACGTATGTCCCTTACGTTGTTATTCAAGAACACGGCTAAAGTTTCAAAAACGGAAATGCAAAGTTTCGCATCGAACGCGAGACGGACGCGTAAGTTAAAAAAGAAAAAAAAATGCGAAGATAGTTGTGTAGAACGCGTAAGTTATAAGTAAAACTTAAGGAACGAATTTTCAATAAAAAAAAAAGAAGAAAAAGACAGGATAAAAAAAAGGGAGTGATGAATTGAACCCGATGTTGCGTGGCGCGACGATTAATTCGACAAAAACGAGTAAATACAAATGCAACTTAATAGTTTATTTCCATATAAACACTTACGATTGCTAATTGCTTCGCGATAGTAGTTCTATATTAAAAAAATAACATCGATAGAGAGGCATCCATTCTCTTCGTTCGCATCATTGGCAGTTTCAAGTTTCCTTCCACTCTATCAGTACAGTATGGGAACACATTTAAAAACATTCCTTTTATACGTTGCATTGTTAGAGAGCACAGCGATAATACAGTTTGCTTTTAAGAATGTTCTATGAGACGACGATCGAGCGCGACGTTTAATCAAGGATCGACGAATGAAATCATGATGTATCGGGTACCACTGGTGACTGGAAGTCCTTCGTGATAGTGAGTGAGTCTTCCAGGATGCATCAGCATCCAGCCAGGTTTGGTGTCGGTAACCGAGCAATTGTACCGGATAAATCGGCAACCTCCGCCTTCGTAATCCACTCCCACTTGATTCAAAGCGATATTGATGGTGTAAGTGGAGCTATCGTGATGGGGCTTCAACGATGGCTGCTCGTCCGGGCGATATCTTACCACGAAATTCATCAACGAGCGAGGTGGCTGTGAATACGTATTCAATGAATAATCTCGATCAGTAGGGGGTTTATTCGGCTACCTGGGATTTCAGGTTTGGGTCGGGAATTTTTTCGGGATCGGATGTCGATCACTTGAATCGACATTCGGCTCGGCAGTGGGCATAGATCTATTGGGTCGCAACGCGTATTCGTCCCGTTTCTTTTAGCGCTTGTAAAATCATTTGCTTGCAAATGGAAAAGTATCTTTGAATCGGTAAAGAGAGGTGCAAAACAAATAAAGCTTATAGATTTGTATGAAATAAGGCTATACCAGGCACCTTGCTTTTTACCGCTTTAGGCTGCGATTGCATTGGATGCGCGTTCGTACGAACTACGTTTCGACGTATATGTTCACGCTCGTCGTTCCCGTCTGATAAAACAGGTCAAAGATTGATCGTTGATTGAAACGAGACGAATACGTGTTACGATCGATCGAAAAATGAACACGAATGGGAGTACGAAGCCTTTCACCGGTAAATGGAGTGCACGGGAGTGTCTTTTGTCGAGAAATCAGTGCAGCGGGGTGCATCGATTTGAAGCTATGTACAAAAGTAGAACCAATGCCCGTATTTCCACAGAATTATTTCTGACAATTCTTACGCTCGTATTGTAGCCTATAAAAACATGCTCTTGCAAGGGGCCGACGTATTCGTAAAGAAACTCTAACCAAGATTCGTGGAGGCCCACTTGCCTCATATGAACGTCTCGCGTCGGAACGGCTTCGTATCCACCATTGATACGCGGATCCTAAAAACCGATTGCATCGATTAAAGGGGACAAGTCGAAAGATCTTACTTCGTGGATGTAGCCAGTGAACACAAGCTCCTGAATAGGTCTAACGTATTCGCTTAAGAAGTACAGCCACTGTGGCTCATTTTTCACTTGATTCATATGAATATCGCGGGTCGGTACGTTTTCGTAACCACCCGTTAATCTTGGATCCTGTCAGAGAAATGAATTCGTTACTCGTTATTCCGGCACCAAGGCATGCACCGATCTTTTGATCGACGGTAATTAGATCGAGGATATTTATGCGTTTATGGAAGATGCACGTAACACTCAGAATTTATTAGCTGGTCGCGCAATGAATCTCGCTTTGCACCCACATTTCGTTTCAATCATTTTGTAGTTAGCAGAGACGGATTTAAGTTTTTGCCGCCCCAGGTAAATCGGATATTTAGCATCTCGCATATTTGCACGCTACGCATCTGTAGATGCCGATTGCAGTGAAAGGGTTAAAAAGGTAGGATCTGCATAAAGATCCGCAATCTAATCATACCTATCCTATCTGCACGATAATACGGCACTACAGAGATTGGAAATTATCATACGTTATTGGATCCATCCGACCACTTTCCATACGCTTCCATAATGTCTATCAACTGTCTGGTAAACGTCTCGCTCAATATGGGGAACCAGTACACATCCGGGCAGGGCTGCAACAAGAATCGAGTAACGATCGAATAATGCGAAACTTCGTCCTGTGCGGAGTTGAGAAGTTCGCGAGTCTGATCGATTACATGTACATCTTCTCCGCTGCTTCTCCACGATTAATAAATTCTTACTTGAATGGGAGTTATCTCGGGATTGAAACTCTTCGAGTAATTCTCGTGGATGTACTTCCTTTCCCAGTCCAATCTGTTGTCGAGGATTTGATACAAATCCGGATGGGTGAGCGTAACGTCGTAACTATCTGGGTTAACGAGGTGTCCAAAATCGAGTCTATTGCTGACATACATGAAGATGAATCGTTCTCTGTTGGCATGGGCGAAAGCCATGTCGGGATCCAGATTGTCCTCCGAATAGGATGGTCGAGTTTCTTTGTTGCTTATTAGCGTGGCATTGATTAGGTAGCAGTGGCTGATGAACGGCACGTTCCACAGTCCTCTGAAATAACATCAGATATCCCATTTTCACGCGACATTTCATTTGCAACACCTCTCAGCTAATTCGCAGCGTTCAATTCTACTTTTTGACGTTGCAGTTGCCATAGGAAATTTCGGAGATTTGCATAACAATTCGTTTATCGCTGCTTTCTTTTAAATCCGAGCTCTGCGATCTCGTAACGTTTAAAACGTCGCGTTAACGCGCAACGATGGTCTTTAACGAATCAACGTCGCTCGTAAAAATGCGAATCGGTACAAATTCAACGCTAATCGCGGCGATACGTTCGGCAGGGATAATTATCGCGAAAAAACGGGGGTTGTGCTGGATGGAAGAATTAAGGCGGGACACGTGGGTATCGGATCGGTGTGACATTCTCAGGAGATGAAGGCCAGCGAGGATGCAGACGCGGAACGATCGGAGGGATCGACACGCTTGTTTGTTAGTCCCGCAAGACAATATTTTGTAAGGGACCGGTTCTGCTGTCGTGATTGGTCAATGAATATACTGGCAATGGGTTATGCATAATTATCCAATTGAGATTCATAACTCTGTGACCAGTGACGACACATGGCCAACATCGAGCATAGTCCGTTCATATTTTAGGCTGTAGGGACAGGCGAAGCCGAAAGATTCGGCTTCGGCCACTCGACGCTCGCAAGTAGCATCTCCGAGTAGTCGGTAAGCACCAGGACACATTGTCTCTTTTCGTAGCACCTTGCTTTCCCCAGTGATAACACGCGTATACGTAAGTAGACGAGCGGCTCCTTCGAATACAAATCGTGTAACCACCTAGTGTGCCCTGCGAAGCATCTCTGCAAACATTCCTGCGCGAGTGTTCCAACAACAGAAACTAAGCACATCCGAGTGACTTTTATCGATAGAGATCGAGAGCTTTTCGATAAGTAGAACAAATGAAGAGATGCCGACTATTGTACCTGTTCTTTTTCACCGTTTTGCTGGTGAGCAGCGACGCGGCAAAAGGCGGAGGAGGCAGAGGAGGCGGCAGACGCGCCGGCGGACGAGTTTACAAATCTAGGATGCCTATTCTGATCCCTCACCGAAATCCTGCCAGCGCCAACTACTACGAAAACAAAGACGTGAGTATGAAAAACGTATACGAGCGCAACAGCTGCCATTTAATTGGGAACGTTGTAGGGTGCGAGAATAGTGAAAGCTTCGCACTTCGAATTGGACTACATGCTAGGCAGGAAGATCACCTTCTTTTGCATGGCCACGGGATTTCCGAGGCCCGAGATCACCTGGCTGAAAGACGGCATAGAACTGTACCATCACAAATTCTTTCAGGTATATTCTTTCACGATAGAAGGAGGATGGGATTTTTGCGAGCGAAATTTTGGTAAGATTCGATGATTTGGCAGGTACACGAGTGGCCAGTGGGCAACGACACGTTGAAGTCGAAGATGGAAATCGACCCTGCAACGCAAAAAGACGCGGGATACTACGAGTGCCAAGCGGACAATCAATACGCGGTCGATCGTCGCGGTTTTAGGACCGACTATGTGATGATCTCCTACTAAAACGTCTCGAAATTCGAAATCTTGCAGCTATAACTTACTCTTAATAGTACAAAAGTTAATTATAAGCAACGAATTTTAGATTTCCCTTAGAATCAGCAACTTACGCGTAGCCTTCTCCCGGAAATCCTCAAACTACTCTTAACGATGTTAAATTTTATACTTTGAATAATGCCAAAGAATAGCAACAATAAAAGAGAAAAGAAAAGAAAAAAGGTACATCATTTTGCGTTCCTTTAACTTCAATACAGCGACGCGGTCAATTGTTAAAAATTGAAACGCATAAAGGCATACTTGGAAATTTACAGTTCCCCCAGCTCTTGCTCGTTAAATCGCAATTGACTGCCACAAGTGTGCTACGTCTGCGCTAGGAAACATAAAGCGTATCGAAAATGCCCCAGCATCAGAAATTTCTCCGCCAAAAATTCTCCTCGCCAAAAATCGCCAAGGTTCCGATTAATTGCCAGTCCTCGCGCGATAACCCCCGCCTCCACGATCTTCCCCTAATTTGATTCGTAACACGTGACGTGTATCGGTATTGCGTGCAACGAACGCAATTAAGTTAGATTTCAATGATGACCGAGTTGCGGTAGGTGTCGAAGGAACAACCAGCACACGTACGCGTAATACACGTAGTTCAGCGATATATATGCTCGTAGATCTGTAATGGATAGGAGAGAACACTAGGGGAGTAATGAGTAGCTTGGTTGTCAGTTACATCGGAGTTCCGTGTGATCGTGGTACGTTGGCTGTGTGCTCGGTAAGTATCCGCGAGACGTTAACGCGAGCTTCCATATTTTTTCCCAGCTTCCACAAGCATACGCTTCGGTTGCCTACGTTCGTTTTAGCTCTCGCTTTGGTCGCTCCCGACAATCATGCCTCGCTCTACGGTGATAGTGTTCTTTCTGTTGATCGTGCTGCTGTTGAATAGCCAGCAAATTGTCGGACGAAGAGCACGCGGTAGAGGTAAAACCAGATCCCGAGTGCAAATAGGGTTGCCGATCACGGGCAAGTATCGCGATCCGGAGAGCGATCAGTATTACAACAATAACAATGTACGCTAACTTCGAGTTGGAAAAAGCGCACGTGATCGAGATTGGGCCCGTATTTAATTTTCTAATCCGGTTTTGCAGGGGGCGAAGATAATACTGGCGTCGCACTTCGACTTGGAGTACGTTTTGGGGCACAAAATTGCGTTTCTCTGCGTGGCACGTGGCAATCCGCGGCCGCACATCACATGGTTCAAGGATGGTGCTGAGATCTACACTCATCTTTATCTGCACGTCGGTATATTTGCATCCTAATCGCGACTACGGTAAGCTAAAGCGGATCAGGATGTGTGAATTTTGAATGCGCGCAGGTGCACGAGTGGCAACTCGAGCCGGACAAGGTGAAATCGAAATTGGAAATAGATCCGGCTACTCAGATGGATGCCGGAGTTTACGAGTGCACGGCTGACAATATGTACAGCATCGATCGAAGATCGTTCAAGACTGACTTCTCCATCGCTTTCGATTAACGTTACCCCATTCGGGTCCAACGTTGCGTTAGCGCGACGCTTTTTATTCGTTGCTTCTTCAAATTTTGTAAAATTATAGAAGCTACGTGGGGAAGAAGAGAAATTCTTACACGAATTTCTCAAGTATTCTTTCGCAATTACAATATTAAAAGAGCGAATTCGGCGATACAGTTCGACTGAAAGAAATTACAAATGAAATGCCGCGTTAATGCACGGTGGTCCTTAACGGGTTAATATAGGAAGACCTCGATTATCCGCGATTATCCGAACAATAGTGACGGCAAAGGAAAGCAAATATACACTTATCTAATGTATTCTAAATAATCTACCGATTTATATATATTATAAACGGTATTCCTATTCATTCAGAAGCGTATTTTAAACGGACCGATGCACGAAAAGAAAGTAATGCCGTAGAACAATTTTCCAGCTCGGAAATATTCCGAAGATAGACCAGTAACGTAATAAATTGTCAGCTTTCATATGAAAGGCAGACGCAATTTCGATCGTTCGATTATCGGTTATCTAGCGATTAGTTCGATTACGCGAGGTCTTGCCGTAGTTTAATCAATGGTCATAGACGAAGTCGAAACGTGCTACCTTTAGGGCCATGTATAAAACAATTACCTACGAACCCGCAATGTATAGTTACTGTGCACATACTTGGAACAATAAACGCTACGACTTACAGCATTCCAAAGAGCGAATCTTTACCTGCGTTCGTTCTTCACGATCTCTATGTAATCGAAACTTCGCGCGTAGAATCCATCGTCCATTATTGCTCCCCAAAAGTTGCTCCACATTTTGTACGATCTGACCAGCAATGGTGCCACGATTCCTCGTTGCTGCTCCACCAGAAGCTTCAAAGCGTTCTCATTGTTCAGATGGGAAATCGAGTCGACGGAGAAAAATCCAGAACACTTTTTCGTCAAGCAGTAATCCCTGAACAGCAATTTTCATCTCAAAGCATAGGGAAATTTGTACGAATGATGATCTTTCATTGAACGTTAAATCAAGAGGTAGATCAACGCGTTTTAAACGCGGCGATTCTCGTCAGTAAGTAATTGTCGCAAAAAGTATGCAGAATTGTATACAAGTTATTCGCGTTAAGTGCACATTGTTTTGAAAAATCTACTCGCGTTTAAAGCTTCACTTTTGAACAACGACGTTTTATATGGATCACGCTAACGAATTCGATCGCGCGCAACATTCGATACGTACATGGCCAGATTTCTCGCAGCGATTTCGCTCAGAGCATCGTTCGCGGAAACTTGCTTGCTGCTTTCGTACTTCTTGCCAAATTTCTCGATAAACTCGTCTACGGTTTCTTGATGGTATTCCACGCTATTATGAACGAACAAATGTAGCCTCGACTTTGGATAGGATTGCTTGTAAATGGTGGCCAGAAATTCGTTTAAGAAAGGAGTCGGTCGCTCGATGAATATCGCGACTAGTATAACTGGATACGAGTCGGGCAACGCGTTATCCAATTCTATCGTTCCTTCCCAGCACGTCACGCATCCTTCTTCGGGACTCCACGCGTTAGCCAAATAATTTCCCAGTGAATTCAACGATAATTTACTGTAGCCATTTCCGTGGAGTATCAGTGGCTCTGTATTGTAAACCGTGTTCAATAGGGACGCTTTACTGCCCTCAAATTTTAGTTCCACGTCGGCTGAAGAGAAAGACACGATAGAGATTATAGATTCGTTCGCCTACGTTTAACTATTTGCAGACAAGTGACGGCAGATAGCCGCACACAAGCTTTTTGATTTTTAAAGCAAGAAAATTTGACGTAGTATCGGTCTAATACCATTTGGACTCGAAACTATTTTGCTCGTGACTTTATAGAATTTTAGATAGGTACATCGTACTTCGAAGAAAAAAAAAATTATCGCAAACATAGATAATAATGAACTAACGTAACGACTCGGAAGTTTCATTTACGAGTTCACTCTAAAATAAAAGTGAAATAATTGCAAGAGTGAAACACTTCTGTTAATAATTGGACGAGAATCCATTGAGCCCCGACTATAAGGCATTAATAGTTGGGCGGAAATTCGTTGAGCGTTATTGTGTTCCGTCCACAAGCAGTTAAAAACGTTTCCTGCGATAGTGATTTAATATTTAACCATCCGAATCGCTTACCCACAGCCCCGTAAAGGTTTTGGAATATTTCCGACTTGTGATCCAATTTAATTTTGTGACGATCCCTCAGCCCTTCGTCGAGGTACGCCAGAGTATAGAACAATTGGTCGTCGTCTTTGTCCTTGATCGGAGCGTACGTTAAAATCGCGTAGATATCCGAGGCATAGCCTACGAAGCCTCCAGAATTTAGGAATCGTTTGCCTCGCGTCGCGGCCGGATATTTCGGAGCTAACGATCTATCAGGCCAGCAGGCTCCCTCCGCGGAAAACAGAACTCTGGCATTGCTGCTTTTGAATTTGCCGATGATTTCGGTCAAGCCGCTCAAGTAAATCACGTCGTAACTAAAATGCAACAACGGTGACTGTTGCAATATCGATTAAAGGGTTCAAGATGAAACGGGTAAAGTTGTTAATCTATGTACGAAACCTGTCCGTAAATATGATAATCTTCTGGTCGTCGTTTTCGTAGCCTTCCAAAGCCTTTTTCAGAAGGTTCACTTTGTACCCCCCACCGGCTCTGGTTTTGATATTTTCGCCACCCAACCAGGGACTTCCGAAACCGAGAACTTTCAAGTTATCCCGAAATCCGTAGACGTCCACCGATCTGAGATATCTTTTGTAGCCGTCGGTTTCATTGGTGGCGACGGTGAACACCAGCACATCTAAAATTCAAGTAAAACTTTAGTAGAATTGTTCGAAAAATACGTCCAAACATATTGTCAACGACCGCGACACGGTTTTTTAATAACAATGAAGTAATAAAAAAAATGTGAATGTTCCGGGCTTAGAAATTTTCATCTATTATTTAGCACCGAGTTCCGTAATATTCAAGATTGAAGTAAAAACGTTAGCCCCGTTATCAAGTATCGAAAGATCGTGGAAAAATTGTATTAATAAACGGAAGCAGAGAAGACGAGCAAACGGGGCCTTCGAAACTATCGTAAAATGTGGTTTAAAATACCAGAGGTGCGCGTGTAGAAATTGTAATCCTTGTTTCATTAACATCGACTCCCGCAATATCGTGGAAGAAAAATTCTTTACGTCGTTCGGTTTGTGCGAGAGTAAATGAAGCTGTGGTATTTCGGAGTTTGGCTATTTCTGGCGAAATAACATCAACATATGGGTAACGTGGTGAGATTAAAGAAGCAGAAGCCAGGCGCGGCTCGTGTATGGTTTTTCGACGTGACATCATAATTCGAATGTAATACAAATGAGCTGGTCGTTCATGCTCTAACAGTCACGTAATCTCTCAGCGGAATCGCTGAATTCGTGTAAAACTAACCACTGCTTCGCTCTGGAAGGGGTTACTCCAAAACCTTAATCTCTTCCAAATGCGTGTATAATCTAACACAACTAGACTGCAGATTTTTACGCATTTATCGGAAATTTGAAAACGCAAAGAAGATGTGTAGAGTGCGCATACATAATATGCAGAGCTATACAAAATATCCAAAGTATAATTAAAAATTGTAACGTTTGCATGGCGAAACAATCCCTAATTGTATATAATTTGCATAAAAATGCTCAGTCTATTGAGAATTAAACTTTGAATGAAGGATAAAAAGAAGCGCAGCGCTTACACGAGTGGCCGGACTGTCCGTAGGCGTGCGCGCGTAATCTTTCAGGCTTTAATGAGAACGTAAGATCATTCTTATTGTTGGTTGCATGGAAAATTGGAACGAGCAAAGTGAATGGAAAAAGAAGAAACGAAGCAGCCGCGATGAAAAATTGACGAGAAAAGGGGCGCATCTGCCGGAGTCACGTATGCATACCCGAACGACCGGAAATAGAAAGATAAGGATGCTGCTTGCAATCTACTTAATCGTCAAACTGAGGCGAAGTTAATTAAAAAGGATACCGCTAACTGTCCCTTTTGCGCACTCAATGCATCGCGTTAATTAAAAAACGCATTCCATTTTGTATAATCGACAGCAACGTGCATACAATTAGCAATCCTGCTGCACTCTTTCTACTCATTCTTTCGCTGTTAAATCAAATAATTAACAGACTGCGGAGTTTTATGCACATTCGTATCGTTGTAAACTAGGTTGAACAAGTAGAAGCTAAATTCGTAGACGTATCACGATTTCTAGTATGCTTTGAATAATTTGTGTAATTTTCCAGATTACAGTTGTCTCTCGAAATACGCGGCTCTTTTTCGGGCTTTCAAGCCACCGCCACATTGGTGAATTACGAAAACTATAATACACTGATAGATTCTGTATGCGCTTGTAGGAAATTTAGATGTTTGAAAAAAAAATAAGGGCGACGCGTAATATACAAAAATATGTTAAATATCTAAAGCGCGGTACATGTTGTAATATTTAAAGGATGAAAAGAATTCTATTCCTTTCTATCTCCTAAATTATTGGAACAAATTCTTCGAATAATATTCGAAGAAGAAGACGAAGAATCAATAGAACATATTTGAAGCAAGAAAGTAACCAAAGCTACGAAGAACGTAACATTTTTCTCATCCCTGTAACGCACAGTTGGCCTTACTTTATTCGAATAACATTTCTTCATAGTCGAAATAATACTCGAATAGAATATGCGCAACTCTGATATACATGTAATGTATAGTAAAGTATAGGAAAATAGCGAATTTGCGCTAGGTAGACTTAAGAATGCACATCGGGTGGACGTGTCGCTGCATTCGGGCATTGATCTAACTTTATTGCTTACATTGTTGCTACAACTCGCATCTATATATAGCCACGGCTTCCATTATTTACGAGATCAATTAACGGAGCTAATAATTGGTCACGGGTAGTCTTTGATTCTGCTACGGCGCATATTAAGATTAATATGGCGATGCGTCGGCAGTAAACTACTCGTAAGGACGCGAGAGAACACCATCATTCCCTTTGGTAGAATTATGTCACGCATAAGAATATCGTAATCTCTCTGCACACGCATGGACCAAAAGAGGTCAACGAAGCTCGTTTGATTGACGAACCAGATAAAACAATTTCCAGGAAGGTCGTGCATTAATTCTATAGCGGAAACATTACACTCGAGTACATGATACGAAGCATGGACCAATTTTAGCCTCGCTGCAATGCGTTTCACGAGTCAATGCACCATGAAAAAAAAACTTTCTCCGCCACCCGGGGCCTCGCGAAGCACCGGTGAATTGGATCCTTGCAAAATTTCATTCAACAGCCCGCAATTGCCACGCCATCGCGAGCTCAATTCCGTCAATTCGTCCCGAAGATAATCGCGGCGTAAAGTAAGATAGAGAAGCGGAGAAGAGACTTTTTAGCAACGTGGACACGGCCTTACATTCTTGTTGCGGCTCGTAGAATTATTTGGGCAAACGCGTTTTGGGCTCCCGAATATCCCCAATTTTGTTTCCGACTCAAAAGATTGCCGTCGCACAAATGCACAACGAAACGATAGAATTCGTAAAGTCCGTAAGACATGTAAAATTCATATAATCCATAGAAACTTATGAATCTATGATCCCGTAAAATCCAATCTTGCCTACGAAATATTTGTACAATTTCTCGTCGGTATTTTCCTTGGAATCCAACTGATCCAACATCACCCTAGCCCGATCGTATCAAATTAAGAACGACAAAACGAACAACCAGCTGATCCGATTAATCGGTGCTTCGCGGAAACTTGTTTAGATGCGTTTTCGGGAGCATCGAGGGTGGAATAGCTACCCCTTTCGTTGCAGAGTTATTTAAAGCGAGTAAAATGAAAGTATTACCGTCAGTATTTGTTGGCGGAGTCTCGCTCTCCACGTGGTAGGTGAGAAACAGCCACCAAAAGAGACAGCATCCAATTCTTGTGGCACGCATCGCGTTGCGAAAAGTACGACGATCGTGCAGGCGAACGGATTAAACGCACCGTTGCGACTAAGAAGAGCAGCAGGCTCGAGGAACGGAAAGCAAGTTCGCCGCTACTCCCACGCTTTTTGAACGAAAGTTACTATCTTCGGCACCTACGTTCGGCGCTCTCTCGTCTGTCGTCTCCGAGAAACGCGATATAATTTTCCTGCACATCTTCGATCACGCGATTCGTCGCTAATCGTTCCAAATGCTACGAATCGCCGATCGGTCTCTCAATTGATTTAACCCCTTCAGTGCTACACAACGCATATATAAGCGTTAAAGAATGTTTCTACTTTATAAACGCGACCAGAATGAAAATGAACTACAATACGTTTGAAATAAGCGCACATTTGGGAGAAGTATAAATATTCTATTTCCTGCTACTATGTTTAATGGTAACTTTAATCAGCACTTTGATGGTAGCAAAAGTGCTGCTATTAAATCAGAAGAGCTTTGCAGTCAAAGGGTTAATTCATATAGCGTCGAGCCAATCTTACATTGCGTTTGGTAAAATTTGAAAAAGAAACAAACTACAGAGATTTAAATGTGTTCAAATATACTCTACTAAATATCCATAGCTAAGGGCAGCTTATAATATTTTTGTTATTTCCAATGGCAGAAATATAGACAAGTTTTAAATTAAAAAATGCATCTAACAAATTAGGACTCGTCGTTTTCAATATAATGGCTCACGCGCAACGATATATCGTTGTCGGCACTTTCCGCGAGTACAGCCAACGACGATATATCTTTATTCCGCACTGAAAGGGTTAATTGCATCGAGAGAAAAATTGTGACTTGCAGTGGACAACGCGTATGGGAGCCGAGTCGCTCGCATCTCGCCGTACATTCAGAATAGTAGCGGCAACTGTAACATCGGATCGATCGAAACGCGACACGCGAGATGACAATAATGTTTCGCACTTCAAAAATTAGGAAATATCGGACACTTGACGTGCGTTCGTTGCACGGTCATCGACTGCATGCGCATCGTCGATATCTGGTAACATTTTGAAAGTAGCAGTTTACGATCTGCCAACATGATAAAGCAAAAGCATTCCAATCCGTTCGCTGCTACGGATTTTGCTCGAGGAGTATGCAAAAGAACGTGTTGAAATATTCAATTGCGTTTCGTTCAGGTCTTATTACCAGAGCCGCGAATAATGCAAATGCTTCGAGACGCTAGTAGCGTTTGATAGTTGAAGATAATCGATGGAAAATGACAATGACATTGGGCCAGAATTCTTTGAGTGCCAATGGGCGCCAACCAGACGCGAATTTAAGTTTTTCGTCACCTAGCAGAGTTTTGAATATCTCGAATAGATTATTCCGATAACACCAAAGCTATGAAAAAGCTAACAAATTTTTCTCGTCTCTATAATGCAGAGTTGGATATATTTTATCATATATTTGCCACTTTGCAACGAAATGCAAAAGAATAAAAGGAAAATAGGGAGAAGAGTTACAAGGGGCCAAAGCTGCGTAAATTTATATTTCGCGTAGAAGAGCCTAAAGTGAATTTTTTCCCCAAAAAAATAAAAGATATAAATTTGTGCGTAAAGATCCGCAGTCTCATACGTACCCTAACGTTAAGAATAGAGGGTTGAAGTTTAACTAAAATAGATTTTATTCGAGAGGCTTATCAATTGGCGCGTCGGAAGTTGAATCATTAAACGGTACTATTTCATATAGAATTTGGTGCGAATTTGTCGGGCGATCTAATATAAGGTGAATCACCTTTGATAGTGGCTTGCGCTCCCCCGTTGCAGGATTTTGCGTCGCTTTTGTAGCGTTCGGGAATAGTTTGAGTGAAAAGATTCGTGGAAGCGGTCTCGCACGATGCGCTTCGGTTGGCGTCGCGAAGCGAACTGAGATCAACTTTTTCGGCCAACGTATCCACAGCCGTTGCCGTGCAACTTAGCGCTAAAACTCCGAGAAGCACCAGATTTCTTCCGCCATGTATCATGATTGCTTCGTGTAACCGAATAGCTAATAAAATTGTACGAGAGCGAAATAAATATGCGTTGTTCTTCATTCACCACACCTTTTTCGATCAATATATATAACTGCCCGACGATCGAGGAATTCAGACGCGATGATCTAACTCGGATCGATGAACCGATACGACTAAATCGATCTGGATAGAGGATGGAATTATTTATAGGTGAAATGGAATTCGAAAGCGCGACGGATTACTCTTTTTTTGCGATTGCTCGGGGTACCGCAATCCTCCACTCCCCCCCCCCCCCTCTTTGTACTTCCTGAAACTTCCAGAGATATTTTGCGTACAATAAAATTTACCATTACGTTGAGTAAAAAGATAAGAGAAAAAGGGGAGAAATTACGCACGTGGGACATTGCGGGTTATCGTGTATGTAGGTAATTGAGTTAGGTGGCCGAGCCGAACTAATGCCAAACAAATAGGATTTGGCGTCAAATTAATACGATTACTGGGGCAGCAGTGTAGGCGATGCTGAGGCTTCTTTTACATTTTGATAAAAAATTATTCGCAGTATTCGTACGTCCATCATCGTCAGTGTTCCATCTTCGCTTCCGCCGGTGAGCCTCGACAAAAAAAAATGGGGAAGGATGACCCGGAAACGGCAGCTTTAAAGAAAGAGTTGGAAGATCTGATAAACAAATGCAAGGTGATTGTTCGGCAAAAATTTACACTCTAATCGGTAGACTGCGCATTTCTATGCGTTTATGGGAAATTTAGCGCGCAAAATTCTATTAAGGTATTCAAACTAAAGCACGCTTTATTATATTTAGAGGATCGAACTATGGTAGCTTTTATTTTGTTGGTCGCGTTTCTAACGCTAATTAATTTGGGATCTGCAGTGATCCCACTATATACCATTTACGTTCGCGGAAAGCATTACACCAGTTAAGGGTTTAATTGAAAAATCCCGTTCGGTTCGCGTATCACAGGAAGACCAGAAGAAGCAGCAGGATACAACTTTGGAGGAGGTGTGCGGCAGCGTAGCGGACGCCCCGAAAGTTAAACTGAGTACCAAAAAGTTGCTAAAGGGGCACATCAATAAAGTGAACTCGGTGCACTTCAGCGGTGATAGTAGGTCAGTATCGATCGCCGATTCCTTTTCTCTTTCTTTTCACCGCGCGAAGAAATCAAGTGTAACGATCGCGTTCTCGATCCCGGTGTTCCACCGAAACTGCGAGTACCTGGTTTCAGGCATTGCGTGACCGGCTCGTTGGATGGGAAATTAATCATTTGGGACTCGTGGACTGGGAACAAGGTGCAGGTGATCCCGTTGCGCTCGGCATGGGTGATGTCGGTAGCTTTTGCCCCATCCGGCAACTTCGTAGCTTGCGGTGGAATGGACAATATGTGCACCGTCTACGACGTGAATAATCGCGACGCCACAGGGTCAGCTAAAATCGTTCGAGAGCTGCTAGGATACGAAGGATTCCTCTCGTCCTGCAGATTCCTTGAAGACAAAAAGATCATCACCGGCTCCGGCGACATGAAAATGTACCCCCTACGAGCACAATCACATATTCCAGTTATTTCAGGGAGCTTGTTTTGCAATAATTGGGATGTTACGCATTTCTAGCTGCATATGGGACTTGGAAGCGAACAAGAAAACCACGGACTTTAGCGCGCACGCTGGAGACGTGGTTAGCATTAGCTTGTCTCCGGATGGAAACACGTATATTACCGGATCGGTGGACAGAACGTGCAAGCTGTGGGATTTCAGAGACGAAACTGCGAAGCAGACTTTCTTTGGACACGACGCTGACGTAAACTCCGTTTGCGTAAGTCAGTCTTCTTATATCATTATACGTCGCGCGCATTCCCATCGTTCTGTGTAATATTCGTTTTTAATTCCGTCGCAAAAAGATTTATCATTATTGTCAGATTTTTAGCAAGTTAAAGAAACGAGATCTAAATAGGGGATCGTTTCACCCTTTAAATACTATCTAAATACTAATCAGTATTTTGCCTTCGATATCTTCGCTACTTTTAATACCATTTGCTTTTCGTATCTGTTTACATATTTAAATTTCCTACGAACGCGTAAAGATCCGCAGTCTGCTTATAGTAATAGCGATATTGCCCCCGAATCTCGGTCTTTTTATTTAAAACGAAAGTGCTCTTACGTTTGCTTCAGTATCATCCTTCGGGGCACGGTTTTGTAACAGCTTCGGAAGACAAAACGGCGAGGCTGTGGGACTTGAGATCGGACCAACAATTGGCTACGTTTAAGGCGCCGAATGCCAATCCCGGATACACTTCCTGCGGTTTATCCTTCAGCGGAAGATTCATCTTCTGCGGAAGCGACGACAACTCCATTCATATATGGGACACCTTGAAGAATCAGCATAACGGTGAATACTACGTCGCGTTGTTTATCTTACGAGCGACTAAATTAACTTTACCTTTTATTCGAAGGTGTGCTGTCGGGGCACGAAAATCGAGTAACGTCGCTGAGCGTTACCGGAAACGGCATGGCCGTCGCTACCTGCTCCTGGGACCAAAACGTTCGAATTTGGGTGTAGAAATTTCAGAGAGACACGATCGCTATTGGACAATCTTGAGCAAAAACTGAAGAAATAAAAAAGAAAGCGTCCCATCATCCCTTCGTTCGTTGAAACGTTCCTCGCTCGTATTTTACGATCCCCCGTGAAGTTTTTCGGGAATTCTATAAGGAAACCACGTATCGCGAGTCTCGAATTGAAACAATATTATAGCAGACTCCCTCTTATCAGGTCCCTCTTTGATTGGTCGAAGAAATTTGCTATTTTTCTCAGCCAATTTGCATCGCTGCAAGAGCGCGGATAGAGATTCATTTAGGTAAAGCAGTAGGTATATCTTCGCGTAAAGAAGGGTCCACTGCATTTTGCGATATAAATGCCGATTACTACGGTACATGCGCTCGTACAGGCTGTTTTGTATTCGAGGCGAAACGTTAGGAGAAGCGACGCTAGGAGAAGAAAGAAATGAAACGAAAAGCGAGTCGCGAGATGCGAAAATACAGAACATACAAACACTTTGATCGTTTTCTTTTCACTTATATTATTTGTACGCATTTATAAATAGTGCACAGTGTTATTCACAAAGAAAAAAAACTGCGATCCTAGACAGCGTATTTGAAAATATAGTTATTACATTTCCCCGAATATATATCCAATTTTGTGGGAATATTTGATTCTTCGGAATTCTGTATACGGTAGCCTCGTATTGTGATTTACAATGGTTATCATTTTATTTCTACATATACAGATAACACATGTCTCTTTATCGATGCTGCAAAAATGTGCTTTTAAAAAACAAAAAATTGAGAAAAAGAGAGAGAAAGAAGGGAGAGAGAGAGAGAGAGAGAGAGAGAGTGAGAGAGTGGAAGGTAGAGAAAGAGAGAGAGAATTTTTATCAGTGGTACTAATACTTAAAGATTTGGTATTCGTTAGGCGTAAAGCTTGAAGATTAAAGTGCTTCTCTTTAATGTAGCGACGAACCTTCGGTGCGAATTTCCTCGACATGTAATCCTCGTCGCCGTTTACCTAGGCCAGTAGCTACATTAAACGTGTAACATAATACGTATGTACTATGCGTTCCATATACACACTACTGTATACTTTTAATGAACCGATTATTACAAATCTGCTTTTCCTTTCCTGTTTGCCTCTATCGATCCGCAATCGATAAATTACATCTACTATCGCCGGATTTCTCTTCTAAATTAACAACAACAAAAAAAAAAAGGTAACGAAAAAAACGTTAACAGATCTCTTACCGAAAAAAAAAACGATCGCTATCTCGTTCGTACCGAAGTACTGAACGTGGAAAATCAACGTAAAGTATAATACATGGCGGAGATTCGACGGAATAATTGAAGATAAAAAAGATTGATCTTAAAAAATATCTTACGGTAATTACGTTACGGTAGTTATATAATGTTTATGTACATTTGTAAACCTTAAACGAAACGTTATCTCTCGTTAACGAGTCACAACGGTGGTACGGTTGCTCGCTCGCTCGCTCGCCCGCTTTCCGCGGCTGCTATATATCGTATAAATTAAAATCCATCGAGGTGAACGAGAAGGGCCACGATCACCGTGGCGCCGGCTTCTTTGGTAGCCCATTTGATAGACTCGAACTGGGGATCATCCGTGTCTTTCCCACCGGAATTGATCGTGTACGATCCAGGCCTCACCAATAATTGAAACGCCGTCGAAGCGTTCAACTTTTTATTCGACTGAGTATCGATGTATCTATAAAACATCGTTCACTTCTAGCACGCTGATTTCTGATCGATCGATCGCTACGTACAAAAATACGTACGGATATTTCCTAGTAAATTCTTCGGACGCTGCGTACTTTACACTGGGTGAGAACACTACCTGAGGATTTTGATCTTCGGTCTTTATATCCATCGTTAAGTTGCTCACGTCCAATTGCTCTTTCGTCATGAGTTCTCCCGTATCCAGAATTAGCCTGAAAGCGATGGACCAAGTGGTTTTTCACGATAGTTTTTCAAAATTGTTGTTTAAAGTAAACAAATGCTGTGAAATGATTGATTTTTTTACTTCTCTAACCGTCTTTAGGAGTAATCTACCGAAGATTTTGTCAAACCTTATCTAATATTCTACTTGTCCCAAAGGGTAATTCCTTTACCCGTAAGTAAATAAATAAATGAATAAAAAAATAAATAGAAATTCCGAGAAATCATAACAGCGTATTCCAGTAGCAGCCAGCGAATGGAAATTTAACGCGCGTTTCGTTTACCTGATCGCGTCCAGACGTATGCCATAGAAAGCAACGTGCCACTTGTCGGTGGTGGTTTGCGGGATCTGATTAGCGTTGATGGTTTGCTTCAAGGGGAACCTGGTCCATCCAACGGGTACGGCAAACTCTGCCGGTGGCTCGCCTTTCTTGCAGATCGCGCTGTCTCTTTCCACTTTGTAGCAGCTGTTACAGTAGCAGAGTACGTCTTCGAGGGAAAAGAATTCGTCCGGCAAGACTAGCGACTTCTTCAACCTGATGCAGGCCTTCAAGTATTCGCACTTCTTGGAGGGTATAATGTTCGTTCCGAGAGGAGTGGACGGCAACGACGGAGCTTGCATTAGCTGCAACGAAGGTGCGTTGTGAATAGAGACGGTGTTTTGCCCTAAAATTGTATTGCCGCCGACAGAATTGTCGACGGACACGGTGTTGTTCCAGGATATGTTCGTGCGGACTTCGTTGAAGCTAGAGGAAACCGTGTTGGAAATATCAGACGTTGCATTACTGAGCGTGTTCTGCGAGGAGAATGTCTGCGAGGAGCTTAACATGTTAACCGTGGCATTGTTCTGATGCGCGGAGCTTAAATTATTCCCTTGGCTATTGGACGCTATGCTTTCGTTTATCGCATTGTTAGCGTTAGTGTTTAAGTTAGCTATATTACTGGTGCTGTTTGCGGTGCCGTTTTTAATATTAATATTAGTCGCGTTATTTATCTCTACATTTGTACACTCGTTACGGATACTCAAGTTCTCCGACTGACTATTCATTATCGCGCTATTGTTCAGCTGATTCGAATTGTCGTAGCCCTTGCTCTTAATACTTCGTGCCGTGTCGTGGCCTAGCTCCGAATTCGAATCCAAATTCTTACTATCCGAGATACTGGCCACTGCTTTGTTCTCCATGTTATTCGCTAAATGCACGTTTTCGTCGTTGTTACACGTTGCGTATTCTACAATGTCATCGTCTTTAGCGTTCGAACTGCACTGACTTGGGACACTCGGCGAAGTGGACGAAGATATATCGGAGGAAGCCGCCGCCACCACGTTCTCCTTCTCGTGGCACTCCAAATCGGCTTTCTCCCGCGAGTTCTCCGCATCTTCCAGCTTCGTTCTAATACAGTCCGCGGCGGACGTGACCGTGTTGTCCGCGGTGCTTGTCGAGAACGATTCCGAGTTGTTCCCGACGATCGACACTTGCTCGCACTGCCCGTACAGATCGAACACCGCGTAAACGTAAGGCGGTAAGTCCGTCGCGGCTACGCCTTCGTCTACACCGTTTATTATCAGGTGCAATCTGTTGTCGTCGTCGATGAATAAACCTACCACGGAATTCGAGTGCAGACTCTCCAAAGCTGCTCCGTATTTTGTCTTTACCTTTGCACACGTAAAACACCTGGTTAATATATCTTATCTTTGCATTTCAGTAGGTTCGAGTTGCAAGTTGGCGCGTATTTGTTTTACCGCGTTTGAAATTTAAAAAAAAAATGTACGTATTATAAACACTCTTACGGATATATTTGATACGATAATTTTACACGATTTCGTTGTCAAATATGAAAGAAATATACGATAGAACCACGTTGTCGATACATAGCTAAAGCATTTAAAAAAAACATGGAGCCACGTATACCAGTCTCGAATATGTTAATATCTATTACACGAGCAACCCAATAGGTACGAAATTCGACGAGAGCACTTACCCTGATACCGTTATGCGAGATCCAGTCGCTGCAAATAATCCAGGAATGCTTCTTGAAGCCGAGAGCGGTCAAAGGAAAGTTGGCTTTCTCGGGTGAGATGCAAGTTACGCCGCACAGAATACTAGACACCCATCGTTCGTTTAATTTCTCTATCTTCACTAGAAATGGCTTGCCTTTTATCAGAGGGCGACTAGACATTACCACGCCTTAAACGCAAACGACACCGTGCACAGAATATATTCAAACGCGATATTAGATAACGTATTATACAGATGTGAGAAGACACGCGATACCTTGATTGTAGCTCGCAACCCTGCGCGCGGTAGTTTTGCTCTCCAATTGAATATTTCTACCGTGATTCTCGTGGAACTCGTAACTCCAATCGCTTTCTCCGAGCAAATGCGCCGCGGATTGCGTAGGCGTCAGAGTAGCATCGTTCACCAATTTACCTTCGGACACGTCTACCGATGTATCCATTCCAGCATCGCTGCGCACAAAACGGCATCGCTATACGTTTCCCCCGAGTGCGATATAAAAGATATTAACCCTTCTTCGGGATTCCAAGTTTAATTCACAAGCTTCGTCGTCGTGCTAACGCAAATGCAAACTCGTAGCATTGCTCAAAATTTGCCGATATAATACAGAATTAGATAAATGTTTAAACAATCGCATCGATCTCCATTAAAACCGCGTTGAAGTCGAATTTGCGCGGCCGCCATAATCCGAAGAAGGGTTAAAGATCGAGTGTACGCTTGAAACGTACTTTCGTAAAACGGGCGGCATAGGGTCTAACAGTAACTCCAAGGAGTCTTGCAGTCTCAAGCTAGCGTTCGGAGACACCGCGTTGTTCTGTTGCTTGCTACTCGTTACATTTACAGCCACGGTGCTACCAAAAAGATCGATCACAGCGTACATCATTTCCGGTATGTTGGATGCCGCGATACCCATGTCCTCTCCGTTTATATAAAACTTTAAATTACCCTCGTGCGTACGCTTCATTCCAATCTTATCGCCGACGCGCAACCATTCCAAACTTGGGCAGTAGTTCATACACAAAACGTATCCATTGTGCCTCACTTCGTTACCTAAGCACGCAACATTTCACAGCGCGGTAAATAGCGTGACGCGTCGTGGCTTTATTAGTTGGAGTAACAAATTCGTTCGTCTCGCGATGAGTTGCTACCCTTTTAAGAAATATCGTAATTGGACTGCAGATTTTTATGCAACTTCGTATTTTCGTAAGCACAATTGAAGAGACGAGAGACTTTGATAGAGATTTGCTTGCTTCACCTTCTAAATACAATAGCGCGTGGTTTCCTTATATATATTTTTGCACGCTATGCGTAGCGGCTGTTGAAAGATTCCGACCAAACTTAATTACTGATTGTATCAGTAATTAATAATATTCGCTGCATATCGTGTATTACAGCTCGTACAACGTCATGCTATTGATTTGCTAGTCGAATGAATTTTATCAATGTATACGTTTACGCAAACTTAAATTTCGCATAAATGCATAAAAGTCCGCAGTCTAGTAACGATACTTGACGCTATTTTAGCGAACCGCGATCGAACTTGTCACTCGGCCAAAAACTTTGTACTGGAATATTACCTGTTAAGTACCAAGCGTCGGTGGAAAGTATCAAGCTGCCCATACTGGGTACGAGACTCATGGAAGTCAACCAATTGCCAGTTTCGTTCTTCACGACGCCTATTCTTAAGCAGCCGCTCCATTCGCGGCCCACTTCTCGAATGGCAACTTCGAAAAGTTCATTATTCTCTAACGGCGTTTCGCTTAATAGTATCGCGTTACTGTACTCTGTACACCTAGTCGCAATCGTTTTATCGGCGTTCAATTGAACATTCACGCCGACGGACTCGTGAAACTTATGCATTATCTCCGCCTGGGCTTGAAGCTGAATTACAGACGTGGGCTGCTGACTAGTACTGTTTTCCGATGGCAAATACTGTTGGGTCATTGGATCCCTGCGCTCCGGTTGCACGATTGTCACCTAATAAATTCACACCGGCACGCGGTGTTGCGTTAAACGTTTCAGATGATCGTGGTAACCGCTAGAGTAGATGTCCCGCGTACCGTCGCTTTAATTACTTTATCTAAAAGAACGCGTATCAAAAATATAAGAGCGGGCACGTAATGTTGTGCTCGAAACCGGAACGAATCGTAGATTAAATAACTTCTAAAATAATTAGAAGAAGTTGCTTAAAGCGACAAGAGTAAGCTAAGTGGAACATCCTCCCTACAGCAACTCCAGTGCGAATAAAGTAAAGTAAAAGTGAAGAGACCTGAACGCATTGACCGTATAGTTCGATGACAGGATAGACGTGCGGCGGTACATTGGTGCAAGCAGCTCCTTGATCCACTCCGTCTAAATAGTAATGCAAAGTGCCATCCGAGCACCGCATCATGCCGATACGATTCCCTTCTACCAGCTTATCCAAGTCACACGCGTAATTACTCCGCAAGGTATCGCCGTCTCGCATAACGTTAGATCCGGTCAGCATCCAAGTATCGTGATCGATATCGGTCATGGTGGATGGGAATTCCAATTCGTCGGGTCTTATCAGAGTTACGCCTGAAATATATTCCCCTCTGTGAGTACTCCAACGAGCGAGAGAACTTCTATTATATTTTTCGCGTCTGACGTATCCATCGAGACGCACCTGCTTCGATCGCTCCCGTCCATCTGTCCACCATTTTATCGATAGTTACTTCGAACATTTCGCCGTCGCGTAGCGCGCGATTTGCGATCACGATCGCCTCGTTGAATTCTCCCAAAGCTCTAGGCCTCAACGCGGTCAATCCGTTGTTCACTATTTTAGCGTTCTTGCTATGTATATAATGGAATCTCAAATCACTGCGCACGGGAAAAACCAATAGCGATTAGCAGATACGTTTTCTTGACGAGCGGATGCAAGCGAAACCTAAGGCCTCGGCCACATTGAACATGGTAAGCGGTAGAACGGTACGCGACGGAGTAGGAAGCAGTACGTATCTATTATATATAAATCTATAGGTTTGATTCATTTTTGCCGTTATTCGCTTCACCGCTCTCAATGTGTCCACGGCCTAAGAAGAGCATTGCGTAAAGCATTGATCGAGGTTCGACCGTACTTAGAGAACGAAGTAACTCTCAATTCGGCTCCTATTTCCTCAAACTTATTTACAGAGACACGGATTTGCATGAAAATCCGCGATTTAGCTAGGAACGAGCGGAACTTACGAACCTATACAAAGTTGTATTGCTAAAGCTGGAATTGTTGGTAGTGGGGCTATAGAAGTCTGTATTGTCGACTATGGTGGCTTGCGCCGCTTGCCCGTAAAGATCTATCACGCCGTAAACTCTCTCGGGTACATTCATCGCCGCGGCGCCTTGATCAGCCCCGTTCACGTAAAAGTGTAACGTCGCATTCTCTTTCCTCATTACACCTACGCGATCGCCGACCTGCAGTCGATCGAGATTCTGACCGTACTGATCTATTATGGTAGTGCCATTATGCATGACTCCATTTTCTGTCATCATCCATGTGCCGGATCTGCAAGGGACATGACCACCTTCGAGCAATAACACGGGCGATAAACTTAACATAAATTTCAAGGAATGCAACGTGTAGCGACGCAAATCTCCAAGTATTATTTTACATACCTAACGTTCGTCATGGTGAAGGGAAACTCCAATTCGGTCGGAGAATGAGTGGTCACTCCTATCTCGATAGATCCCGCCCATTTCGTCACGATTTTGTCCAATCTAACTTCGAACAATTCGTTTGGTTTCAATGGTCTCGAAGTAAGTACTACACCGTTGTTGAAATCGTCCATTACGCTAAAAAAGACAATCCGTGCGTTACGTTCACCGTTTCTATACCGGTTCATACGCAACAACCTAACGTAACCGATAGATCGTGAATCTTTATGCAAATGCATCTTTTTACGTTTCAATATTTTGCGCATCTTTCGCGCATTCTGTGCTCCTTCGCGCGTTTAAATTTCCCATGAGTTGCATAAAAATCCGCGCGATCTATTTCAACGGTGAACGATGAATTTATTCGAATAAATTTGAATTTACGTAGGCCTGTGTGCAGTACGTCCGTTGTTAATCACTTCGACGTGTGTACCGCAGCAAGAGTGGAACATAAGTCTGTCTGGCGGCTCTTCTTCTGCTTCTACGATATACCATAAAACATTTTACTTCGTTGCAGTACGATAAACGAATAACAGAGAGGGGTGTGCGGGTCCCCGAGATTTTGGTATATCTTCGGTTAAGTGAACGATTTTCCACGCGATCGGGTTAGAACCTGAAGGTTTGCGAGCGTCGGATACCCGCAAACCCCTACTTAATCGAAAGGGAAGCATCGCCCTCTCACCATTTAAACCTTGCAAGTGCAGCGTGTTTCTTCTAGTAACCAAGTTTTGTTCCTCCCTCTCGTCGCGATCGACGATCGTCACTTTTACCGTCATGCCGTACAAGTCTATGACTCCCCATACGCCCGCAGGTACTTTAGCAGCGATACCTTGGTCCAATCCATTTATCAAGTAATGCAGATTCCCGTTGCTACGCCTTACCATGCCTACTCTATCGCCTACCTAAATCACAATTCGTTCGCTACATTAAAAATTGCTCTTGGCAACATTTTACTTAGATCAACGATTCTCAGCCAACGGTGCAGAGGTTCGATTTAGATCTCCATTTACCCTTAATTCGTCTAGATTAAATTCTCCGTACTCGCGACACGTGCCCTTCCCGTTTACCAAAATCCCGCAGCCGGACATCATCGTGGTTCCCGAGCGCATGTTGGTCATGGTTGCCGGGAATTCTAACGCCGTTGGACTATGCATAGTGACTCCCACTTCTATGCTACCCGACCACTTGTGCACCAGTCTATCGATTCGTACCTGTACACCGACAGAATTCCCGATCAAATCTCTCCCATCAAAAATTGGTCCTCTATTCTTAACGCTACGCACGGCGATCGCACATTTTCATCCTAGCGCACAATCTCATCGCAATTAGGGGATCGTAAATCGCGTAATACGTTGCCGTATCACTTCGATTCTGTTCTTAAATTCAATCTGCCTCGCGCTACGCTTATCGGGAAGAAAGAGAAGGCAACGATTATATAAATTAATATAGCAACAGTCGGTGGCGGATTTAATAGAGTGAAAGCTTTTGAAGTTCAAACTCTTTTATGCCCCCTGGATGCAAGTTAAAGTCTTGATCCGTAATAAACAACTCGCTATACCCTCTTCCTTATCTGAAGTCAACAGTAGAGTGAGAGATCCGTGAAACCGATTAGCCATAAATTTTTACGCGTGAATAAACAAGGACATAATTTAGTAGAAGAATAGAATGCTTTCTCGCTCTAGTCTTAGCAGGTAACTTAGAGCCAAAACGAGTTCGAGTACGAAGTCAAGTCGATTAATAGTATACTCGATCCGTAATAAGCAACTGGCTGGTCGCAAGCGAGTTGCTTGTGTCGGAACAAAGCTGTACCGAAGTTTGAACAGCGATCTTTCAGTTCTAGCTCATTTCAAATCTGGAGCTTCTTCCGATCTCGTGACCAACCCCCGATTAATCCGTCCCTGGTAACAGGGGAAACCGTGGAATATCGCGCGATCGGCAGTGAAGCGCTAGACGAAATAATGCGGGAGCGGCGTGCGATGCGTGAAATTCGTTGAATTTACCTCGAACAATTCGTTATCCCTTAAGGGCCTATGAGTCATTACTACTCCGTTGTTGAATTCGTCTAGGGGTCTTCGCCTTTCGGCGGTTCTGGCGTTGTTGGACAACTTTACCAGCGAGCCAACTCTCTCGTGAAACCTCAGTCTATCCTCTCTAATAGCAGCGGGGCTTGGGTTCTTCGGTAAATTAACATTAACATTAACGTTTAAATTAACATTCAAATTGGCGACTAGATTGGTTGTCGAGGAATTGGACGCTTCTCCGAGCGCGTAATCGTTATTAATTTCCACTTCCTCTTTCGGCTCGTTGCACGGAGCGGCGGCGACTTGCGGGTGAGTTATAGTCACCTGCACGCAATCGCCGTACATATCTACAACCGCAAAAATGCGCTCCGGAATATTCGATACGGCTACGCCTTGCGAAACACCGTTAATGTAAAATACTAGCTCGTCCTATAATAAAAGCAAACCAATGGTTAAATAATTTCAAAGGAGCTACAACAGGTATCTGTACTTTTGCTTTTCAGTGCTACTTAAATAGCCGTTCAACTAAATTTAATTTACTATCGTTTAATAGCTGCAGCTGTATATAAAAGTACAGTTAAATGATGGTTAAAATTTTCATACAGTAATCGAGTAACACTTTAAATGTATGTTCAATTGTATCTAACATTCTATCGTTTACGAATCGTAATTATATACAAAAGTACAGTTAAGAGATGTTTAAGATTTTGGTACAGTAGAACCTAATTAAGTGGCACTTAAATGTAAAAGTACAGAGACTACAAAAGTTATAGCACCCCACTGTATTTTTGTCTTTGAGTGTTACTTAATTAGGTGTTAAAACTAATGGTTGCAAGTTTACATAAAGGCTCTATCGGATGATGTTTAAAAATTTAATGCAGTGTAACCCAGGCAGGTAGCACTGAAATGCAAAAGTGCAGTAGGGTATGAACACTTGTTGTAGCTGGTATGCTGTTGCAAGTAGCATTGCAAGAATTTATGCATACATTGGAGGTCCTCATTACTCCTAAAGTGCTTCCTTCTTCTAGAGAGTTCAGATCCATTCCGTACATTTCTACAGTCCTCATCCCATTGTGTATGATACCAGAGTTGGTCATGATCCATGTTCCTTGGCTCAGATTGGTAGCACAGGCTGGGAGCTCTATTATTTCTGGATCGCATTCCGTCACCCCAATTTCTATGCTACCACTCCATGATATCATCTATGTAACATTATTCGTACTCAGTACCGAACGAATACAAATGCCAAAATTGTACAAAAATTTTCGAATGCATCTTATCATTGTATGCATTTGTATCGCCAAACCAGTTTCCTTCATCTCTTCTTGAATTACAAGTTGCCTTAATAGGAGCCTCTATTCGCCATAAAAAAAAATTAACAAACGAACAAATAAATAAATACCAACGAGAACGCTATCCTTGGTTAATTGAAATTTTAACACACGCAAGATCGGATCTCGCGGCAAGCGATATTGAAAAATTGCGGAATCGCGAATGAAGTGGAGAAATACGTTTACAGGTCGATTTATTAATGGCAGATAGCGTGACAGTTTTTAACAGGAGCACCGAGGCCCGTGTGAATCGAAAACTTCACGTTGCAAGCGTTGTAAACAATATTTTGACAGATGCGAGGACTAGCGATGCAGCAGCAGCAGACCAGAGACACGGTGCGTTCGAGTTTTGCGGAATTCGGCTACCTTTTTATCGATGCGGACTTCGAACAGCTCGTCATCCTTGAGCGGCTCCGCGCTGAGGACCAATCCATAATTATACTCTGAAAAATCCCGTATAGCGGTGCAGTTGTTGTTTGTCAAAGTTACACGATGACCGCATCGTTGATGAAACATGTCGACCATTTGTTGTGCACCGACCATCCACATATAACCAAACCTTGCATCGCCTTCTCCTTTCCGCTGTCTCTCCGTCTCCCTTTAACCAGCGCCTCTTCTGTACGTTCTATCTTCGTCCCTGACGGCTATGCCACACTAGCACAACTTCTCGCAGTTTCTCCTCGTAAAGCAGGGGAAAACGAGCGACAGTGGGGAAATAGGACGGTGGTACATATCGGATTGGATTGCTATGCCTCTGCGGCATTTATTAATGCCATTGCATCAAATGGGACGAGAGTATGGTCAACCCTCGTATAACACAGTAGTTACGTTCCTAAAGCGTCGTGTTATACGAAATCGTGTTACACGGGGCCAAGTATTGCTAGGAACAAGAAGTAAAGGTCAATTTTAACAGACTTTTCTTATGATAATTCGTATGTTTAGAAGTATACGTAAAGAAATGAGGCTTCGATAGAGATTCAGTTTGCTTTACTTTGAATAATTTATATGTAATTTTGCGGATGATGTTCATTCTCTGGCTCATTCTTGCTCGCCTAAATCTCTTACAAATGCGTAACATCTGGCAATATACTAATAAAGTAATAAATTTATTACTTAAGTTGACTATAATACTCAACTTAAGTTGACTATAGTAAGCTAGTATTATACACGCGTGCAAGCGTGCAAGATGCGTACCAACGCATCTTCCTTATAAAATAACTTTGTGTCATTAGCCCCAGCAGTTTTCTATCTCAATTACTAGCCATCGCAATTACCGCAAAAGAATGACAACCATTTGGCTATCGTTCGATGACGCGACGTCACCTGTGCGTCCGACACGGACGGGATAATGTTCTCAATCCTACTACTATACTTTCAGAACAAAGTCGACAAAAGTTCTGCTCGTCTTTTTCTTTCTGCGCGTAATTACCAAACGACGCAGCAATAGGCAACTTTACGAATAGGATAAGATCGCTAGTACGCTATTTACCTTCTTTGCCAATTTCCTTAGCTTCTTAAACTCTTAACTTGAGCTTCGACAAGAATGGCAATAGGATGCGAACGGGATAGAAATTTGCGAAACCTGGGTAGATTTTATTGATCCGTCGATGAGTGCGGTTCGAATAAGAATTTGTTAGAGAAGATAGATAGGTGAGAACTTTGGAAGAGCTATAATCGAAGAAAGGAAAGCGTTTTTAATTGATCGCGTAGACGCTTTGCGACGGGCAACGGATCGAGGGAGAATTCAATTTTCTCGTCGAGGGAATATCGATCTTCGAGATGGCGAATCTCGAAGTTCATTGATTTTAACGAAAAGTCGAAGGTCGAATTGAAGAATGCAATCGAATCGCTTCGATTTAAATGCGTCCATTTCTTTTGTTCCGTTTTTGTCATCGATAATTTGCACGTTATTGTTTATGCTCCTTTTAAAGGTATCGCAGCGAATTTATCGATGCTAAGCATAATCCCGAAAGATGAACACTCGGATCTCTCGGATTAGAGTTCGAAAAAATGAGGAATCCGATTCGCGCGTTCATCGTAGAAAATTAAAATGAACCTTATAACCTCGCCCGACTACCGACGAGCGAGAGATGCTTTTTCGAATTCGAATTTTGTATGAAATCGTTATAGGAGTCGATGCCAGAGCTGCTTGAATAATTCTCACTATGATAAGCTTATCTAGTAGCAGCGATTCGCGCCGTTCATCGATACGCAAACATTTCTCGAATTCATTAGCGTTTTAGATCGAACGAATAGCACTCTATTCTCTTATTACACATGAGTCATGTTGCAATGTAGGCGCAACAATGTGCACCATAAAACATAGAATATGGTTTGTAATGAGAAACTTCTTCATTTGCCATTGACGCGACGAATCTCGCCCAAACCATCTGCTTATTTATATCGTTGTTATTATTGTTATTATATTTTGCAGTATGGTGTCGGACTTTTTTTATCCCAACATGGGTGGTGTAGAGGAACATATCTTCAATTTATCCCAATGTTTGCTCGGCCGTGGACACAAAGTTGTCGTATTAACTCACTCCTATGGGGATAGACGCGGAGTGAGGTATATGACCAATGGTCTCAAAGTATGTACCGTGTATCTGGCAAGCTATGCTTGTATCTACCACCGTACGATAGATATAGTAGCCTTTAAACAGCGGATAGGGAAGCAAGGAGATAAGCTAAATGGTCTGTGGATCTCTGGGCAAATACAAATTTTTGCAGCCACAATTAAAGCAGAGATTTGTCTCACTTACTTCAGAGATTTTTGTTTGCTTAAATCATCTCCCACAAGTGCATAGAAATCTACAGTCTATTAACAGAATTGTACAGACTTGTATAGTATATGTAGCAGACTTAAACAAATATAATAGTAAAGATAACAAATGGACTGTGGATCTTTGTGCAAACACCAATTTTTGCATGTGCAACAAGTGGAGAAATTTCACCCTTCAATTGTCGCGTGTACTGTGCACCCTATGCTCGTTTAAATCTGCTATAAATGCAGAAAAATCTGCAGCTTACAGAGAGGAGAATATCTATCGACTTTGTTTGCTAAAACCAAGTTTCTCTTTTAAGGTATACTATATACCGGTAAAGGTGTTCTACAACCAATGCGTTCTTCCAACAATGATTTGTTCCATTCCTCTCATTAGATACATCTTTTTAAGGGAAGAAATTCAAATAGTGCACGGCCACTCCGCGTTCTCGGCTCTTGCACACGAAGGAATGCTAATCGGCCGTTTAATGGGACTAAAAGTAAGCCGAGATTATTACCTAGCTGTGAACCCGTGTAACGTTTCTTAACGTTCTGCGTATGTTGGGATTTTAGACTATTTTTACAGACCATTCGCTTTTCGGATTCGCGGACGCGTCCGCGATTTTAACGAACAAATTTTTGGAGATATCCTTGGCCGACTGCAATCACTGCATATGCGTGTCGCATATCGGGAAAGAGAACACGGTATTGAGAGCGAAGGTGTTGAAAGAGAAGGTTTCGGTGATTCCGAACGCAGTTGACACTGTGCTATTTATGCCCGATACCAGCAAACGAGATAACAATTTTAGTAAGCTATTCACGATCGCGGTCTATTCATGAAATTGCGAGAGATGCGTAAAGTCACGTGCAGATCGGGAAACGGTCGCTAAAAATACTGAATCCTGGTGGTGTCGACCAACCGTCGTTGCATCTTGGAAATTAGATTCGATTAACGTATGGTAAAACTTTGTCACGATGTTGCAACGAAGATGCAACTTTATTGAGCATCCGCGATCTAACCGGCCAAAGAAAGACAATTAAAAGGGTCGAGCAATTTTGAAATATTTAAATGCTTAAATGTCAAATGCTAGCAAAATCGGCCGCCTATCAGGATACAATGTTCTCAGCGATGTCAACCTGCACGACCGTTAACGATATTAGTATTGCCCGTTGTTAATTGCAGTCACGATAGTGGTAGTGTCGCGACTGGTGTACCGCAAGGGGGTGGATTTGTTAGCTCGCATCATACCGGAAATCTGTAGTCGTTACAAGAACGTGCAATTCTTAATCGCTGGAGACGGGCCTAAGCGGTGGCTGATAGAAGAAGTGCGAGAGAGGAACTTGCTGCAACACAGAGTCACGTTGCTCGGAAGTTTGGAACACTCGCAAATTAGGCACGTGTTGAACAGAGGCCAGATATTTCTCAACACGAGCTTGACCGAAGCCTATTGCATGGCGATCGTCGAAGCTGCTTCGTGCGGGTAAAAAGTTCATTACCGTCGCATTAACTAGATTGGGGACTAGTCCAACTAGTAGTAGAAGAAAATTCATCCAAAGTGGAATTCGCAAAGCTGAACAAAGCTCGAATCACAGACGATTGAATTTGCACGATAAATTTGCAGTCTGCTCTGTACCGCTAAAAGAACGAATTTCCATAACGATCACGTTTATTGCAGCTTGCAAGTCGTTTCAACGAAAGTCGGCGGAATACCGGAGGTACTGCCATCCGATTTCATTTATCTGGTGGAGCCTACGGTGCCGGCTCTAATCGAGGGGCTAGAGTCCGCCATAGCGGATTACAAGCAAGGCGATACCAGCTGTCCACTGGAAATGAACAAAAGGATAGGTTTATTTTATAACTGGTTCAACATCACCAAAAGGACCGAGGTAGTGTACAATTTAGTGAAAAGGGAAAGCAAGAAGAATCTAGGCGAACAATTGGCGAGCTACGTCCGAAGCGGAGTGTTAGCTTATTTGCTAGTCGTGTCCTTGTGTTACATCATTTTACAAGTTTTGGAAATTCTTGTACCGAGAAAGGTAAGTTGCGCGCTGCTGTGGCTCTTCATTTTACAATCGACCATTAACAAGATCAATATTTCTAGTACATCGATATCGCGAAAAATTATACCGAGATGAACGTCATGCATCCTCAGGGAGAAGCGAAAGAAGACTAGTATTTAATTTGTAAGCGCGCGCGGCGAGACTCGAACAATTTATTAAGTCGCCCGACAAATTCGTGCCTATGTATTAACTCTTTCGTTGCGATTACGTATACGCTCCCGTAAATTGGACCACCGTGTGCTCTTAAGCGTACCTATATCTTTTTTATAATTTAGTATTATTTCTATTATTACTGGTACAGAGTATCCAAGCAGAGTTGGGCATATTTTATCCGAATAATTTATCCGAGGCGTTATTCGTGTAAAATTTTATTCGAACTGTTACTCGAACTCGAACTCCGTAAATCACTGGACTCTCTCGTTAATACTTTACGAAATGCTCGTCGAATGAAACGTTTAGCTGTCGTTTAACGCTTCTTCTAATCATTCCACATTATTTTTTGAACGTCCAATGAATTACGGACAGGAGCGTATCTTTCCGCACAATTGAGTGGTTACAAGTATACTGCCTTCCTTAGCTTAATTCTTCCAATTAATATTTTCGAACATCTAAATATCGGTAGGCAAGATTCTTTTAATTAAGAAAGGCAGTATATTGCCTAACGTAATCTTTTTGATAACATACTTTCAAATTGTATAAATGTGTATTGTATACAAAAAAAAAGAAAAATACATAAAGTACAAATATAATTGTTAGAAAAAATTGCACGAGATTCATGTTGTTTACAGTGTTTGCTAGACCCGCGGATTTTCATGCGTTTGTAGACAATTTCGATGCGCAAAAAGGTACAGAATTTAATATCTATTGCATTTTCTTTCTCCTTTGTTTATTTAATTTTTTGATAAAAATTTTACGCGCTCGTACGGCTCTGAAAAATAAGAATTCGTATAAAAATCCACGGTCTAGCGATTGCAATCGAGAAACGATAAAAAAATACTGTTAATAGACAAAAAGATAGGTCGAATTGAAAATATAATAATATTTATTTTATTATGTTGTACGTTAGATACAATAATAATATTAATACAATATCAATGATCTGTTTTTGTCTATTTAATTATCCTTGTATTACTGTACATTTATCTATTTATACATAAATCTTTCATGGCAAGGTTCCTTCATCTTCTCCTAAGATCGTTTCTTTTTTTTTTTCTCTCTTTTCGTTTCCCTACCAAGAGAAGATCAACGAACCTTAATTAACAACCATTATAATATTAAGAGCGGTGAAATCTGTCGCAACATTTCCCGCGCTTATAAACAAGAGTATTCGTGCCACTTTGTCCAGACATCGGTTGAATTGGGATAGAAATAAGGGAAAGAAAAAGAAGAGAGAAAAGATAAAGGGAAAAAGAAAAGAACGAAAGAAAGAAAGAAAGAAGAACACGAAAGAGAAAGGAAAACCCGGTGCTAAAAAGTTTGCTCTGGTTGCAACTGCTTGTTAGAAGGTGGGACACTTCATGACATGTACACTTACAATTATGAAATCTTTACAAAAGATACTGCTTTTTAAATATTGCATTAATTAAATCTTACATAAAACTCTTTGTTAGATGGTGGTTACCGTTAAGATTGACCTCGAATATTATAAGAAGGCTATGCCGACGAGAGTGAGATCCACACGTAGGCACACGCAGCAATCAATCTGCAATCTCCCTTATTATGTGTGCTAACAACTGCAATCCACAGGACTTGAAAACTGCTACAGTTTAGTAGTGGTGGCACTTTTCAACGCTCCGAATAGCTTCGAATTTGTAAAATGACGAATCACACGTCAAAAGGTCTTGAACGTCTTGACAATCTCGCATATCTTGACAGTCTTAACAATCTTAGAAGTCTTGAAAGTCTTGACAGATTTCAATATCTTGACAATCTTAACAATCTTGAATATCTTGACAGTCTTAACAATCTAGAATGTCTTGACAGACTTGAATATCTTCACAATCTTGACAGTCTTGAATGTCTTGACAGTTTTAAAAGTCTCAAATGTTTTGAACGTCTTGATAGTCTTTAAAATCTTCAATGTCTCGAAAGTCTCGACAGTCTTGATGTCTTGGCAGCCTTCGAAGTCTTGAAAGTCTGAACAGTCTTCGAAGCCTTGAAAGTCTCGATATAGTCGTGTAAGTCTCGAGAGTTTTAATAAGTTTTGAAGCTTAATGAGAATTCGATATCTTGAAAGCACGATGGCTTACTGCATATGTTAAAAATTACGAATGTTGATATGTTGGAAGCGAGAAAAGAAAATAAAATACCATTGAAAAGGGTTCTCACTAATTTGGACCAAATTTTTAACACGATCTAGACTTCTAAAACGATCAATACCTTTCAATACTTTCAAGCTTTCAAGACTAAAGAGTTTCAGGCATCGAATCATATTCGAAGTGTGTCGAATTTATAGTTTCTTACACAATATCCATTCGAAGCGATTCGAAGCATTTGAAATCCCATCGCTAACTGCGATTTGTATATTTCGATTCCGGTTACGGTTCTTTATATATTGATAGAATATCGGTTCTGTATCGATTACGGTGTTCCATTCCACGTAATATCGACACATTCTCACGTCAATTATTAACTCTTCCTATGATGTAAAAGTTTTTTCATTCTCCTCCTACTGTAAACGTAAATTTTTGAGCGTTTAAGAGTGGATAAAAGGGTGTAAAAAAAAATTTGAACAAATTCTAAAGAACCGTAACTGAAACTGAAACGAACCAGAATCGATATGCCCGTAACAGTTAGTGACAATTTTTTGCTTCTCACAACTGTCTCGATCAGAACCGATGCGTAACAGTTCGAAAGACTTATTTTCGGGACCGTTTCAAACCCTGCGAATAGATTTTCCAGAATCGACGCGTACGCGCGTTCCCTAACATTATTACACGAGCTTACTTTCATACATTTTTGTTCCGGTTCTGGTGCAAAAAAAAAAAAAAAAACAGGAGAATGGAAGATAGCTTATTTTCGTTTATAAATCGTACAGCATGCAAGTACTATATTTTTTGTTTTTTTTCCTTTTAAATATACGTCATTGTATTCAAAGTGTTAAGAAAGTACAAGAGCTTCTACTTCCTCGCGATGTCACTGCCTTGAAACGCACAGAGTTCCTTTGTAATAAGTATCTTCATTATTTTTTGTTTTTTTTTTGTTTTTGTTCATCTAGAGACGACGAGACTCCCCGTGATAAGGTGGAGCAAATTCGGTTCTATACAATTAATTATGCAACGTGTGGTAGGCGTTTGCATTCGATCGCGCGTTCAGTCAAAATATCATTAATCGTTAGTTTTACGCTACTTAGAAAAGAAAAACCAGTCGCAAATGGATCAAAAAGGGGGAAAAAATTACTAAACGTATCAAACGTAAAATAATGGTAATAATAGTAATGATAATTGTCTTCTTAAAATACGACGATAATAATCCAAGGCAAAGTCATACGGTTATCGTGATGTTGCGATAAAGCAAGAAATCCATAGGATTCATATATTATACGGGCTCTGTACTCCAAATTCATCCGTTTCTCGTCCCCTTCTTTCGCAATTTCTGTTTCAATTAAGAATTCGCGGAGACATGTTTATTTTTGCAAGTATTCACGTACGTAATAATCCGGATTTTACTATTTGCCTCGCGAAGCTTGAAAATATTTAATATCTGGCCCTTCGAAAAAGAAGTAATGATTAAAAGAGAGATACTTGGCATTACAGCAAATTACGTATCAAATTCACACGGTTTTCATCATACTTGCACTGGTAAGCATGAATTCCACGCGAAGAATTGCTACGTAATTGCTATTAAAAAAAAGATTCTTATCAACGCGTTTATATTCGATTTGATCGTTAACATTAGCTTTACGGACGTTACGTGTATAATTCGACAGACGTCCGGAAAAAGACGTATACCGCATATAAATATTCGAACGTAGAAGCGTGAGGATGAAGAGAATCACGTAAATACATATTCGTACCATTGCATTACGTAAAGTTAACATAAATTACAGAAAAATAATATTTATGGTCTCTATAATTTTAGGTATGAAATCTGAACGGCGTCAACGTGACGCGTTCCGGTAAACCTAGTGTCAATATCACGTAAAAGCCATAAATTAAATTATATTAAATTATCGTGTAAAAAAAGTAACTCGATTAACAAAGAAGGCGAATTTGACCTGGAAACGAATGAACGCGACTGGCGAAAGGTTGAATTTAGAGTGCAAAATCCGTATATGATAAGTTGGTGCATTCGATGCGAGCAAACATCTATGTACCTCGATTCAACGCACACTTGGTGCTTGAAACGATGTTACTATTTTTTTGTTCATCGCCACAGAGCACGCACACGATTAACAATTGAATTTTGCTTGGCTTGAACACCATCGTGAGCACGTATTGCTTTCGCGACTGCGATGTTTCCGCGTGTACAAGTTATCGATCGGCATAATTCCTTCATTTTTTTTTTTTTTTTCTTTTTACGGCGATGATAATGAAATATTACAAAATGTTTCGATACTATATATAAGTATATAGTATTATGTATATTTATATTTA
Source organism: Eucera pruinosa (assembly GCA_028830335.1). Lineage (NCBI taxonomy): Eukaryota > Metazoa > Arthropoda > Insecta > Hymenoptera > Apidae > Eucera > Eucera pruinosa. The sequence continues at coordinate 1,942,401 of JAMYCR010000012.1, read as the reverse complement.
TTTATATATATATATGTATATATATATGTATATATATATATATATTTATATATTTATAATTATATGTATATCGCGTAAATAGGAGACGAGTTCGCCTTTTGCTTTTCACGAATTATCATTTCGTTTCATTGTGTTTTCTCTTTTCTTCTTTTTTTTTTTTGCTTCCTTCTGCTCTTCGATTAACGTGTAATATGTACAATTGGATCATTCCGTGGAGTGTGTGTTCTCAGTTCCGTTTGTCGAAAAAAGTAAATTAATGCCACGCTTCTGTGTCTCGGTATCTAAGGCTCCCATTCAGAGTTCGAGTTTGAAAAGAATACACGACGACGACGACGACGAGATGGGGGGGGGGGGGGGGGGGGGCGGGGGGACACAAGATTTTTGCACGCATAATCATAGAAAAATCTTACATCGTACTTTTTATAGCGCAGTACTCGCAAACGGGTTCCTTAGAACTTATTTGGCATCTACAATAAATAAATAACGAACCATTTGTTGGGCCAAGCGTTGCACACGTTCCGTAATACGCTTTACAGTCATCGGAATTCATTCAAACACCTTCACCGTAATCACGGTCACCCACGTTGATACGGTCCGGGGCTGCGGTAACGCTAAAGCCAAGAATTCTATTATCAACTTTGTACATTTTTCCCTTCTTTGGCTTCTTCGATTTCCCCTGAAACATTACACGTTCGTCGTTTTAGCCACGTGCAAAGTATCCCCGCTCGGTGCAAAGTTATCATCTCTTCGATGTACATATACGAACCATTTCTAATTTTACTTTCCAGTACGATTACTATGTTACGATTACGTATCACTTGCAATGAAATTCACGGGCAATTTATACGTATAATAAAACTAATTTCATTTGAAATAATTTTTTTTTTAAACAGATTACTCTTAAATCCTCTGTCAAAAAGATATTAAAATTGTTTATCCAATTATTTAATTAATCGTAACTCATATTATCTTGAAAATACTACATTTTAATTGCAACTATTATACAGTTATTTATAAAATTATCTATTTTATATAATTTATATTAAATAAATTAATGTATAAATTTATTTTGACCGCTACTGTGCTGGCACCAATTCACTCGTATTTACTTAATTTTGTTTCCAAATTTTACTTTAATAATATGTCATGAATTTGCAGTGTAATTGATAGTTCGCGTAGTTCAATCGATGGGAGATAATTACGGTAAGCTTAATTAATTGATGAAGGTACCTTTACTTCCTGAAATTCCGTGGGTGCATTAGGATTAACAGCAGGCGCCGGCTTACACAAATCGTCCGCTTGTGCTTGAGGTCGTTGGGCTGATCGCCATTTGCTACGTTTCTCTAAAAATTGCTTCGCGAATTCCGAGCTCTGCTTGTTATCGCCAAGGTAATCTCGGACGTATTCTTTCACCTCATACGCGGACTCGATGTCTCGCAAGAATCCGACGAACGTGGGGACTGCGTGCACGAAACAAAATTCGTTCGTCAGAAATTATCCATAAAACGCGGCACAAGTACAGTGATGAGCAACTTTTGTTCCGCAGTTTTAGCTTTTATATTGTCAACGATCCGAATCATTTAATCCCACCGAAGCTTTTTCCAATACTTTTTACACCTCGAAGCCTTTAGAATTCTTTTAGTCGACTTTAAAAATTATTCTAATATCAGGCACTCGGAAAAAAACTCTTGCTAAAAAAATATTAAAATTGCTGCCATTCAATTATAAAAAAGGAATAGAAAAATTGTTAAACAGTCTGTATAAAGTATCGTTCGATTTGTTCATCGCGTACACAGGTTTCTTGGTTAGCTAATAATTTGAAATCAATTATAGAAAGGTGAGAGGGTTGCTCATCGGCGACGTAAAGAAAATTCTCCGACTTACTGTCTACGGATACTTGCAAGCCGCTCAGGGCTTTATTACACCATTGCGTGAAATCGTCAGACTTGGCAGTGTTCTGTTCGAATAATTTCTTCACCAGCTCCTCTTCCCTTTTGTTCTTGCTCTTGTTTGCTTTGTTGCTTTGCTGCTGCTGCTGCTGCTGTTGCTGATTGGCAGTAGGAGCCTTTGCCGCGGACGTTTGCTTGGCGGACTGTTTGACGATTGCGGTGGATTTGATCGGCGTTGGATCGTCCCAAAAGCCACACGAGCCGCTATTGTTCGACCAGGCTTGGTTATTGCTAGAGCTACTCGAATTCGCCCAATTCAAACACTGCGAAGCGGTGCCCCATATTCCAGCGCTCTGCAGCACGCTCGCCGATTCTTTTTGCCCTGCCTTCTCTTGGCGTTCCCTTTCTTGCTGCTGAACGGTCACCAACAACAATCACCAATACATGTAGCAATTATCGTTCGAACAGTTCCATTTTTTCGCTTCCGTTCTTTTTTTTACGGGCGCTATGGATATCAGCATTGACTAACTACAGGATACACTACCCATTTATATTACGTTGTCCAAAAAGTTCGTTTCTTAAAACCGGCGTAACTCTGTGTCTTTTACTAAATTGTGCCGTTTATTAGATTTTGTGCATTTCATATCCACTGACAGAAAGAAAGGAACTTTTAGGACAACCTAATAGGAAACGGAAATAACGTGCATGCCTGGCCAGACCAGGGCCAAATTTGTATTAAAAAATGTGTACGAAAGTTGACCAAATCCAATGCGCGAAGTAGTATAAAATAAAGGGGAGTCTATTCCGTATTAACGTTCGGAAATAGTGATACCTACTTCTGATATCTTTTTCATTACCAAAACGAGTTATACGTTTGTTCACAAGTATATACCTTTATACATTATTATAAACTTGAATTTCACGGATCACGTGTGTCGAAAACTACCGCGTCGCACAATATTTAGTTACAATTCCGTTACTGTCTTCATCTCTACGCAGTGTCGCATGTAACGCTGAAGCGGTAAGGCCCTAACGATTCTATAGAACGATGGATAGTCTATCCTATGCTTCGTCAATGATATCAAGATGCACGATCTTCGAAAGTATTGAAAAAGTAATAAGTACCTTTACCTTGGCGATCCGTTCTTGCTCCTCCTGTTGGATTTGCGCAAGACTCTTCACCGGCAGAGATTTCGTAGACGAGGTAGCCTTCTCCGCCCATTTGAATTGCAATCGTTTCGATGAATCGGCCGCCGATGCTTCTTGAGCCACTTCCATCGCTTTCTGCTGGGCTAATCGTTGCTGCCTCATCTGCTGAAGCCGCTGCTCTTCCTGGACAGACGTTTACAGGGAGGAATCGAATCAGTGGAGCGCGGGTACCTGTGACTTCGGCTTCGCGTCGAGTCGCAAATTTTTTTTAGGGTTCGTTCGGAAATGTTTCTCAAGATCGAATCGGGACTCCAAGGTTGGAGTACCAGAATCTAAATTCGGCTCAAGTAGTGACGATAGATCTACAGAGTTTGTAGCGACGTACATGGGACACGAAAAGTACCAAGTATTTGAGACCTACACTTGGTCCAACGAGACTAAGCAGGAAAGACGATATTTCCGTGTTTGTTCGTCGACTGTGAATATTGACGTTCGAGCTACATCATCATTTGGGTACTCGTTTCTCTTTACTCCGCCTCGTCTCGTTGAATCGGGTATAATTATAATTAGTTAGGTCTAATTATATTAAATTTCACTTAAAGTTTCCTCGGATTTAGCAACACTCTTACGCGACCATACAAATTTATTTGGTGTCGTAGAAATGGAACGCAGAACCCGATTAAGAAACCGCCTGTGCTTGAAAAATCTAAACGTGTACGAATACTTTTTGTAGCCACTGTAAATATCTTTCACGATTTGTCAATTTCTCGATTTAAGGGTTCGCGAATAATTGTCTTCGAATTCCCTCGAATGTGCGACACAATTTACAATGATACAAATGCTCATTGAAAATGCTAGAAACTTTTCGAACGACCCCATTATTTGATCAGTTTCGCGAGCGACCGCATCTGTTATTTATAAAATAAATCTTGGTATTTTTTTCATATAAATAATTCGTAGGCCTACCGATTTTCTCTCTCGCTCGAGTCTCTGGATTTCGGCGAAGGAATTAACAGGAGTGGGCGGGGTTGGCGGGCGAGGTGCCTGCGCCCATGGTGCTTTACTTCGCTCTTGTAATCTGCGAAGCGCATCGGCTTCTCGTCGCCTCTGTTCCGCTCGTCGTGCTTGCTCTTCCGCTTCAGCTTGCTTACGTAACTCCGCTTCTTTTCTGCGAGAAGAAAACGCCAAACTTCGCGAACTTTTTTCACAGCAACTTACGTTTAACGCGTTCCGCGCCGAGTCGAGAAAGTTTTCACCAAACTTTTCATTCGATCGTAAAATATTTCGTCATATATCAAACGAGTAACTAACGCGTGCCATTTGTAGTGCACGAGTTGCCACTTTCTTTTCCTACCAGTGGAAATAAATAGTAGCGATCATTTTTCACATTACTGCAAGCTCTTTTTTATTTCGAGAAGTGAAATTTTATCTTACGAAAGCGATTACGAAATCGTGTGTTGCGTCGAAACGAATTATCTGCATAAGAAGAGCTCAAAATATTTTAAACGTCTAGGGCCCCCTGAAAGTCTCAATCCAGCTCTCTTTCTAATATATTTTTTTGCTTTAATGTAAAATATATGTTTTGAACGCATATACGATGGCCCGAATGAAAAGTTTAACGCGCACGCGTAGCGCGGAACGCGTTAACAAGCAGACGACAACTATTCGAGTTATTCAAATGTACCGCACTCTCTCTTCTTCTTGCTTTCTCTGTTCCTCTTCCAACTTTTTCCTTTTCTCTTCCTCCTTCTTCTGCTTCTCTTCCTGCTTCTTAAGTTCCTCCTTTTTTCTCTTCTCCTCCTCCTGCTTTTTCCTCAAATTCTCCTCCTCCTGCTTTCGTTTCTCTTCCCGTTTCTTCTCCTCCTCCTTGCGCTTTTTCTCTTCCTTTTTCTTCCGCTCTTCTTCCTGCTTGCGCTTCTCCTCCTCTTTCCGTTTCCTCTCCTCCTCCTTCTTCTTTCTCTCCTCGTCTTTGCGTTTCGCTTCTTCCGCTTGCTTCGCCTGCTCTTCCTTTTTTCTCTTCGCGTTCTCCTCCTCGGCCTGTCGTTGCAGCTCCTCCTGTTTCCGAAGCTCCTCCTTCTTTCTATCCTCTTGCAATCTCAGATTCTGCTCTTCCTGTAATAGCAGAATAACCGTTCGCAGACATTCCATGCTAAAGCGACACGACGATCGTTCGAACCGTAATTACCAGTATCTGCTGCTCAGTCTTTATTTCTTTAGTATGAAGATCCCACAGTGACGAAGGCAACTGACCAGGAGGTACCGCCGGTATCGGTCCAACCTGAGCAACACGCCAAGCTGTCAAGCTACATTTTCCCGAAAAGAAAATGAACCCCTTAACATCCAAAATTTCCTACGCGTCACAGACTAAAGCGAGATACCTCTACGGTATAAATTAATAACTTGGAAATTTAATTCCAAATGATAGCATACCATCAAAATGGTTAAGCTGCAAATCAAGTACAAAGGAACGCAAATTATTATTAGTAATAATAGGTGTACGATTGTACAAAGAAGCACAGGTCAAGCGAGCCGGAGACACTCGTGGACTTTTGCGTTAAGGGGTTAAAGAATAGGGGTATACGGGTATCAGAAATTTGCAACTTTTCCGGGACCTCAACCCGATTCAAAGTTCTGGCCTCAACTCGAAACCAAAATTTCAGTTACCCGCGGATCCCTTTTCTTATCTTGAAAATATTTAAAAAAGTAAGAAGACGTCGCTGATACCTGCGCCAGCCAATTCTGCGCATTGAATTGTGGATTGATTTGCGGGGGCGGCTGCGGCCAGACGGTATCGATATGAGAAGTCTGCGGATGGCCATTCGCGTTAACGTTCAGCTGGCGTAGCAACGACTTTATGGGATTCTCCTCTTGCGTCGCGGGTGGCGTGGAATTTATACTCGGCTGTTGGATTCCCGATATATTTTGCATGCCACCCATTTGCTGTATAAGTTGCTGTATAGGATCAACCGCCGGGGGATGCGCAGCCGTAGTCGAATGTGGGTTTGACGTTAAATGAGTCTCTGGTTGCGTTTTAGCCTGACGAGAATCGCAAAACGTAAGCAACGGCGGTTGTAGCCTGATAATTTTGCGCGCCACTCTACATTGATTGCAGCCCGATGCTTGGCAAATTTCTACTCGACAAAACAAGTTGCTACCTGTTGCATTTGCGAAAAAAGTTGCATAACCGGATTCGAAGCCTGGGTTGGAAGGTGAGGTACAAACGGGCCCGTGGACATCGGCATCTCTGGTATCTCCGAATCTTGAATAACGTATTGGAATATCAACTGATTTTGCTCCATGGGAGTTAACGACGCCCAATGCTCCGACTGCGAAAGTTTCGCTATAGCCGACGAGCGAACTTGTCTCAGCAGCAAGTGGTTTTGTAAAAATCGCATCTGTTGATATTGAAGTAAAAGAAGCGGATCGTCCATGCCAGTTTTGGGCAGCGCGCTCATACCAGCTGGCACTGTATTCGGAACAGGCGGTATAACCTGATCCGTTAACTGAAACCAACGAAATCGTTTCTAATACTATAATTCTAATAGTATATGGGGAAAGTCGGACGAAACTTGATACTCTATCTCAAAGCTTATGCGTGTGCCGCTATTTTATTCGTTGCGATAAAAGATAATTAAGGTGCCGGAACACGGCGCAACGTGAGCAAGTAGATTTATTTCAAGAATTAATATTTATAACTTATATAAAGAGTAGGTATATCCGATACAAATTAATTGTCGAGGCTTTCGAGCCTTCTGAGGTGAAACAGAAATAGAAAATCTTCCAATTTCGAAGCTGTATCATTGGAAGGCTGAAGTGGTTGCAAATAGCAGAGATCAAAGCTTTTGCAAAGGCAGCTAATCAATTAGAATAACGTAAACCTTTAAGCGTACCTTTAAGGGAGGAATAGGAGGCCCAGGTGTAAACGGTATTCTACCACATATCTTCATTAAGTCTCCTAAAGTGGCGTACCGCTCGTCGCAAGTTCTTGTTACCATTAATCCCGCGGTGAAGTAACCAGATTTGCACCATTCTGCCATTTCGCTTGCTAAGAAAGGACCCTGAACTTCACCCTGTGGATCACGGTAAAACCATTTCTCCTGTCCATTTGTAGATGGAACTGTGGAAGATTGGTTACCAATAGGCGGCGGTACGTTAGCAGTTTTCTCCCTATGGTTCTCTTCATCCGCCATCAACTTCGCCACTAACGCGTCCGCTTCTTCCTTCATTCTATCCAAATCGTCTTCCGATTTCTGCCTCGCGTTACCCGTGTCCGTCGCCACGTGTACAACTTTTTGAGATTCCGCCTGCAACGTCGCTTGCCTTTTCGCCGCCATAGAAATACTCTCTACTACCTTTCCCTCGTCCCTCGCCACCACTTCCCTCTTCTTCTCCTCTTTGCTGGGAGATTTTTTGCTTTCCGAATTAGCCGCTGGCTTTTTGTCGGCCTCCGTTTTCTCCGTACTCGTCGCTACCGTGCTTCTCTTCTGCGAAGTTTCGCTGGCCGTCAACGAGGCGGAGCTTTTGCTAGGGGCGACGACGCTATCCGCGACCGTAACCACCGGCGCTTTCGTCGGAGAGCTGTTTCTCCTCTCCTTGGCGATGCGTTCTTCTTTGCCGTCGAGCGGATGCATCGGCTTCGGTCGTTCTTTGTTCATTGTACTAGTTCCACTACTGCTACCGCGACTCGCTATCTGTCCCTGAGTCGAGCTATAAGACAACGCTTTGCTACCAGATTTCATCGCATTGGCAGCACTCCCTTCGGAAATACGTCGAGTCCTTGTCTCTTGAGTACCGCCTGCACTAATAACCCCGTCCTCGTCGTCGTCTGAATATATTCCGCCGTGGAATGCACCCGAAGCATCGAAGCTTCCTCCGCTTTCGCTAGGATTTTCAGTAGCCCTGCCGATCAGTTTCAAGTTATTCCACGCAAAGCATATCCATCTTGATTAGGTTCTAATAGCACGTACCATTCGGGAAGATTGTCATGATTGTTCTCATGATGATTCGATTCCCAAGTACGTGCCGTGCGAGGAGGATGATGATGGCTGGGATCGTGCGCGACTCTATGAGTTCCGCGATGCTCCCATCTACCACCGCTGTTCCGACCCTCCTCCCCGTCACCCTCGTTTCTCTCTAGCCTATCCCTATCCATACTCCCGCCTTCGCGCCAACTACTTCTACCTGAAATACCCATTATTCTGCGTTACGCGCATCACTTTGGGACAGAGCGACCGAGTTGGCTGTGCAAGATTTTCGGTGGACGTAACTGAATGGGTCCTACGAATGTTTTGAGATAAGTGAGAAAAACAGAGGGACAGAACGAAAGAAAACGAACGCGTGAAACGATACAGAATACGCGAAGGGCGTGCATAGAAGAGAGTCGAAAGCGAGTTTCCAAAGCGAGAATACGAGTACAACGAGGGTCGAGCTGTGAGACTTTTCTACCACCCCGTATCTTGACTCATCCACGTGGGATTTAATTCAAATAATCCCTACAATACGTATCGTAATTTACTCCGACCCTCTCCAATATTGCAGCTTCGAGTATTCACGTATAGTGTAGCTATTTTTCGTGAAATCTGTGAAACGATGCTATCCGTGTTTGTGAAGCTAGCGTTAAAAACGTCAGCAGTATAAATGGAAGTTACCCCATTTGCGCCATCCGTCGTCGTCTTCTGTACCACCCCGATTACGTCGCCAATTACTTTCCATAAGGGAACTACCACTAGCCCCGCGACTCAATTCCTTCCTAGGACTAGTAGAGCCGTTCCATTCGCCTGGATCCGAGGCTCCGTTTCTTTCTGACCAGCCGCGTTCGCTCTGAGATCTATCAAACGGGCGATTTCTCCCCTGGATATAGAAAATATATTTGACGATCAATTAAAAAGAGTATTCGCTGTAGCAAACGACTTTCCATCGACCTCTCTCGGCTACCGTATACAATATACATATATATATATATTTTATATATATATATATATGCAACGATACATGCGTGATTTACCTGCAAGGTAGCTACAAAAAATAATGCGCTTTTTCTTTATGTTTAGTTGTTTGCTTATCGACGATATTTCATTCCTACGGAATGAAACAAATTACATACTTGAAATGATTGACTGTCGATTCGTGATCCATCTCCTGAATCATCGAAACCAACGCCACGGGAATAATGAGAGGAATACAAGCTACCTCTTCCATTTCTTCCGCGCCCCCCACGATCCACGCTTCCACCTCTTCCTCGACCACTGACATTAGTTATTCCACCATTCCACATCCGCTAAAAAAAGGTTTCCATCGTAGTCAGAAATTTGTATAGTCTCGAGTCCACGAGTCGAACGATTTAGATGTAGAACGTATTATTAACCCTTTCACTGCGCCGCGATACTGCAGCTATATCGTCGGCCCGCTACGAATGAATCGGTATAATTAGAAACGCGTGTTTCTTCGTTTTATTCAAGTTACAATATTCATCACGTGTGTAGCTCGTCATTATATTGCAAGGAGTTTAAATTCGCCGCGGCGAAAGGGTCAACGAATGATGCGCGGTTTCGAGTTGCAGGCGATACGTAGGACGGCAACAAAATAATAGCGATTATGTAAAGTATACAAGAGCGGATAGGATAGTAAAAGCGACGAAGAACTGGCACAAGGGCTCCAGTGTGTTATATTTTTAGATTCGAACTAAGTTCGCGAGGCAGGTCTCAATATAGGATGCATTTAGAACGTATAATCGCTAAACACGATATTAACCCTTAGAGGACCGACAAATTATCAAATACAATCGGCACGTCTGATCGAAAAATCGATATATTCGTGCGCCAGATATTTCACGGGCAAATCTCTTACTATCGAGTTGCAACGTGTATTAATCCCGTTTTATTCGTATCATTAAAATCATTTACTTATTAATTCGGAAGTAAGTTTAATATGCTTTTCTGCTTTCAGCATTTTGCCCCTCTGCGCGCTTAAATCTCCCGCGAATGCATTAAGATCCGAAGTCTAATTATTCTATGCAACGATTATACTACAATGAAATCGTAGGACGATGCCGGCGATTATCCAAGCTACGCGAGTCGATCGAAGTTAAATTTGTCAAGTATTTTGCAGCTACTTTCATAATCCCCGGAAAGTTATACTTTAACAGCTTTGTACGGAAATGATTCATTTTGCGCAAGCGTGAAGCGTATTTCGAATATCATTTAAAGTTGTTTCACGCTGGGTTGAACGGAAAGTTTACGCGCTTTTCGCGCGATAATTCTGTGCTCGTTAACAATTATTCAATCGTTATCGTATCCTCCTTTCATACGCGAAAAACGATAGGGAGATCGATGCAAATTACGTCGCCAATTAAATGCATCCGCTTTTACAGAAAAAGTGTAACGAATTGCGACAAATAAAAGCCGCACATGCATGTACGAAAAATCGAAATATGCATACAAACACTTAGCGCGTAAAAATATATCAAATATCTGAAGCAAGATATTCGTTGCAATATTTAGAGGATGCAACTGATTTCTATTTAAGTTTAATCCATATTAGGCTTACAAAAATACGAATTTGCATAAGGATCTACAAGCTAATAATAGCACCTAATTTTCTTTCACCCTCTACAGATTTTATTTGATTTACTTGTTGCTCTCCCATTTAATTTTATTCCTGTATCATTGCTGTGTATCAAGCAATCTATTCATACCAATTATTAATTTCTATTTTTTGTGTATGGTCCGAGAAACCATACGCGATATACCCGCGGATTTTTATGCATATTCATACCTCTAATAAAATGGAACTTAAACAGAAATTAGTTTCATCCTCCAACTATAATTCCGCGTGCTTTACTTCGGATATCTTACATAATTACGCGTATCACGCGAATTCTATATTTTTTACCGTAATTTCCCGTAAATGCAAAGAAATCAGCACAGTCCAGTGATGAATTATAATTACTCTTGCTCTCGAAAATAAATGTAATTCCGTTTGCATAGCTTCGCGCATTGCTCGCATTTTGTACCATTTTGCCCATTTAAATTTCCCCATAAATATACAAAAGTTTGCAACCTAGGATCGAAATTAAATCGCGCAAACTTTTCCTTCAACCCCGCGCGTAAATTCGAGACTATGCTCGCGTAATTACCGTTTCGTCTTCTGTCATTTGTATAAGAGCCAGAGGAGGTTGAGTTTTCTCAACGTATAAGGCAGAGAAATTTGTCAATGGTTCGGGTGGTTTGCAATTACGATCGAACAGAATCAACATCTCTTCTCGCCCGTATCTATGTTCGGCTAATTGATACCGTGGAGTAGTTAAACTTGTAGTACCTCCACCGCCGCCGCTACTATTGCAACTGTCTCCAGACAGATTGCGCAACCTATGCATCAGGTGTAACAGATTAAAAGATTGCATATCGAAGCACCATCAAGTGGAATGGTTTAAAAAGTTACCAACCATTCTGGACCAAATTTCATAGAATCCGTCATGATGGTTTATTTGCTGCAAACAGAAAATTTTATTGCAACCATTAACCATCAAAATGATTTTCTTTACATTGCCTACTCGAATGGAAAGATGTAAGAGGATGATTGCAAAGAAAAATTAACTTGGAATCAGGGGAATCATACGGTTTACAATTTTTCATACGTAGACTATGGATTTTTATGCAAATATACATTTTTATTAGAGACACAATTAAAACGATATTTCACATTAGCCATTTGTTTCGCTCTTTAAATATCATACAGCATACCCTTTACTTTACGTGTTTAATAGAACTTTGCAAATCACGCGCATCTCGTGTGCGTATTTTCTTTTTCAAATCTCCCCCAAAACGCATAATAATCCGCGGTCCAACGACGATACGATACACAGAGAACGAAGATGCATCGAATCGCGGAAATCGTCGCCGACAATTTTTACCTGTTGCTCGACGAAAATCGGGCAACTGGTGCGCGTTTATCTTGGATAATCGGTACACGTCAGGGAGACGCGAGTTTACGGTGAAAAGATAACGGGGATATACGAAAAGATCGGGGTAAAAATGAGCGAAGGTAGTAGAGTTGGACAGACGGTGGGCAAAGTGTTGGCGAAAGGTTGTGATTTTAGTTGGAATCGATGAACAGAGACGATAAACTCGCGCGAGGAAGCGATCGCCTGGAAGAAGGCGTTAAATTGGCTGCGGGTTCGCGGTGCTTTGGAAATAGCACGCATTTATTTACGACATGTTCTTAAACAGACCGATTTCCGTGAGCCCAGGTGGCAACATTAACCAAACTTTTTCCGCTGACGAATGTCATAAAAGTGAGAAAGCGTGGATCTATCGGGAGGAGATCGAGGATAGGCGTTGCCGATCGTTCGTAGAGCAACGCGTGCGAAAGGAATCGACTGATAAACGGGAGAAATACCTCACTGATCTTCGAAATTACTGAGGACAGCGATACAACACACCAATATGGCTGATGGTTTTTTTTGGAGTAAAGCGCATGCGGAGTAGCTGATACACCTGAAGCATTGAAAAGTTACTAGCCCAAATATGCTGTTTTTCTAGTCACCATCAGCTGAACCAACGCGCATTTTTCTCATTTTTTTTTCTTTTTCCCACCATCCGAAAAGCACGCTACTTTCTAACCGGATCGGTGCAAAGCGGCGAGGGGGGCAAAGGCAACTTTTCATTTACAAAATCAATCGCTTTTTATTTTCCGTCCATCCAGCTATCATCAACCTTCCATCCTAACGCAATTTAATCTTACAAAACGCGCTAACGCACATCGATATTGTTACGAGTAGACGATACATTTTATGGGAAATTACGCGATTATTCGAACGTTTATAGTTTCTCAAAAGCCAAACCGGTCACCTGCACTTTTTTAGAAATACTTGAATTTTAATGCGCGAATATATACAGTCAGTCGCAAAAGTCTATTTTCTTACTTCAAATATGTTTCATTGATACTTTCTCTTCGAAGATTGTAAGATTATTCGAATAATTTATTTAAACGTTTATCCCAAGAAATTATTTGAGATGTTGTTCGAATGAAATTTTATTCAAATAATGTCCGACTCTGGTTTTGACGGATTCGAAAACATTATCGCGTTGCTCGTTACTTAAAGTTCGATATATTCTGTAAAAATGATTACGTCTCTTGCTACTTGTTTATAAAAAAAATATGCGTGAGCCGAAAACGCGATCTTATGAAAATCTTCATGCATGCATTAAAGTATACAAAAGTTATTATTGTAACTACGATTTTGTTATACGTTTTCTGATTTAACTCTTTGAAGCACAGTGGTATGAAAAACGTCCCACCTTTTTTAAGCCCACTTGCAAATTTATCAAATAAAAGAAAAAAAGGAAAGCCTTGTGCCTCAAAGAGTTGACATAGATAAGATAATATTAAATTAATTTTTGGGAGCAACTTTGTTCGTGTAATCAATTGATTACAGATTCTTCTTAGAAATGCTTTCTTTTAAATTTCATGAATTTTCACGTTACTTTTATTCTTCTAAAATAAGTTCAAAAGAAGCATGTACATATTTGAAACTTAGTACATAAACGTTCGCGACTGACTGTACGTAATTAGCAGGCCGCGGATTTTTATGCAAATTCGCGTTTTCAAAGGAGTACACAGGGGAATGGAATTTGAATGGAAATTAATCTTACCCCCCCGCCCGATAGGATTACGCGCACAGTTCGATAATCGGCATTGATCTTTTCCAAAAATTAATCTCATTCACCGTAACACACTATCTACCAGTTGGAAATTGGCACACATAAAAGGCTGGTCGATTTCAGCTTACAATTCGGTAATATCGGATGCTTTTAATCTTATAGAAGCATACGAAATAAAGCAAAGATTCGAAGACGCATCATTTTGTTTACTAATTGAATTGTTCGCAAAAATATTATAGAGAACGAAAGGCCGATTTATAGGAATTTGTAGGACTTACAGGAAAGGTCTACTAATCGGCCCCCGGTAAATAATGCGTTAAGTTAGCTAATCGGTGTTTGGCTTCTGAACCGCATCGCCGTATACAATCGTTAAACGGCAAATGGAAAAATCGTAAACCTTAACTTCGAAAGCCAATGCACAGCGGAGAGTGAATTCTTACAAAAGCTGTACAATGGTGTATCGTGCATCGCAAGTATATACTATAACGAACGTTAAATAAATAAACCTTACTGGCGAATAGAAAAGGAGGGAACGAAACGAAAGAAAGTCAGACAAAATAGTGCGGCTTTTTAACTATGATGCCGTATTCCGCGACCGCCGGCGTCAAATCTTCCATCGTCAAAGTGTAGCGTCGATCTTTCCCCTTCGTTTTCGTGTTCTGATTAGCTCCGCGTGTCTTGCAGTGCTGCAGGGCGTCGTTCGCTATCTCCGATATGAACTTCTGAGCCGCTAACGAAACCAATCTAACTCTAAAATCGACAGATCCGGTAATCGTTAGATCGATTTATACTCGAGTCCAAATATTCGGCTGGCCAAAAAGTCTCGTCGTTCTTTCGCAGCGCGGCGGCGTTAATGTTGCGATACGTAAATTAATACGCCCGATAATGTTGCAAACGCGAGAAGATTGAAAGGTAGACATTTTCGTTCGCTTACGACGCCGCGAATTCCTTCGCGTATTCAGCATCGTAAAACTGTATTCGGTATACAGGCATTAATGGAACTATTACCATGAAAATAACGTTTATACGTTGACCGATTTCTTCGGTCGTTCATTTCGGCTTTATTAACTCTACTGTGCTCAATGTTGCATACGCGCAACGATGATTTTTAACTCGTTAAAATTAAGCGGCAAAGATTTTTTACGTGGCACAAAGTTGCTGAAAAAAGTGCTAATATGTTGTTCGACAAATGGACTGTGGATCTTTGTGCATTTATGGAAAGTTTAAGCATACATAAAGGAACAGAACGCATGTAACATGAAATTAGAATAGAAGATACTGAAGCTTACCCTAAAATGTATCTTACAATATTTGTATGATACGATATAATTATAAATTCCCAAAAATCCACAGTCCATTACTTCCATTATTGCCATCTCTCCATTGCACCGCATAATTTAAAAGCTGCATACCTGTATTGTTGTACCATTGCATTTTATTTTGTTACCATTCTACCAATGCCAAGAAACTATAGGACAATTTTTAAATTATGATTCTCGAGTGAAAGAAAAAGTTTAATTTAATCCCTTGCCTTAAATCCACAAGTCATACTTGAGACAAAAATTATAGATAAAGTGGAATAGACAGTTGCAATGTTTATAACAATATTCTAATTATCCCTTTTAATTTCCTCTGGAATTTTTACAATTGTCATAGCAAATAAAAATGCTGTATAATATTTTGCATCTGGCACACAGTTCTGAGGCACGTAATAACTTTTGCTAGCATTTGCAGCTACCGAATAATTCATAGGGCAAATGGTTAATTACAATTTCTTTCCCGGTGCAAGTACGTAAAATTCCAGCTATGAAGAATGAACAGTCTTGCATTTATGTCTCCTTAATAAGTACAACTAAACTTTTTGGCCAATCTACTAGTTTTGCTTGCAGATGGCTTACATTCTAGGATCCGTTGTATTGAACCCAGCTGTGTGCAAGTAATGCTCGCTAATCGCATCCGGTACCTACGAAAACGATCTGTCAATGCATCGCTGAACAATCGAGGATAATCGGAAAATATTAATCACGTACTGTCGGCGTGTAATCTTCGAGCTGCAACAGGAAATCGGAAAGCGGTTGGCCAGCAGTTTTGGAATCTTCGTTTGCTGCGTACATCGGAGGCGTATCTCTTCCAAAATCTTCTGCCATTATCTTTGATCTTTCTTAATCGTTTCGCACGCGATATCGAAAGTCTCGAAAATTACGTTGGCAATTTCTCGAATTTCAAAATCGCGACGATGATCTGCGATGCGACAACGCTAACCTCCGACGACGGAAAGATCGTAAGTTTCTCTTGACGAATCTTTCGAGTTCCGTCGGGCAAAAATGCGACGTCTCTGATTGAATTGTTCCGAGTATCGTTGCGATACGGATTGAAAACGTTGTCAAATGGTAATCGGCATGCGACAGGTAAAGTTGACGCATAAGCAGCTGCGTTTACTTGATAAACATAAGTATCATCTTGGGGAACTAGATCTAGGAGCAAATGGCTAGGGAATGCATCGATCGATCGGCCGTGCTTTATTCGAATGAATATCTCCAGCGTTTATTCTTCTGTGGTACGATCATTGACGCAGTATAGAATAGACTATCCATTCCCGTATAAAATCATCGGCCCCGTTACCATTTTAGTGTCACGTGCGATATTACCGGTTCAGACTAGAATAAGATAACAGCGATATCGAAACGGTGGGAATTGTAACTAAGTATTGGGATACGCAACCACAGACGAGGTAGAGGATAGACCTACCACCTAAAGCATATTTTTGTCGCAGGATTCGAGTTACCATTCTCGCGTCACTTTCGACGTTACCGATTTGACACGGACGACGACGGACGATTTTAACATTGGTAACAATTAGAATTGAAACTAAATTTAGCCATGAAATCGCAAGAGAAATATAGAATAAGTTATTATAAGCATACTATAGGATTATTTCGATATCCAAGTTGCACTCGTCGAGGGATAGTTGATCCTGTATCTCGTCTGTGTTGCAACATATATTCTATAACAACATTTCTCGGCTTTTAGCGGACCGATTTTGATACTCCTTCGTGTAAATTAAAGGGAAAAGTCTCGAGAATATTATCCTATAGTCTTTTGCAACTAGCCCTTGCAGTTCATTTGTTATAAACTAATATATAACTCGTGGAAGATTACTCAGAAAGTGCCTGAAGAAAAATATTCATTTCTCGGCTACTAGACGTCCAATTTCAATGCCCCTTGGCTTAAATTAAAGGGGATGGTTCCAAGAATATTACTCTACAGTATTTTCAACCTAGCCCTTGCAGATCATTTGTTATAAACAAATATATATCGTCATTGTAGATTACTCGGAAAGTGTCTAAGAAAACATGTTAATTTCCCGGCTCTTAAAAGTCCGATTTGAATGCCCCTTGGCTTAAATTAAAGAGAAAGGCCCCAAGAATATTATCCTACAGCCCTTTGCATCTAGCCTTTGCAGTTCATTTGTTATAAACAAATATATATCTCGCCGTGGTGGATTACTGAGAAAGTGCCTGAGGAAAAATATTTATTTCTTGGCTCCTAGATGTCCGATTTCAATGCCCCTTGACTTAAATTAAAGGAAAGTATCTCGGAAATGTTATCCTCTTACCAATTTGCAGATAAACATTGCGATTAATTTGTTATAAACAAATCTTTCTTATTTTTCGCAGCTACTCAAAATTTATACTTGGAAAGGCTTTAAAAGTATATGGAGATGATTCCTTGGAGTCTTCCCTTTAATTTGAGTCGCGGATGATCGAAATCGGACGTCTAGAAGTCGAGTAATTAGCATTTTAAACAAAGTGGAAAAGGCTGGACTGACTACTAGTTTGTTCGAAGAATGGATAATTCTTGTTTAATTAAAAAATTAATATCTCCGCTTCTAGGCATCGGATCGGGACATACGGCAACTCAAATTAAAGGGGAGACTTCCGGCTACTAGATAGGGTAGGTGTCGTGCTGGTAGCACTTCCGGTTTAGAAGTTATAAGCGTATATTTCCTACAATTTAGTATAACTTGCGAACTATAAATGCAATCGCTTTTAAACCTACTTGAGCTTATTTCTAAGCTTTTAAGCTTTAATATGAGCCAAGGCTCATTAGTATGGCACTTCTAGAAGCGGAGATATAGGCATAAATATAATACGATCTTTGAACGCTTATATCTCCGCTTCTAGACATGCTGTACTAATGAACCTGGGCTCAAATTAAAGCGTAGAAGATCCAGAATAAGATGTAGTAGGTTTGCAAACGATTGCATTTGTAGTTTTTACATTATTCTTAATTGTAGGAAATAAACGCTTATAACTTCTAAACCGGAAGTCCTACCGGGATGAGAATTATCCTATCTTATAGCCGCAAGTCTCCCCTTTAATTTGAGTGGTCGTTTGTTCCGATCCGACACCTAGAAGCGGAGATATTAATTTTTTAAGAAAACTGAAAAAGTTATGTCCAATTAAGTATAAATTGAGAAATTTCCAATTCTTAAGCGGCAAAAGTATTGTCCAAATCGATGACTTTTTTCGACGCGCCATCTAGCGGTAGAAAGGTGGACCTAAACATGCAATTTAATTAATAAATCTTGATTAATTAAAAAATTAATATCTCCGCTTCTAGGAATCGGATCGGGACAAACGACGACTCAAATTGAAGGGGAGAATTCCGGCTACAAGATAGAGTAAGTCTTATCCCGGTAGCACTTACGGTTCAGAAGTTATAAGCGTTTATTTCCTAGAATTTAGTATAACTTGCAAACTACAAACGTAATCGCTTTTAAACATATTAAAACATATTTCTGAGCATGTAAGCTTTCATTTGAGCCATGGTTCATTAGTATAGCACGCCTAGAAGCGCTGATATAAGCGTTCAAAGATCGTATTCTATTTATGCTTATATCTCCGCTTCTAGACGTGCTATACTAATGAACCATGGCTCAAATGAAAGCTTAGAAGCTCAGAAATATGTTTTAATATGTTTAAAAGCGATTGCCTTTGTAGTTTGCAAGTTATACTAAATTGTAGGAAATAAAAGCTTATAACTTCTAAACTGTAAGTGCTACCGGGATGAGGCTTACTCTATCTTGTAGCCGGAATTCTCCCCTTCAATTTGAGTCGTCGCTCGTCCCGATCCGATGCCTAGAAGCGGAGTTATTAATTTTTTAATTAATCAAGATTTATTCATTAAATTGCACGTTTAGTTCCACCTTTCTACCGCTAGATGGCGCGTCGAAAAAAGTCACCGATTTGGACAATACTTTTGCCGCTTCAGAATTGGAAATTTCTCAATTTATACTTAATTGGACATAACTTTTCCAGTTTTCTTAAAAAATTAATATCACCGCTTCTAGGCGTCCGATCGGAACAAACGACCACTCAAATTAAAGGGGAGACTTGCGGCTACAAGGTGGGATAGGTCCCATCCCGGTAGGACTTCCGGTTTAGAAGTTATAAGCGTTTATTTCCTACAATTAAGAATAACGTAAAAACTGTGCATGAAGTTGAGTTCAACGTATAACATGCATATTCCTTAGACCTTCCCCTTTAATTTGGGCCCTGGATGATCCAAATCCGATGCCTAGAAGCGGAGAAATTAATTTTTTTCTTGAACAAAAATTACTCATTCTTCGGACAAATGTTACCGGAGAAAACGTTTCCAGATTGCTTAAAATGCTAATTACTCTGCTTCTAGACGTCCAATTTGGATCATTCGCGGCTCAAATTAATTGGAAAAGTCCAAGGAATACTATCCATATACTTTTAAAGTCTGCCCAAGTATAGTTTTTGAGTTGTTGCAAAAAATAGGAAAGATTTGTTTATAACAAATTAACGGCAATGTTTATAGGCAAACTGATAACGGGATAATATTCCTGGGACCTTTCCCTTTAATCCAGGCTAAGGCGCATTGAAATCGGACGTCTAGGAGACGAGAAATTAATATTTTTCTTCAGGCACTTTCTGAGTAATCTTCCACGACGAGTTAGAAATTTGTTTATAACAAATAAACTGTAAGGGCTAGATGCAAAAGGCTGTAGGGTAACATTCTTGGGACCTTCCCCTTTAATTTAAACCAAGGGGCATTGAAATCGGATGCCTAGGAACCGAGTAATTAATTCTTTTTCTTAATATGCTTTCTGAGTAATCTACCACGACGAGCTATATATTTGTTTATAATAAATGAACTGCAAGGGTTAGATGCAACAGGCTGTAAGATAATATTCTTGGGACCTTCCCCTTCCATTTAAGCCAAGGGGCTTTGGAATCGGTTGTCTAGGAGCCGAGAAATTAATATTTTTCTTCAGATACTTTCTGAGTAATCTACCACGACGAGGTATACATTTGTTTATAACAAATGAACTGCAACTGCTAGATGCAAAAGGCTTTATGATAATATTCTTGGGACCTGCCCCTTTAATTTAAGCCAAGGGGCTTTGGAATCGGTCTCCTAGGAGCCGAGAAATTAATATTTCTCTTCAGATACTTTCCGAGTAATCTACCACGACGAGCTATACATTTGTTTATAACAAATGGACTGCAAGGACTAGATGCAACTGGCTGTAAGATAATATTCTTGGGACCTACCCCTTTAATTTAAGCCAAGGGGCTTTGGAATGGGTCGTCTAGGAGCCTAGAAATTAATATTTCTCTTCAGATACTTTCCGAGTAACCTACCGTAACGCGATATATCTATTTATTTATTATTCATTATTTACGAACAATTAAAAGAAAAAACTCTATAATCGAACAGCTTTCTTTCATTCGTAATTCCTACTCCAAGATTATTTGCAACGTTATTTAAACGAACAATTATATTCGACGAATGTGTGTTCAAAGGGTTATCCGGATAAAATTGTAGGCGCCCAAATTATTCGGAATACTATTTTAACCCTTTGCGGACGACGAATAGTAAAACTTAAAAAGAGTATTTTGACTTTGAATTCTAAGCCTTTCGAATTTCTATGCTTACGAATTCCAGGTCAACAAAAATTACCAAAACTTTGAAGCGTTTATCAACGATATTAATTGAAACTTTCTGCTTTAACAGTAAACGTGCGTCCACAAAAACCAGAAAAGTGGCGATTATTTGCAGACACTCGTCCGCAAAGGGTTAATACTAGGTTTACGGAACGCGTCACGTTGACGCCGTTCAGATTTCGTGTCTAAAATTATAGAGACCATAAATATTATTTTTCAGTACTTTATGTTAACTTTAATTAATACAATGGTATGAATATGTATTCTAATTGATTCTCTTCATCCTCACGCTTCTACGTTCGAATATTTATATACGGTATACGTATTCTTCCGAAAGTCTGTCGAATTATACATGCAACGTCCGTAAACCTAGTGTTAATAACGCTCGACCCTGATTAGGATGTTTGGGTGAGGTTCAAAGGATACCGATATTCCATATTTAATTCGTACAAATTCAATGATTTATTCGTAACGAAAGTATAATGCGTTTGCTTAGATTACTTAAGGCTAACCGAATTACCATCGAAATGCACGCAGGATAAATATATTACGCCAATGGATTTTTCAGAGTTAACGACGGCACCCACGTGTCCTGCTTTAAGCTCTCGTATTTTATCTTATTGATGCAGAAACTCTTTACAATTTGCTCGGCGGTGTGAGTCAATCCGTAATAGTCGACGAACAAGCCATCCGGGTCTATCAGGTATATAATTACGGTATGATCGACCTACAATGTAACCAGAATGAAACGAGCGTTTTACTTTGCTTTAAATCGATAATCTTCGCTGCAAGAGTATTTTTTCGCATTCAAAGATACTTTTATATATTAATCTAATATAGCGGGAAAAATTACTAACTATATAATCGGAATCCGGATCCTTTGGCCCGTTGCTGAAGTATACTCTGTACGATTTGCATACTTTAGCTACTTGTTCTCTGGTTCCGGTGAGTCCAAGAATTTTGTCCGAAAATTCTCTCACATATTTTCCGACGATTTCCGGCGTGTCTCTGTCAGGATCCACGGAGATAAAAATAGGCTGCGCTTTCGTTTTGTGGTTCTTCTCTGAAAACGTATCGCTTGTACGCATTTATGGGAAATTTCGAAGTGCACGCGCGATACGCGAAGCTTTGCAAAGCTACGCGAAACGTTGGAGTAAAATAAACGCTACTGTTACTCGACGCAACTGTCAGGCAAGTTTGTATTTTTGTTAACCCTTTGCACTCGAGAGCTTTTGCACCTAGTTTATTTCGGTGACTTGAGGTACGAAGAGTTAATAGTTGTAATGAATCTTTAGCGAAATAATTAGTCTCCGAATTACAGGAAAAATGTTGGCTAATCACAGTCGCCCTTCGAGTGCCAAAGGGTTAATAAAAATTAAAGAAATGGAATCTAAACGGGGAATTGTTTCACCCTCTGCATAAAACGAATACCTATTTTAATTTGAATTTAATTTTAATATGAATTTGATTGAGTAGAATTTTAATTTGAATAGTAAATTCTCAGATATTATGGACTTTTTCTAATTTCGTGCGTATTCAAGCTTCCCATAAATGCATAAGTGTGCATTCTAATAATAATAATAATAATAATGAATAGCAAAATACTAATTCCATGTAATACATTTTTTTCCAACTCTGTTATCCACATTAATTGGGTTGAATGCAAAATTCGTGCCGTTTCGTCGGTCAAATTAACAGTTTTACTTAATATTATTATTCAATAATATTAACATTTTTATTTACATAAATGAAGAAAATGTAAATAATAAAATCGATTGTAAATCGTACGCAACAAACAGCTTATCAGTTCTAACAATTTCGCGCGGTGATTTTAATTGTATTTTGCTCCCTAAGAATGTCTGATCATATCCCTAATCGATAATGCTGTAAACCTTAACTGGTATGGTGATTATTGTTTCACATATTATCCTCCACAAATTCCATATAATTCTTTAAATATTTGCAGGTATTTTTAAGAAGAAAAATCTCTTCTCGATTTATTAAGAAGCCGAATAAATTGAATTTTTGATGACGACAAAATTCACCAAGGATCTATCGGATCCCACATTACCAGCTGATTTTGGCAGCTTTAACATAATACTTATATAAGCTAAGCTATTTAAACTACAAAATAATTAAGCTAAGGAATCCAATACGATGTATACAGGTGCAAAGATGTTCTTTCCCCTTTTCCCAATAATTTTTAACTATCCTTCGGGTCAATTTCCTCGTGTTCCATTCGCGTGGAGTTACAGCATTTCCTGTTAAATATTAAACGACTCGCGACAACGCAAATTTTCCATTCAACCCAATGGCGTACCCAATAAATTAACAACTTCGCCCATCTTTTCAAGCTCATCTGGGCATACGTCTGGACAGTGGGTGAAGCCGAAATATATAAGAAGCCACTGCCCCAAGAAATCTTCCGATCTCACTGTCTTCCCATGCGGATCGACTAATTCGAATCTTCCTCCGATCGCCGCCTTTCCTAATTGCTTACGCCTTTCGCGTTCCAATTCTTTATCTTTCGCGTCTTGCAGATAATACATGTACATTAAGAGGATTGAACCAACCGTGGTGCTAACCAACACGCTTTTCCATGTGATAGGACTCTTTTCTATGATAGATCGCTTTTTCTTCGGCAACGTGTCCAACCGATCCGAGTTCCGCGAACACGACGAAGTATTTATGCGCCTGATCTGAGGATAACATTGCTTAACGCTTCGCCAATGTTGCAGTGACGTCTGTAAACAATTACCGAGTCGGTTAGCTTTGCTACTTTTCGAACGCTTCGCGGCAGGTTCAATCTGGATCTGATTAATCGAAATGGCACTTACGGTGCAAAAAGCTTTACTAGAACATCTGTTCGAGAGAAATAGATTCACCAAGCGAGACATCGTTCGCATTATTACTTGGTTCGAGCGTTCGAAGTCATGTATAGGTTATCGTGCGCAGGTTGGAAGCGATTCTACCGAATGCCGCCAGCGATTCTCAACCTATTCCTCAAATTGCAAACGCGAGATCGACGAAATTGCCTACAGTACGTAGCTAGCTCTAAGTAAAACTCGGGACACTTACAGTACCACTTATTTTTGGAAAACGATAGCAAAAGCTAGGAGATCTAACGCTTTTCCCTAACATTAATCCAGACCGCCATAGTATCACGTGACGCAAAATGGCTTATATTTAACGAACCTCGAATCGAATCGCACTAAAATCAATTGATTATTAATCCTCATCCTCCGCAGTTTAATTTCTGACCGGTTTTATTGGAGACCAACTCGTAGAAGACGAAAGCTAAGGCTATTCCCTAATCTAGCCCCAAACCGTTCTGAATAAAAATGTATCGAATGTTACTTTTCGCATGCAGAGATTGCTGTTAAATATACGTAATTTTTTTTCCATCTACGTAACATGATTCCAATCAGGTTTTTAAAATGTTTATATTAGGAATATTTGGATCGCGGTGCAGCTGCAAACAAGTATGTTGGATCGCGTGGCAAAAAGGTTGAGAAACGCTGATTTATACTATCGTTTGATCCTTTACGCTCTCTACCAATGAATAATAATAAAATATGCAATTCGCATAGCCAATACATTGGCAAAGTTTACATCCTCCTCGTTAATTAATTCCTCTCGTTGCACACTTAGTTCTACGAATGATCTGTGAATCAAGTGATCTGCAACAAGCTTATATACGCTATTAATACGCTCGCTGAAAAGAAGGCAGATTAGACACGGAAAAATCCTACTCGCGAGACTCTACGAAAATAAAAATGATTCTACAATAGTAATTAAAATATGCGCGGGGAAAAAAGTATCCAAAGCAAAAGATACATTGTCAATTTAGAGGGTGAAACGAGTCTCTTTTAAGAAGAGACGCAACGTTGGAGAAAATTTCGTAATCTAATAGGTAGACTGACGATTCGAAAGTGAAACGTTTGCTTTAATACCAAAACGA
Organism: Eucera pruinosa; assembly: GCA_028830335.1. Classification (NCBI taxonomy): domain Eukaryota; kingdom Metazoa; phylum Arthropoda; class Insecta; order Hymenoptera; family Apidae; genus Eucera; species Eucera pruinosa. The sequence continues at coordinate 1,917,764 of JAMYCR010000012.1, read as the reverse complement.
AAGAGGAAAAGATAGAATCGTATACTATTTATGCCTACTATTAAAACGATCGCGTATTCGAAGTGAAGATTTTGCCTCGATAGCGAAAAGAAAATGGAAAGGATAAAATCGCGTATGATTTACGCCTACTATTAATCTTTTATATTTGAAACGGGATCCCTCCGTGTCAAAATGAATCGGTTTACGCTTACTATTAAACGATCGCGTATTAAAAATGAATGATTGGTAGATGAATGGTACGATAAATGACATTGAAAGACAATGAAAGAGCAGCCCCGAAGGAGCGCTAAAAAATACGATAGCAACCTCGAAGAGCACTACAAGAAAATGAAAAAGTAGCCGCGAAGAGCGCTAAACAAACAGTCGTAATCATCCACTCATTAATCCGATCAACCCGTGAGTGGAATATTCTTTCTTTTGCGCAACGCTAATTTACTAAACTTATTTATCAAATAGCAAACTCAACAAATCAATCGCGAAAGGTGCTTCATTATACTTCAAATATAGAATATACTTTTATTCAATTTAACTTTAATGATAAAAGAGAAAAAATGGCAAATTCCCGCTTTTTAACGCAACGCTAATAAATATTAATTAATGCACCCATTATTTATTAATGCGCAACACTAATAGCGGAAGGGCAGCATGCCCAGCTGCAGTTCAAGATCCATGATGAGCAGGAACTGTGGTTCCACCGTCTCAGGTGGAAAACATTGGGCTTTTTATCGTAATCGCAACGCTACGTGCAAAACGCGATCATTCGTTAACGCAACGCTAAGGGGGAAAAGCTAAACAGGCGCAGGGAATAAATGTCGCAACTCTAACTTTTTAATTACGCGAATTCAAGCTACTACTTCTGTGAAAGAAAAGCTGCTGCAAGTAATCGCGATATTTGGAAAACGCAACGCTACAAACCTAACTGCAAACGAATACATCTACAATTCAAAGTGCTACTACAAGTTAAGAAAATGCAATCGCTATTGTCGCAACTCTAACACATATCCTGCAATAGTAGTCTCTAAGTACCTATAGCAATTGATACTAATGATTGATGGGGATGTACACGCGACACTTCGTAATTCGCAACGCTAAATCAAGCGCGACAATCTTTTCCTCGCAACGCTAATGCAAACCGTGAACGTTTTCATTCGCAACTCTAGAATCAATCTCGCGATTTTCTTTCTCCGCAACGCTATGTCAACCCGTACGTACGTACTCGCAACGCTACTTAAAAAACGCGAGGTGCCCAATGTGGAATCGGAAAATTCTACGCATGCATGACTCTATATAACGAGTACAGTGACAGAAAAATAATCAGGAACAGTAATGACTATCCATCCTTCCTTAAATAAAGAAAAAATGAATAGCCATTCGTTGCTGCCCTCTTCGTGACAGTTTGTCGGGCCTCTTCTTTTCTTCGGGCGCCATGCCCGCAGGGACATGAATTTAAGCTCGAGGTTCTCGAAAAGCAACCCAGAAAGAGACTCAGAAAAATGGAATAAAAATGCATATCGAAGAAGTTAAATAGCACGCAGACGACCAACGACTCTAAGAATTCTAAGAAACTAATCTAAGAATTCTGAGGATCCTTGTTCGTGCAAACGTGTCGAACCTCGAGCTGAGTATATACGTTCGTTTCGTGCAGATCGCGACCGCGTCCGCGTGACGATTCAAGATCGCCGGATTCGAAAGATCGACATTGGCAAAGACTGGAAATGACCTGCATTCTTCAGGTCAAATCAGCTCGCCGTCGATGTTCAAATCAGATTCCCTGAAACAGGTTGACACGCGCACCCCCCATTAAATATCAAACTCGCGACCCCGAGACCATATGTCAACCTGCCCGGCCCTACCTACTTAAAATTAACGCACATTCCAGAAAGTATGCTACCTACCTACCTAATGCTATATTTAAAAAATGGCAAACAGGCACACAAACACACATTCCACCCCACCCCCCACCCAGCGGATCACACGCATACCACCCGGGTGCAAAAGCCTACTCTAGGGAGTAACGTCCCGGGACGCCTCCGACACCCGAGTTCAACATACAATTCATACACACTCTAAAGTAAACAAAAATCCTGAAATCGGCTAACGTGGGTAGCGACCATTGCGAATCGCGCGATTTAAAGCGCATTCTACTCGGTATTTCAAATATACTTTGAACATTCATCGAATACGTAATTCAACGGCAAAATTGGAAAATAGTACATGCATATTTCTAACATTTATCAAGCGTGTAATGCAAGAGCAAAATTGTAAAATATGTTTCTGGCATTTATCAAGCCATTCGACAGCAAAGTTTGGTGCTGTATTTGGAATGAATGGTTCATATATAATTGGCAATGGATTTTGGTACCATTATTACAGAGAATAAATTGAGTGAGAAGTTAATCAAGATTAAGAAAAAACGACGCAATTCCACAGCCTAACACACACACACACACAATGTGGAAAATACGTCGCGCACGATTCGCTACCCACAATCATCCGCCACACAAATATTAAATATCAAAAATCAAAATATGGAAAAAAAATGGTCGTGCCACGTGCTTTTCACCCGCTCAAGTAGCACCTGGGCACGTGAGCGGGATCCCGGCAAAACGGCACGACAGATGCTGAAAATCCTAGCTAAAAAAACGTGCTACCATACGTAATCGGCTAAGCGGATTGTGACTCTACTTTTCCTTTGCGTTTAAAGCAAAAAGACTCTACTAATTTAATTGAAAAGAGGCTACGTTATTTGCAAAACAGGAAAGCACGAAAACTCTAATGCAACGTGAATTTAAATACGTGAGACTGAGAACAGTAAACGCGAACAAGTGACTCTAAATGAAAGCTAAGAATATAAAACGTGAACAACGGACTTTAAATTGACGTTAAGAATACGTTGGTAAAATAGAACAAGGGACTCTAAATTGAAATTTTAAGTGCAATACCTTGGGCGACTCCCTTACCAAAGCCTCGTAACTTTAACATAACATCGCGTTAAAATTTGCGACTTCGATTCGGAAATCTACCCATCGCGAAATGTCTTCTTGCGCATTTTAGTTGGCATCGTTTTTTTACGAGAAAAGAAAAATGTACTATGTCTCTCTGTATCTTAAATTGAACTGAAGCTACTATGAACCGCGAAGCAATATATTGCTGAATTCTTTTACGAATTACGATTCAAGCAAGGAACTCTGATAAAATATTACGTGTATACCTGCTGCATGTATTCAAATAGTAATGCGAATACATTTTCTCATTACTGTTGTGCAATGAATACATCTATAAATATAACTACAAACTATTAACGTGCTCAAACATACGAGTATTCCACTTTAATAAATATTTTTGTGGAATTTCTATGGACTCTACTTTTAAGTGCATCAATATTTAAAAAGAAATTCGTACTACGTGACTCTACCATTGATTCGAATTCTTTTATTATCATATAAAAATATTTTAAATCGCGAGCGCAAGAAGACCTAGCCTCATCTAATAAATACAACACACACACAAGAAATAAAAATGATACACGGGTATACGATCGTACACCCGCGGTCACTGTACTCGTTTATACAAAATCTACGTATACAACCAGTCACCCGTGCCGATTCGGACCTTTCGTCCTCGGCATGATTGAGTGACCAGAGGGATTCAAAATGCATGCCACTCACCGTTAGACGACTACGCTGTCATCTGCTGCAGCCAGGCGGATGACAACCTGTTGTCATCGTCATCTAGCGAAGTCGTGAAGTCGTGGAGTCGTGAAGCCTTGAAGTCTACGCTATGAAAAATGATGTCGCGAAGTCGTGAAGCTGCGATGCCATGTCCTGTGATCCCAAGGACAAGGAGATCTGTGGAAGATCTGTAACAGAGGAAAAGAGAGCGAAAAGATTATAATTTATTCCTAAAGTTGATGCTTATTCATTATTTGGCATTTTTCATATTTAGAAAATCGGAATTTTGACGACGTTCAAATGAAATGACTCTACTGTTTAGTTCAACAAAAAGACAGAAAAGAATGACGTAGAACTCTACGAATTTTTTACACAAGGAATCTAATACGATACTATTTAACGAATTAGTTTAATGGCTCCTACATTTTTTAGCTACTAAAAATGAAAATAGAATGCAAAGATACTTACATTGCGAGCTTCGGAAGCCCAGCGAGGTCATCTGCCAACAGCCGAAGTTTGACTCTAATCGCGAGTATGAATATTCAAAAGCAGAAAAAAAAAGGAAAAATGAAGGACTACTCTATTTTTCAAATAATATTTGGCGAGCGAACACTGACTCTACTTCCGCGAGCAAATTTTAAGTGTATATGAATCTACTTAGAGCAGCTGTGCTCTTTAAAAAATCAAACTAATTTTATATCGAAACAAGCACCGACTCTACAACCGCATTGCGCGCGGTCACAAATTCTGAAAGAACAGCATAATTAGCAGGAGGAGGTGGGTAGGTAATAAAACAACAACATCTTTCTTATTATTCTTCTCTTCTCATCGAGCATTTGTTACGAAAAATACTCAAATATTATATTATACGTATGCGTTATTAAAAGATATACATGTCCATATATTCTTATATCATATTCTTATACATAATATAATTTATTCTTATACATGTACGGTATAAGAATATTATATTACATATAGGAATACAAGAATATTATAGACGTAATAAAATTTACGAGCAAAGAGTCGTAAGGTATACCATGAATGTCCGCTAAGAAAATTTTTAAGTACGATCACCTAACGAAAACATAAACACGATCGCGAGCCACGAATTCTAGGAACAGCCGCGGGAGTTCGAGATGTAAACATAGGCAACGACTCGCGGCGCGTTTTTTGTTTACAAGTTCGGCCTCGCCGTAGTAACAACAAAAGTTCTTCTAAGCCAATTTAGCTAAACTACGAAAGCAAGTCACGCCCAAAATACAGTAAAATATAAAGACTCCCCAATTTTGCGTTCGATTTAATATTATTTGCGTAATTTATCAACGTATCGATACAACGGTCTATGCATTTTTTTACTCTAAATTATACATTTTTCGCGAATTGCGACTAGAAAATGATTCTATCTTTGCCGATTGATTTTGGTATTTGCAAAGAAAACAATAAAAAGAATAGACTACAAACCGAATGTATACGTACACGTCCGCCGTTATTAAACAATCACAATGTTACTATGTTACCATATTACCATGTTGCGGAGAATTTGTCAGACGGCATCTGCAACAAACAACAGAAAGAATAATTTAAAACAAATCTGTCGAAAGAAAAGCAACTATCGTTCGATGAACTATTAAACCCTTGTGTGATCAACCAGTGTTCGTAATTGTTTTCGAGCTTTAATACTAAACGTTTGTAGCACGGATTTTTATTTTATAAGCATAAATCGACGGAAAAAATATCAGAACAATCGGAATCTAGAATGGCGCCGGCATGGCTTTGCAAGAACGTAAAGAATTTTTAAAGAAAGCTGCAAAAATTAGTAGCTAAGCACCCGATTATTGCTCACACAAGGTTTAATAAGGTTCGTATTAAATAGACGAAGGCAGGCGAACAAGAAATGGGAAGCAAAATTTGGAAAATTATTGAATCAGTAATTAGAAGAGTGTGTAAATCTCGCGGAATACGCGACAATAAAAAAAATAATAGCAATAATACCGTGTCAACTAGACGAAGGTAAAGGTAACCGAATGAGAAAAAGGAAATAAGATGTCGAAAATTGTTGAATTCGAAGCAGGACAGCGCGTATAATAATTCGTATGAGATACGCGATAATGAAAGAGTGCTACAGGTAGTATAAGCAAGACACGAGGGGTAAATACGCGTAGAATATATGAGGGTGACGTACCACGAATTATAATGTACGTAATGCGCGACAACCGAGACTCGACTGACGCCACGCGGTCTCTCGAACACATTCGGCAATTCTCGTCTCCTTTCGGTAACCGAGCGCCAAGAGTGGGGCGACTCGCAATACGCGATCACTGAAGGTTTGAAATCCGATCACATCTTGCATATAATTTACGATCGGATGCACGTATCCGATTAAAACCAATTGATTATTGACCACTACACTCCGCCCTTTCATTTTTGGCCGGTTTCATCAGGAACGAGTTGAGATATCGACGTGAAAAAAAAGAAAATTAAAGAGCACATTTTTCTCTATCTCCAAAATCATTCGTTCTCCATTTTTCACGATTGCAAGCGTAGTTTATAACTATAGTTTTGAACTATAGGAATTTTTTGAAAGAGAACCACAAATCCAAAAATATTTAGATCTACTATTGAGCCTATATCCCCCTTTAATTTAAGCCCAGGGGCATCGAAATCTGATGTCTAGAAGCTGAGAAAATAATATTTTTCTTCAGACGTAAAACATGAAATTCGTTTGACGCATCGAGACGCCGATCTCGATACGTTTAGAAAAGTGCTTACATCTCGGCTTTTAGTCGTTTCACTTTTATTGAAACTTTGCTCTAAGGAATTTATTGCAACCATAAATATAACACGTTATATACTTATTAATGATATCATTGATCGCAGACGAGGTACAGGATAGACCTATCATCTTATGGGACTTCGTGTCACATGTTCATGCCATGTGTAGCAGCGTAATATTAAAATAATTTAAAGAGTATACAATACACACCATGAGATTAATTTGTTAATGATTTCTTAATTCGCCGATATTGTAAATGTTCCAACGTATATATAAAACTGTATATCCGACCATATTTAAATTGCTACTGATATTATAGTTTTAATTCTTATCACTTGCAGCGCAGCACATTTATTTTACGCTTTGCCGTTAACGTTGGATGTGACACAAAAATGGTAATGGGGCTCATGAGCCCCAAAACTGTGGGACAAACAAAAGCATTGGATGAGTGGTCTATCCTGATCTTAGTCAATGGTCACACTTCGACCGTCAGATAGTCGTTTCCCGCGTAAAAATAGCGGAAGCGGAAACACCGAGGCAAAGTTTTATGCGCGTGCAATTTAATTTTACGTATAAGACTACTAACACGAATATACTCGACGATGAGAAAATTAAAAAATTATTAAATAAAATTATTGTTTGTTATTTGGGAGCTTTAAATTATTAAGCTTTGGAAATTTAGGGTTTTGGGTTTTGCACGTACGGATATAAGCATATCGAGATTTCGAGACAAAAACCGCTCGGCGAGTCAGATCACCATACTTTTGTCGTGACGTTTTACATGTTTCTCATAACACGTTCCCCACCATAATGTCAGTAGTGGGGCAAGAGAGACCACTGGCAACGAGAAATTCTGTTTTCAAACATCTTGGGAATTATTGTCCTCTTAGGATACGTGTAATACGTATCGGAAGGGGGACAAAACTTATGCGCCGATTGTCTTTGAACCTTATAGGTTCCTCTTATATAAGGCTTACCAACGCTACAAAGAGGTTTTGCTCGTCGAACCTTCGAGCGGACCGTACATAGATTGAGCGTTCTTCTCATTTGTAGCTACAGTTAATTATTTTGCAAGTACAATTGTTGTAAAACCCATTATACAATTGTATTATAATTATCTGTTCGAGTGAGGAAAAAATTCTATCGACTCTAAACATTTCGTTATCAATTCTTCACGCGTAATTTATTGCAAATTAAGACATTAATAGACGTAGGTTCGATGGCAAATACTTTTCCTTTAATCGCCGTAACAAATGCAATGCTTGTTCTCTTCTTTATATTCTAAATAAATTTTGTTTCACAATTTCCTAAATTCCCTAGGGAGCTTATAAAATGCGTTTACCTCCCCTTTCTTGCGATATCACGGGAACGCGGAAGAAATTAGGCGGGAATCGGTCTCAGAAGCTGCGAATCGTTCATCGTGCTTAGTAGATCGCAATAAATTCGTATCGAAGTTGCAATGGAGAAAGCCAATTTTTCGCTTAAAAAGGTAACAAATAATTCGCTAAAGCAATAGTAGTTCAATTTTATATTAGTCGAGCATTAATTTAACTACTTTCTTTCACAAATCAACGTAATTGCAATAGCATTTCGCTTAACCAGTAAAAAAATTTCGCTATCGTTTTATGGTTGCTAATAAAAAATATACATGCATCTATAATGCTCGTCGCTTGCATAAAAATAGGCGGCTCTAATATAATCTCATAAAATAACGTTCGTCAAAGATCATGCGTATTAAATTTATTTTTACGAAAAAATCGACGATCTTCCTTTCGGCTTCTTTGATCTCGGCTCTTTTGTTTCCCGATTGCGTTGTTGAAGCAAACGTTTTTTTTTTTTTTTTACCGATCATCGAATCAATTACAGATGAATTTTATTCGCCCGTCGCTTGCGATGTTAACCACGTAATCTGTATTATCTCGTTTAATTATTTTCTCGTGGAACGATAAGTTTTCGTACCGACAAAAATGCAGCCTGCTAACCGGCAACTTATTCTTATTCATTTGCGTCGCTTTCTTTCTCTTGTAGAAGACCGCGACTAGCGGTAAAAAGAGACAGACGGGGATTTTATCTTTCTTTAAGAAAGATGAAACAAGGAAGAGGAGATTATCCGATGAGGGCAGCTCAGACACTCAGCAAAGCCCAAAGCTAACAAGGCCCAGTAAGTATAGATGATCTAAGTACCATAGACTGCATCCTATTTGCAAGTAATACAACAGTCAGTCTGACAAACCAATCAACATAACACATGGTACCTTACAAGAGACACGCACAGATCGAAGTATTTATTTATGAATTTACAGATGACCGTGTTCCCATGCTTAGCGAAAATATGAGAGCAGGTTGTTCAAAGTGGGGCAACTTTAAGTTGAGACACAGCAGTGGCTTACAAAAAACCAAACAGACTGGCCTTAGCAGCTCATCCGTGGAAGATAAAGAAAATGGTAACAGGAACAATAATAATCCAAGCTCTGTATTTGTGTCAAGTATTAATGGAAATTATTTAGAAAAATGGCATCTCACCGATTTCGATAATTTTCGAGTATGTTATAGAAATTAACATTTTGAACAACTTTTCCCTATATATATAACCGCCGCTTGGCCTTACTTTCCGAGATTTTTCCGAGAAACTATTGCTACTATTACAATGACTTATAACAATGTCCGTCGCAATTTACGCGTAAGCGAAGGACCGATGCGTACCTATAGTTTTTACAAACAAATTGAGGCGGCCGAGAATGGACACGTACAATGGGTGAAGTTAAATACGCGACTTGCGTGGCAATAACGCACCCAATTCATACATAACCAGTTTACATAGTACCTAAGTTATGTGATTAGGTTCTAATTAGGTTCGGGCCGGTTCCCTTCACGCTATCCGAATTGAGTTCTCAAACGCACCCTTTATACGCGTCCATTGCCGCTTGCCTCGATGTGTTTATAGAAATTATAGACAATGGCCGATCGAACTTACGCTTACGTTTACGCGTTCGCTACCACGGATGCGTATGTACACACAGAATTCAATGTAGTAGTGTCAATCTTTTGTGGAAAATGTCTGGGAAACTAAGGCCGAGCGGCGGTTATACGTATAGGAGAAAGTTGTTCAAAATGTTGATTTCTACAACGTATTTGAAAAGATCATCGAAATCGGTAAGATCTACCTCTTCCCTTTTCTAAATAATTACCGTATTAATCGTCACGAATTTATTGAAGCGACGTGTAGCGACGTTGAAACACAGAAGAAAGACGATAGCGATTCTAGTCAGGTTTGTATAATTATAAGCGACGTGGAGTCCGAAAAGGACAGCAAAACGGAGTCGAACGGTAAAAAGACCAAAGATGGGAAAATAAGTAACGATTCAAAGTGCATCGCTATAAGCGACAACAAGATGAGTAGCAAAACAGAGTTGAATGGTAGAAAGACCAAAGATGAGGAAAGAAGCGATAGTCCAGATTGCATTGTTATTAACGATAGCGATTCCATATCGGGAAGCGAACTCGATTTGATTTCGGTAAAAACTGGAAAGTTGGACTCCCAGACGAGCGTCCAGGAAGACTCTGGCATCACGCATACGGCCAAAGGTGAGGACGACAGCAACAGTTTAGCCTCCGAATGTTTAGACGATTTCTTCGTACTGGAAGACGATTGGGCCGAGACGGCGAGCAATGTTAGCTTCGACACGATGCAGAGGTGCATCGTGACGGACGTGGAAGAGGAAGCCAGTAGTATAACGCTCACCGTGAAAGTCGACTCGTTTGGTACGAAAAAGGCGAAGATAAAGTGTCGCGGTGCCTGGTAAGATGTTTAGTAGGAATTTACGTGGATCCGATTATAAGAGTCAAACGCCTAGGTAATACTATATTCCGAATTGCAATTTAGGCGGTACACGATGATTAAGAAAGGGGACACGATACTGGTACAGGCGCAACAAATAGACGCGGAATGGGTGGTAGACAACAGCGGCGGAATTCTCGTTGTACAGCCAGATAAGCTGATATCTGGAACGACCGTGACCAGCGCTCTCTTTTGCCAGCGAAAAGCCGTCCTGGCTGAAACATTCAAAAAGATGGAAGGTCTACCGTATTTCGAATCGGATCAAACGCCAATGGTGATCGGCTGTTTGGCACATCAGCTGTTCCAAAGAGTATGAACGATTTCATATTTTCCAGCAATTTTTGCGACGTTTAACTGGTTGCACGTTGGTGGCGGATTTTCAGCTTAGCGTTAGAGTAATCGGTATCGCGAGAGTCCACTTCTACAGTATCTACGCTTCTGAAAACAATTAGGGGATCGCGTACAGGCTTGTAAGGTGTTTGGGCAGCCATGAGAGAAGCTGCAGGGGGTGGTACTATTAACTAAGTACGGGGTAGACAGATAGACGGATGGTTAATGTTGCAATAGCGACGCATTTTCAACGTATTAAAAGTTTCTTAGAAAAGTTAAACAATTACATTTTTAACCCCTTGCCGGTATGTCTGGCATTTTGCGTTTACTTTCTCCGAAACAAAGAGATCGAATTATACGAACCCTTTACATAGATAACAAGTGAATCAAAATAGAGATCTTAACACACGTATCTCGGAATCTTCTTGGAATATTTTAATGCCTAGAGGGATAAAAAATGAGGCCTGGACTTTTGAGACCCGAAGTACCAGTCGTAGTAGTTAAAAAGTCGTGCCGGCGGAGGATTAATAAGATACGCGGGCGATTCGATGCATAGAATGTATCCCGTCGAACCAGACGGGTAAAATTCGTTTAGCATTTAACGCGTTTACCGGTTGCATTATTATTGCAGGCAATTAAAGAAGACGTAGTTGATGTCGCTCAGGTAAAGCAAATACTGCACCAAATTCTACGAGCGAAGGATACGCATAACATGCTTTATTCTGCGCGGCTAACATTAGAGGAATGCAAAGACCAGCTGATGCCATTCGTACCTAGGGTGTTTGAATTCATTCAACATTACCTGAATGGTACGCGTATGACCGGTGCCCGCTTTAGCATTCGTGCGGATTTCGCGGTCGCCTTTGCCGCGGTTGAAACATTAACAAAGAGCAACGATATTATCGTAACATATTTTCAGATGAAATGCAAAAGGACATCAGTGAGAGGAAAGACAATTTTAAGGGGTCTATATGCCGTGTTAACGACATCGAAGAAAACATTTGGCTGCCGAAGTTAGGTTTAAAGGGAAGGGTGGATGCTACCGTCGAAGTGAACATACACAAAAGGAGAACCGTTATGCCACTAGAGTTAAAAACCGGCAGGCCATCGTTTTCTTCGGAGCATAAGGGCCAACTCATCATATACGTGATGATGATGGCGCTCGCGGGCCAAAATACGGACAAAGGCTTGCTTCTCTATCTGAGGTAATTCGATATTTTTCACTCTCGCCCGCTGATCACCAAGTCATTTTGAAATTGAAATTCAAAAGAGAGAGAAACGTTTTGCAAAGATTTTCGATTGCTATGCTGAACAAAGTGAAACACGAAGCGCTACCCAACTCCCATTCTTTTAATTGGGCTCGAAAAAGACGGGAAACTGCATAAAAATCTGCCATCTATCGATTAACATTTTCACCCACGACACCCAAAAAAATTGTAAACTCCGAATTTAAGATGAAACGTTCTTTTCCCGACATTTGTAGCGTAACTTTGATTTTGACTCTGCTATCACCGTCCACCGGGCAGGGGTTAGTTAAACAAGTCTATATCGTATCGCTACTTTCTATCGCAGAAATAATAATATAGAAGAGATCAACGCCGGCGCTCATGAGAAAAGGGATTTGCTCTGCTTACGGAATACATTGGCTTACTATTTAAAGCAAGATGTAGTGAAAGACTTGATGGATGGAGTATCGAAGTTGGACTTGAACGCAATGGAGTTGCCGGAGCCGATTAACCACCCGTCTTTTTGTACAAAGTGTCCGTATAACTCATTATGCTGCGCCTACTTATCCAAGGACACTAAATCGAAGCTGCCCAGCTCCCACTATTTACGAAAGCTGGGCGAAGATATACTATCGAAGTATAAAGCAATACATATTGACTACGTTTTGCGTTGGATCTGTTTATTACAAGTCGAGGAAAACGCGCAGTCCAACGACGATGCCATCCGATACTTGTGGACGATGGATCCACAGAGAAGGTACAATTAACCCGCAATCACAGATACGCGAATATCGTCGCGTAAACGCAGACGCGCGCTCTCAAAAATCGTTGCATTCGTGTACCGATTAACATGCAAAGAATTATTTTCTTATCGCGTTTCGAATTTTTCCCGTAACATAAAAGTATCGTAATTATATTCTTGCAGTGGGTTAACTCGAGCTACCTATATTTAAAAACTGATAAACTTCAAGCGTGTATTATTACGGGGTGATTGATTCTTTGTTTATTGAACGTCTGGCAGACCGCGCGTCTGGGCTTACCGGTTAAAGTAACCCGATTTTATTTGAAATTACACGCTGCACGCCGTTTAACTCGGTATCGCCGAGGATCAGCGCACTTTCATTCACAATTTCTTACGAGCAATTTGTACCGTCGACCGTGGTCGCGAATGCGCGTTCCAACGATTCGTATAACAATTTTGCGTAGCCATTTTTTCCTCCAACTAGGATAAAAATGCTAACTCGTCGAACGCCGGGTTAAACTAGAGCTACAGTCGAACCAGAGTAATTCCTACGTGCATTTAATTGCAATTTCGCCTGATTTCAGGGAGGTAATGAAAAGTTGCGTGAGTGACTTGAAAGTGGTAGGGACAGTGAGTGAGCATAACTCTAAATATAAGCACACATTTATTCGTGCGAACGCAGCAAGCCACTCATCCGCTAGCAATAGAATACCGTATAACGAATTTGCGGATCACGAGTACGTTATAGTTAGCACAAATACAAGGATAAACATATCGGCGGGACTCGTAGTGGACAGGAAAGAAGATTCCATCACATTGTTGCTGGATAGGTATGGAAGAGCAAACCCGAAAATTCGACCGTTGGCCAAGCACAGGATAGACCGTTCATTCATAGCAAATTGAAATCAATTTCAAAGTGAAATTCCGCGCGTGTAAAAAAACAAAGGCTTTTTCAATGGTTTGCTTAAGAATTACATTCAACCCGACCATTAAAGTTGCTATGGTTCATTCCCTATAATGCCGTGCGACTTCAAAGTAGCATATCCATGTTTTCATTAACGTTGCATATCACTGTATTATTCCATTTTCTTTTTCTTTCGCGTTATCGCGACGCCAGCCACTTATACGGTACGTATTAATTGCTGATTTCCAGGTTGAAACGAAATGTTTCACTTAAGTAGACGTGCGCCGCGCCATAGTTATTTACAATTCCTATTTTCTTTAGAAACGCTGTTGCTTTCGTTTAGTCTTAGCTAGTAATATGTCGCGTGTTATATTAAAATGGTAAGGGTGCCAGCTATCTCTCGGACAATTCTATACAAAAATGGATCGTCTACCTTATGCTTCGTCGATGATTCGACGATAAATTAATAGCAATGATAGTCACTACTTATTTCAGCCTGTCCGGTCCACGAATGAACTCGGTTTCGCATTATTAAATCCTCATTGAACAAGTCCCTCCACGCCTACATTCTCCATCATCTCGTTCACCATTTCTAAGTTTCCTCGATCCACCTTTTCTCGTTTATTTCTCCGCGCACTTATACGTGCCTGTTTTATTGCAGGGACATTACAAAGTATAATATAAAGGAAAACTTCCACGTAGACAAATACTCGTCGACCTCGTTGTTCTCCAGCAATCTGGCGAACGTGGGAGGCCTGCTAGCCGACAATGAAATTTGCAACAAATTGCGAAACATCGTGATAGACAGGTTCGCAAGGTTTGCGAAATATTTTCACGAGTCTGCGCTACATTTCCCCATTAATGTTTGCCGTTTTTTTATGTTAGGAAACCAGCCACATTTGCCGCGGGGTTATCGTCGTCTATGGTGCAGAAATGTGCGCCGATATTTCAAGAGTTGAACAATAATCAGACCAAAGCAGTTATAAAAGCGTTGTGCGCAGACGATTATATGTTGATCAAAGGAATGCCGGGAACGGGGAAAACGCAGACTCTAGTGGCTTTAATAGAAGCTTTGCACAAGATTGGCCAGTCTGTTCTAGTTACCGCGCACACGAACAGTGCCGTCGACAATGTTCTGCTAAAGCTACAGACAAAAAACATAGACTTCCTGCGACTGGGCTCGAGCGCTCATTCAGCATTAAAACAAAATTGCGACAAATACGCAACTTCGAAATGCAACTCGCCGGAGAGCTTGGCCAAATTTTACTCGAGCAAAGTGCGAACCGCTTTCAAACATTCGCTTCTCCTACATCTCCGGAACTACGGAAATTGTATTCAGTTGTAACATAAATTCGTGCCGCTTTTCTAAGCACGTTTTTTTTAAGTCTCGGAAGTTCTACAGGAGGGGAACGGAAAGAAAGGAAGCTTCGGTTATCGGGGAGATTGAAAAGATTATCGATCGGCGTGTGACTCTGATCAGCGTGAATTTACACGTGAATAATTTTCAATTTAGGTACAGGCTAAGTATAGCAAATTTCGCTTTAAGTTCTTCTATATAGATAATGAAAAATGCATGCAGTTTTAATTAATATTGATCGTGATGAATGGAGCAAATGTTGCTTCTCGCGTACTGCAAAGCGAGCATCCAGTTGGCAGGCGACGAAAGTTTAAATCAGCTTCTTCTGTTTGCATCGTTGACCGAATCGTTGCGAAGCGCAGCAGGTAGGAGGAAAAGGGGGAGGCCATCGAAAGAATCGTATAAGCATGCATTCCTGTACCATCCCGTGGGATATCGTTCTAGCTTCGCTTTTCCTTTATTCGCATGCTCCTACGATTCTCCGTCTCTGCACGAATCCCCGTTATCAGACTGTGGATTTTTACGCATTTACGGGAAATTTCAACGCACAAAAAAAAAACGCGAAACTCTCTTGCAATATGCAAAAATATATAAAATATCGCAAGTACATTAAATGTTACAATTTTTAAACGATGCAACTAATTTCCATTAATGTTCCATTTCTTTAAGTGCGCGTTTGTAAGCTTTTAATTTCACATGTGAAATCCGCACTCTACCGATTACAGCGTAAATCGAAATATTGAACCGGCAAACAGTTAAACCCGTGCTCGATAAAATCAGACGAATATATGTTACAACCCAATGCTTCGGTAGTTCCGAAGATATATATTGACCCTTTGTTCTCAAGGGCCAAGCCACTGTCGAAAAATTAAGCTAGCTTTGTTTGTTCTCGAGTGCAAAGGGTTAACGCATTGCGCGGGTACGTTGGAGATACGTGACGCGATTTGCTTCAATTATTTCAGAATATCGTTGGAGTAACTTGCTACGGTGCCAATCATCCGCTACTTAGGCTCCGCACGTTCGATTGCTGTCTCGTCGATGAATGCACACAGGCTTTGCAATCAACCGTGCTACGTCCGCTGTACAGCGCGAAGAAATTTGTCCTCGTGGGAGATCCTGATCAGTTGCCTCCTGTCATCAAAAGCAACTTGGCCAAGTATATATACATATATATATATATATATATACGAGAATATTCTCTCGATCTTTTTAAGCCGCATCATCGTCGTAAACGAGGTAGATGTAATCTGCATGTAATGTAAGACTGCAAGTGCTTTTTGTTTGTAGAAAAATGGGAGCAGACGAGTCGCTGTTTGTTCGACTGGACAGCGCAAATAACACTGTTAACTTAGTACAGCAGTATAGAATGAACAAACGCATAATGTATGTAGCGAATATGTTCACGTACGAGAACAAGCTGGAAGCGGCCAATCAAACGATAGAAAATAACACGTTTACTACACCTTACGGAGAGGTGAGTTTAATCCTTTATACACCGCTACGTAGTGTACGCTCAAAAAAAACCTCTGGCATAGCGTGCGCTATTATGATAATCCAACTTTAATAAGCTTTTGTTGAAAAGCTACAAAAAATATTAGCAAACTTGTCGGCATTTCATTTCAATTAAGAAATTCTTTTTCGTAAGGAATTCTTTCTGGTGGAAATTAATACGAACGCATTTCAGCTTCTAATTAGGCAATCAACATGGATCCAACGGGCGTTGTCACCCAAAATGGATGACGCAGTGGTGGTAATCGATACCAAGCGCACTGCTAGACTAAGAGCACCCCTTGATCTCAGAAATCGCTTGCCGGAAGGCGAAGAGGCGAATGCGAACATTTTCGAGGCCAGCATAGTTTCGAGACTGATCAGCATTTTTATGAAGGTGATATTCGATAACATCCGACCTACATTGAAGTTAAATATTGGAATAGCCATGTAAATTTGACGTAATATTTAAATATTCAGCTGGGCGCTGAACTGGACGATATCGGCGTAATTGCGCCATACAGGGCGCAAGTAAACTTATTGAAACGAGTAATTACCAGAGGTATCGAAATCAATACCGTTGATCAGTATCAAGGACGCGATAAGAAGATAATAATTTATTCGTGTGCGAAAAGTGTGTCCAAACACGACAACGTTAATGAGGTATCGTGTTCTACGGTGGCTACAAAAAGTATTTGCATTCACGTACATACACGCGTACATACATTTTTCTCTTGGGCACTTTTACCGCGGTCACAGTCCCTTCAAATAATACATGGTTTAGGGTTCCTCCGACTCGTACGGAGTATTGAAACAATTCAGTGCTAAAGTACCGAATGGAAAGTAACGAAAGGTATGAATATTTTTACGTACTCGATATTAATTTTCTGATACTTCTTGAAGCAATATCTAACCAATGCTACGCACCCAATCAATGCTCGTTACATACTTCGCGATAATATCGATACCAATTTCATACTTGATAAACATGTCGATACTCGTCTACGAATTAATCAAAAGATCAAAAGATTATTCGTAAAATAATATGACCTTTCAGAATTATGCGTTAAAATAGATTGGCATCGATAGCATCAGTTCTAACGCTAGCCGATTTACTTACAATTTCAATTCGGACTGTGATCGCGTTAAGATCGCTTACTTAAAGTACAAGGCAAGCACAATATTGGATCGAAATAGCCAAAGTTACAGCATTAGGTATGTTCTAATGGAAGTGCGTCCACTTAACAACTGTTTTTTTTTTATCGTTTCGATAACGGAACGGGTAGTTTGTTTATTGATAACGTGTCGATAATTGTCTACAGTTGTCTACAAATGTATAAAGATCACTCTCGCTCTTCTACCATTTCTAATTTTAGAGTTTCGCATACCCGATATCTTTCTTTCTCCCCTTTTCTGCTTTCCTCCTTCGTCAAGTGGCAAATTTCAATGTATTATTTGCAACGCTAGTTGTGCTCTTGATATGTCGCGTGACTGTTGCGTTGGCAGCTGATCGTTGTCGTTCCGATGTTGCGCCGATAGACGAGCACGAAGCGTGAAAGCATCGATGTCGATCCGATATCGTGTTTGCGCTTTGCCTCGACCTTCGGAGACGACCGAGCGCGAGGCAAGCTAGCTCGTTTCCAACGAAAAACGTACGTTGCTGGATTGCCAGGGCGTTGCCAGTTAAAAGAAGCGAGGGAAAAAACGAACGATATACCGTCGCCGAACAAGCCTACGAATTCGCAAACGCTCGTTGCCAGTACGACGGTAGTGCACCGTTACTTTCGCCTCCCACTTCTTTTTATTGGTAATTCGCGCTCCGTTTCTTTACTTGGCACCGTCTACCCCGTTCCCGCCGCAACAGATTTTTATAGTCTAGCAACGGTACGGTTAAATGACCAGGAAATTCCCTTTAGTTGAGCATAATCAATTACTGTTTATTAAACAGTTGGTTGCGGTTGTATTTGTCCAAATACTTTTTGTAGCCGGTGTAACGTGCGTAAAGTTACGCGAATTGAAAGCTTGAATACAATTTGTACGTTTCAATCGCAGGAAATAGATATATTGGGTGATCATCGGAGATTGAACGTGGCGATAACGAGGGCGAAGCAAAAGTTGATCGTAATTGGAGATACGGTTACTTTAACCAAGTACTCGTCATTTGCGAAACTATTAAGCATAGTCGAAGAAAAAAGTATTATCAATTTAGTGGATGGCCATGATGGTTTTTCATGGACAAACCTTATGAGCACCTTATAACTTAGCATTTTTCTATACAGTGATTCCGCGTTTAGAATCCCTCGGGAGTTGCACGTTAGTCGGGCTAGGCGGCTCATCTCTCCCAATGACGGGAGACCACATAACGAACGACAAAACTTTTTCACCCATGATTTTTTGTAAATAAAAATTTCACTAGCATATTGGTGGGACCTTTCTGATTAAACCGACATCAAACATGATATAATTCGGATCCTTTTTAACCTTCGTATAAATTATACCACGTTTGGTCTCGTTTTAATCAGAAAAGCATCACAAATATGTTAGTAAAATGTTTATATAAGAAGTTTTGTCGACGCATTAGTGTCTGGCACACATTTCATTCTAGTCCGCGACTAGTGTCGGGACTCTTTTTCACTCGCTATCTTTCTATGCGATCGTCGCTGTCAACGAACTACAAACCGTTGAAAAGAATAGTACAGCTTGTTGATAAAAGATAGCCAAAGCAATACCGACGTTGTTGGGCCTCTAAACGCGAAATTGCCGTACACTTTTTTGCCTCGATGAGCTAGACCAAAGAGCTAGCCAAAAAAAAGTACAAATTTTTTATCTATTTACAAGGAAGCATATCCTTTAGCATGAAGCTACAATATATTACGAGGAAACGTGTCTTTTAGCATGAAGCTACGAGATGTTACAAGGGAGATATATCCTTTCGCATGAAACTACGAGATGCTTGCAAGTTTTACAAGACTGAAAAGGAAGATGTAAATTTTTGTTAAACGTTTTCTTCTCCCGAGGAGATATTTTATTTATTAAAGTTTTTATTTTTCTAACGAATATAAAGCGCCTTCTTTTATTCTAGTTTAGAACCTTCGTGCGAATTATTAGGATAATCTAACGCGGATTAGTTGCATACAGATCTGTATTTACTCTGTGTGTATGCATTTTGAACATACACGTGTCAATGGTATCAAACATGTTCCTTAGTGCATGCATGAGTGCCGCGCGTGCAGATATGTAAATGCGCGTGCAGTATGTAAATGCGCGTGCAGATAGTAAATGCGCGTGCAGTATACGTAAATGCGTGTGCAGATAGTAAATGCGCGTGCAGTATGTAAATGCGCGTGCAGTATGTAAATGCGCGTGCAGTATGTAAATGCGCGTGCAGTATGTAAATGCGCGTGCAGTATGTAAATGCGCGTGCAGATAGTAAATGCGCGTGCAGATAGTAAATGCGCGTGCAGTATGTAAATGCGCGTGCAGATAGTAAATGCGCGTGCAGATAGTAAATGCGCGTGCAGTATACGTAAATGCGTGTGCAGATAGTAAATGCGCGTGCAGATAGTAAATGCGCGTGCAGTATACGTAAATGCGTGTGCCTGAATCTGAATGTGTGTGGCGTATGAATGCGTACTTTGGGGAATGAAACAATATTCTATTTAGGTTGCTTTTCTTTACCTTTGTTAATCAAAATATAAATTTGCATAGAGTTCCGTAGTCTAAAAAGAATTTATCGAAATGCGTAAGCGTGTTTTACTTTGCGTAAGCCGCACCGTTTTTTGAGGTTAAGAAAAATTCTACCGATTTACGCGTCGGGATCGTCCGTAGAAAGATGCCGCAGCGGAGGAGTTAACAAAAGATTTGTTTCATTCACGCGATATTCTGTTACATATAAAGAAGAATGCTATATGATACTACATTCTGTTATAAATAAATAAGGATATGTGTACTGGCACGTGTTTCGTGAATATGGATTGGTGGTGGGAGCGACGATCTGTCAACGGTGATCAACACGCGACGCACGATACATGTATCTCGTTTGTTATTTGCGGATCTTGGAAAGTATCGTATATTATCCAAATTTTCAATTACGTTTAGTCATTTTGCGCCGATAAATCATGAGAATCAGCAAAATTTTATCGTCCAAGCCTCTGTCTAGCGGAGCTAGCTTTCGAAGCCGGTATGTAACCTAACCACTCGACGCTTTTACGTTTTCGCGTTACGCAAACGATTTGTGTATCGTCATAAAAATGGGATTGCAATGAACGATTTTAGGTTGACTGATCAAACCAATCAATTGGCCAAGTCTAGTCCGCCAAAAAAGTCCACGGTCGATCTCGCGGCGATAGATCTTCACTCGCGATTATGCAACAAATGGTGGGACGTAAACGGCGAAATGCGTGCCCTGCACGCGTTAAATCCTCTCAGAGTACAGTTTGTCCGAGACGGTTTAGCGAATACGGGGATCAAAGCGGAATGCCCTTACTTGCCATTGGAAGGAATGAAAGTTTTAGACGTTGGCTGCGGGGGTGGATTACTGTCGGAACCTCTCGCTAGGATAGGAGCGGATGTAACTGGCATCGATGCTTCCTCGGATTTAATAACGACCGCGAAAGAGCACGCGGAATTAGACGCCAATTTAAATGGCAAAGTTAATTACATTCGAACAGTCATCGAAGATTTTGCTCCTGATAATAATGGGACGTATAACGCAGTGGTGGCTTCAGAAGTCATAGAGCACGTGAATGATAAGGAATTCTTTCTAAAGGTACAACATTTTCTTCAGGCATGGGACATTCGAAAACCCATTGAAATAATTCGATTTTTTAAGAAGGATTTGTTAAGATATTGATTCCCAAAAAAATGGATACTCCTTAACAAGAAAACAAAGAAACCAAGTACATATTTGGGGCTTCAAAAGTTTCGAGTTTTGAGTTGCGCGAATTTAAAAATTCGGTTGCAAAAAAGAGAGATAGTAACTCTTCTGTTCTTAAGCCCTTACCTCTCTAGATCTGAAAAAAATACGGGTTCCAAGAGCGTCTATAATTTCCGCGTTTGCAATGGAAACTCATATAAGTAGAATCTGTAAACTTTTTCTAAGCTTTGCAGCACTTAGACGCGCGGCGTATTGTCCGTTTAATTAACGGTGAAAAGGTTCCTCGTAAGAGAGCCCCGTAACAGCGTATTCCCTAATTTCTTGCAGTGCTGCATAGACACTTTGAAACCCGGCGGTTCGATATTTCTTACGACGTTAAACAAAACCTTACCTTCGTGGCTTGGCGGCATTATTGCGGCTGAACACGTTCTGAAACTCGTCCCAAAAGGCACTCACGATTGGAACAAATTCGTCACTCCGGCGGAGATGCAGTCTCTATTAGAAATACGTAAAGTATCTGCGAGAAACGATAATCGATCGCGTCGTTGTTCGAAGGATTTTTATTAACCGAAGGCGCGATCTTTTTGCAGATGGTTGCAAGACAAAATTGATTCACGGGATGTTTTACAATCCCCTGAAGAACGAGTGGTTTTGGATGGCTTCGACGGCGATAAATTACGCGGTTCACGCGGTAAAAGGAAAGCAACAAATATAATTTTATATCGGTATGTCGTTTTGTACGATGTTGTGCCACATTTCGTTCGAGTAAAATCGTTTACTTCGTAAGATCGATAAAAATCTGTGATAGAAGTACCATTGTATAGTTTAATATTCCGATGGAATATTCGCAAGGAAACAAACGAGAAGGTGTAATGTGAAAAAAATTTATTACTTTCGTATTCGTAATGTATCGTACATCTTATTATAGGTAACTATTTTATACATTTTACATCTATGTATTTGTCAAGGCGTATCCGTTACATTTACTTTATCCTGTAAACTTACGTAGTGTATAATATACGCTGTACACGTTAGACGCAGAGAAATGCCATCGGAAAAATTACAATATAGAAGACGTACAAACAGAACGTTATACTAAAAGAAATATAGCAAGCGGAAAGGATACATCATAGGTGTACGATTTACGGGCGCGATTCGCTTATCTACTTGGCTTTGGCGAAGCCAACGCGATTGTTGCCCATATCGAATTCGGTGTAGTAGCGGCCGATGAATACGTCTCCCAAAATCCATAGCGGGCCGTTCGGTGGCGGGATGTCCATTCCCATAAATCCGCTCAGACACATGGTCTGTCCGAACTGGGTAACCTTTAATCGAGAAAAAAAAGCCCGGGGTAGTTAGCGCAACATCGATCTTCGTTTGATCAGTCAATTTTCCCACATAAAATTGAGGGGGGGGGGGGCGATATTTCTATGATTCTAAGGCAAAACGATGCAAGTCGCGTTTCGGTAGTTACAGAGGCTGTAAAAAAGATCTAATGTTGTCAACGAATAAACATTCGCGAATAGTAACGTGTCGTTGCACGAGTGAAACGAAAAAGTCAGACGCGCGCGAGCATCAATTACTTCGAGTAAAAGTGGGCGTTGCGTCTTTCAACATTATCGCTAAGCGCCAACTTTTATCTATTAATAAATTTGAACGCGTCGAATTTTCCATTTTTCATTTAACACTGTATCTTCTAACCAGAACTGTTTCCGAAAATGCGTAAAAATAAATTCCTTGTACTCGAAAAATAAATTCAACCCAATCGAGGTCGAAGCTTTAAGTAGCAACATTTCGAAAGGGAAACGGGCGAGTTGCGCGGTTTTGCCGCACAGCCGCGGATTTTCTTACCTTCATGACGTAGTCTTCTCCGGTGAGAGGGAAGGTCGTGCCACCAATGACAAAGTTGATGATGGGCAAGTTGGGGACAACGCTGCAGTCGATCATCGCTTCTCCGGCAATGATTTCGATAGCTCCGATAGCGTTGTTGATCGCCTTAACTTCGTCAACGGGTCCAGCGATGAGGGAGGTGCCGGTGTCGGCAATAGCTTCGCATCCATCTTTGCAAACGGTCAGGTCCGACCCGATTGTAACACTAAAATTCGCGTTTCCTTAGAAGTCGGATTCTCTCGCCTTGCTACAGAAATTATTCCCGCACAATCGACAAGTACCTGTCCATTTTGAATTGCCAGTATCCTTTCTTGTCTACTGGAACGTAGACCATTTTACCTTCGTAGTGCTCTGGATCGGATCCGCCCAAGATCATTTCTCCGCCGAAACTCGCATCGGGATCCCTAAAAGTTAACAAATTAATGCAGACTTGCGTCGACTTCTTTTTCTTCCCTATGCGTAATTTTAACTCTTCGCGATCGTAATATTTCTGACGCATGTTTCACGTCTACTTGGTAGTACTTTACCGGGAACATACCGTAATTCGATCGCAAAGAGTTCAATTACCGAGCGGTACCTGTTCAGGTAGAAGCTGAACACGGGTTGGGGGACTAATCCTTGCTTGACCATGTTGTAGAAGACCGGTGTTACACCGTCCACGGCAATTTTCGAGTACCCCATTCCCAAGATACCGTCGAACTTAGCGGCCACGAAGGCTAAACCGGGTTCTGTCATAGCTTCGGCGAAAGTCTGCTGGCTGACTTTCAGTCCAGCGATCTATAACGAACGTAGTCGTGATTTTTTAATTAGCCTGCCCTCTTTAATGTAGCCGATTTTCCTATATAGCTGTTCCCGCCTTAAAGTCCGCATTCTACCCCGCTTTGGCGTCCGCCGCTATCTCCAATCAATTCTTAAAAATGGGATCTCGAAGCGAGCTTCGAACTTTTCAGTTTAGTAAGAAAAAGAAAGCCCCAGGCCGAAATATTCGATCGTCGAGTACGGATTCGCAGCCGTTCCGAGTATCACCCGTTCCTTTTCCCTTTCCCTTAGCTGAATTTCTTAAAGTCGGCTGCTCGCATAAGCGTTCGAATTAGGTCTCGACTTCGGACGATAAAGCGAGGACTCTTGTATATAGGTAGAAAGAAGATCGGGCCTTTAGCGCCTAACTATACGCTGGCCAGAGCGCATTTTTTGCAAGCGAGGATGTGGATAATGTTATTAAATGGTGATTCAATGGTCTCTCCACTTGGTCAGCCATATGATAGCGATGATGAGAATGTTTGCATAGCAATTTCTAGGAATGGAAGGTTGACGCGCACGAAGAGAGATTACGCGAGAGGCGATCGAGTTACACGCGGCAAAATGCATCGCTTATAAAAAGAGGCAAAAAGGATAGGCGTGCGATTATAGGTACGCAAATACTTACATCCACGATATCAGTGGACAGATAACCAGAAAGGCTTCCCGTGCCGTAACGAATGGCGAAGTCGGTGCCGTTCGGTTTGTACGTGGTCGATTTCGTGCTATCATATTTATGATGCAACTCTGCAAAAATTCATATACAATTATAGCAAATTTAAAGTTTTTCTTATTTGCCATTCCAGTGCTAATTAAAGTGATTGCAATTAAATTACAAGCTCTTAAAATGTAGGAAAAAAAATTAATTTCTTTCGAGTGCTACATAATCTGATTAAGATAAAGAGATATTTGTTCTTTTTTAATACCTTAAACCTTTTGCTCTACAATAGCTCTCGAGATAGTTCTGTATCTTTGCAAAACACTTTCTTTCTTTTATTGCCTTACTGCAAGTAGTGGGAAAAATTTAATTTTCTTTAACAGCTGCAAAACTAAATGCAGCACAGTTATACCTGTTCTTTTTTTTTTTTTTTGCTATCTCAAATCTTTATTCTACAATAGCTCTTGAGATAGATCTGTATCTTTGCAAAACGCTTTGTTGCTTTATCTGCATGAACAGATAAAAAAAGAGTACCTAATATTCTCAGATACCAGATCTCAAGAAGTTTTGAAAATGCAAGGAAATTTTCAAGGCTTGGAAAAAATTGTCTTACTGCAAGCAATGTTGGTCAAGTAGCATTTCTTGGAAGGAACCCAAAGGTTTGAAGAGCCAGTATCGAAAATCACTTTGAAATCCTGTGCAGGAGTTCCAATGCTAATAACGCCGTAGTACTGGGCATCGAGGTAGTTGGAAAGCGGTTCAGGTTGAGGGGTATCTCCATACAGTACTCGTGTCTGAATGACGTCCGTATCGAACTCCTTAAGTTGTTTCCTGACCGTGTCAATCTTGTGGAGAGGAATCCTTAGGAAAAGTCGAAAAATAATTTTCGCGGTCTGGGTTCGCGATTGCATCGCTCGCAACAAGCATCGTTCGATTAGTCATACGAGGTCCACGCAAATTAACCCAATGAATGAATCAATGAGAAATGTATTGTCACGTCCTTTTTTTTGAATTATTGCTATATTTACCTGTGAAGGTTGGCATTAGCCAGCGCTACGAAGGCGCAAAGGCACAGGGCAGCACGGAACATTTTCCAACTGGTTTTCGTCCCTTCTTCAACCAGAGATCTTTGATATTTTCAACTAACTGCGACTTATCGAAATGACAGTTCTGCTCTGCGTCGCCAAACCGTCGTTGTTAGTTAGAAAACTGACACCACTGACCGAGAAAGCCTCTCTAATAAAGGAATCCGCGGATCTATCGCGAGCTACGACGCATGCGCGCTTCGATTAACACACCCGTATCAACGCACTGCAAATATTGGTATCTGTAGCGATTTCAATGACCGCAACGCAAAGATTTTCAACTATTATGATTATTATCGCTTACATACACGGTAAACATTATTCGGTGTTATCTTTTGCGCGCCGCGTCTCGAAGACCGTGTTCAACGAATTAAAAGAACGAAAGAAATTAATTAAAATTCAGGTACGCTACTGCGATCCCGGTCAGCTGAGCGAACTTGTGTACACGGTACACGTACAGTGCACACACTTGTGCAAAGAAGCCGTGCTCAAGTTGTGTGCGCGCAACAAAGTAGCTCTGGTAAGTAAACGCCAGAGCTTCATCCTAGCGCCATCTTGCAATAGAGTTAACCAATTCAATTTAAAAAAATATTTGCAATCGAGAGAAGGTCTGAGTAAACGAATTTGCTATGCGTATGAAATTGAATCAGTTGTGTTACACACAGAAGAGGAAGGACATCGGTCGTGTTTGAAAAGTTAATATTTGCGCGGCTGACATTTCGCCTGCTTTCTATACCGATTTGCATACCGTCGAAAGTAAATTGTAATAGCAGATACACGTTATTTACAAGTACGCTTAATAGCATTATCGATATCGATTAGCAAATTATCCATAATTTAGCCTGTGCGAGGCTATATAATAGGATGGTTGCGTGCCTTGTGCCTTTCCGTCGATATTTCGAGAATCCGAAATGCCGCAAAGTACATATAACCTATTTAAGTCGATGTGCAGGTTTCGAAGGCGGTTTTAACCTTGCGCGGTAAACGATCGGTGGCATTTATTCGAAGAAGATGACGGTTCACGTGAACGGGAGACAAAAAAGCAGCGGTGCGAGTCGAATTTCAAGGAAAAATTGCCTATCGATTACTTGAATTTATGTTTACGCGGGTTGCTAGCAGCAAGGGATTCTGGGTTGATAGAAGACCGTGATAGAAGACCCTAATCGCGGGCCAATCAGTGGGCAGGATCACAGCACGGGCACTTCAGTCTTGAACTCGATCGAGGAATAGTCGCTGTCGGCTTGAGCGAGCAAAATTTTTGTGTAAATTAGGATTCACGTAGAAAAAAATAAGTACACATAACTATCGAACCGCGGTATTAGGATCGTTTCTCTGTGTATCGGTCGGTGAGAGTGTTATTCCAAAAGGTACGTCGCCTGTTATACGAATGGAAATGTATTTTTTCGTTTTCGACCGGGAAACCAGCTCTTATGTCAAAATCGCTTTTCCATTCCGGCTAATCCTTTCCCTTTTGGCGCGTTGCTGATTTTTAAACGGTCATCGATAACGCGGCTTGGTTACCCTCGTCCCCTATAGACGAATTATTAGTCTCCTTATCCTATATCGACAAAACATTGTCCTCCCGCGTTTCGCCTCTCCGACTATTCTCCTCCTCGCCACTGCAACTCTTCTCGCTTTTCTATCGCGCTTATCCACCTTATTCAGCGCACCTGATCCTCCGACCGATTTTATAGCCACGGCCCTATGCGTTATCATGCCGGCACATGACGTATACGCTACTGTCAAAATTGCGCGCATTCATTATCCCAGGTTCAATCTCTAGTTTCTTTCTCTACTCGCGATCTAGCAAGATCAGAAAAAAAAAAAGAGAAAAATGAACGTAGTTGCCCGTTAGCGATGACGGCTTTTCGCGTAGATCAGTTAATCATTGAACGCGGCACCGTTGTCAGAGGGAAGCAAAAAGTATCTCCATTTCTTCTTCCACTGTATTTCAGAACCACGAAAATGTCAGACAGAAAGGCAGTAATCAAGAATGCTGACATGTCCGAGGAGATGCAGCAGGATGCAGTTGACTGTGCGACTCAAGCCCTTGAAAAGTTTAATATAGAGAAGGTATGTTCTCCAAGGATTTCAAATATTAGCCGCAAATATTACATGGATTTGATGTGTCACCCGTAGCTGTTGATAGTAGAGTAGCACTGTTTGGCCCTGAGAATGGGAAGAATGAATGTTAGCCAAAGAGGCAAGACAGAAAAGGAAGAAAGACTTTTGTTGGTTTCAGGATATCGCAGCCTTTATTAAGAAAGAGTTCGATAAAAAGTACAATCCAACATGGCACTGCATCGTAGGACGTAACTTTGGAAGCTATGTGACGCATGAAACAAGACATTTTATCTATTTTTACCTGGGTCAGGTAGCAATACTCCTCTTCAAAAGCGGATAAATTGGAATCTATTCTATAATCACCATCCTTTCTTCCTCCTTTCACACACGCTACATGGAAATACCTTAAGTCACGTCAACATCTGTAAGAAAAATTACATACTGTGTACAATGGAAATTTGTTTTTCAAACAAAACACGCATTCCCAGTTGAAACAAACAAACAAACAAACAAAAAAAAATAAGTATATAACAATCATTGATGCTATTATCAACTTTGCTGTTTTACTTATCTCTGGAGATAAGGCAATGACGAAAAAAAATATTCTGTAAGAGCCGTGGGAAAAAGGGGTAGGAAGACAAGAAATCGAACGGGAAGGAAAAAGCAAAAAAAGTAAAAAAAAAAAAAAAATGATGGAAATCGATCGACATACAATCTTACATGTTAAAATGTATCGTGTATGCCAGAAAAGTTTGTTGTGTTCTTGTTTTATATTAGGTATATATAATGCGAGGTTGAGTTCAATACTGGCGATTTTAAATTAATAAATCTTTAGTGTTTAAAGTACACTAAGTGCACCTAAGTGTACGTGTAACACTCATACAAATTCATGTATGGTTTTTATTAATCTTACTATGCTTGAGGAAACTTGTATCCAATAGAGTCTTCAATAATGACGTTAAGCCAAATCTTCACCGCGTGCGTGCACGCGTTTATTATTTTATTGTTACATTGTAAATTGACCCTTTATTTTGTGATTCTACGCAAAACTAGAAACGGTTATTAAAAACGATAAAGAAAAGAGGAAAAAAAAGAAGAAGAAGAATCAATTTCGATTAGTTTGAAATCAGTAACGCACGCTTGTGTAAAAAATTTCAAGTTCAATGGCTGACGGGAGAAAGCTTCATTAATGGATACCTCTCGCATTAAAGTGTGAATTTAAGCATAAGCGAAGACTCCGTTTACGTTGCCGCAACGCCGAGTAACGTGTTGCATAATATTTGAATCGAGTCATTGTCGGAATAGTTTCGTTCCCTTTGCATTACACGCACGAAGCGTTTGCGAATGTAGTACTCTTAAGGCAACACACGCCCTACGATGATAAGGGAATTAATTATATTTTCTTTTTGTTCTCTCTATTATTTCCTTCTTTTCTTTTCATTTTTTTTTTCTTTTTTTTTCGGAAAAACTATGGGTATTCAGCACACATTAAATTCCATCCTTTAAGTAACATCCAATATCCAATATTACGGTACTTATATATGATAAAATATAGATTATACATATATACTATACTATTTATATATAGCGCAATCTTCAAACCGATTTTTCATGCAGTATTTGATTATCGCAACGTTGCTACATTGTTCAAATTTTAGACTGATTATTAAACATCGTCACAAGTATATGACATGCATGGTTCTTTTTGTAAGATTTCACGAGCCATTTTTATAATAATACGCAAGAATATTGTAAGAGTTTAACCCAGGAAACGTTGTTTCTCGGCCACCCTATAGAAGAGCGAAAGCGAAATCACACTTTCGATTGTGCTCTCCGGCTGAACTGTCCGCCGAGCCGTTCCGTTTTCCTCAACTTTTGTCTCTATCACTCTCTCACCTGTTAACGCACATCAGCAAAAACAGAGGATAACTCGTTCTAGCGGCATTCGTAAAGTAAAATATAAAAGATAAAAAAAAGAAATAAGAGAAAAACTCACGTATCGATTAGCGTGTTGAAGTTTGTGAAATAGGAAAATTAAGGTTCAATATAATAGTATTGCGATGCACACTTACGCTCCGATCGATCCACGCATTGCTGATCGTATTATATTATATACGCGTTCATTATGTTATTTAAATCGTGAATCGATTACCGAACTTTTTTCATATTAAAATTGCGTGCGTATTTATCGAAGAAAAAAAAGGAGAAAAAAAAACGGAAGAAAAAAAAACTTGCAATTTTATATGACGAGAGAGAAAAATCGTATGTTATGTTTGAGAATATATTTAAAAAGAGAGAAAAGTAAAAAAGAAAAAGATGAAAGAAAGAAAGATACACGAAGCAAAATGCGATCTCTGTGGTTGTCTGCTAATTATGATCTTGTGTCTCGATAATAAGTTTCTTTTTAATAAAACCACGAATGATTCTTAAACTACGCTCGGTATTCCATTTGCCGCTTCATTTACCACACGAAACATTCTAGGACTTAGCATTAATAGAGGCTCTCTTAAAATAAATTCGAATGTTAATCTTGCTAATCTGATTAGCGTTTCGCATGCGAGATCCGCATTTGAATAAAGTGCCCTGTATTTTATAGTCACGGTGTTTCATAGTCGGTCGTTTTAGCGAGTGTTTTGCGCGCGTCGCGCGCGGAGATGCCTCCTCTTTAGCCGATCGTAATTAACGCGTTGCGTCTATTAAGCCAGCCGGCGCGGCGTACAAATGCCGCAAAAATCGATACCGATATATACATACGTGCACACAAGATACGTGCGTCCAACGCGTGCACCCAACTTGGAAATTAAATGACCTTTCGGCAGCCGCCGACAGTGGGTCGCGCACCAGATTTAATTAGCGACCAATTTCGAGCGAAAGGTCAACGCGGAAGCCTCTCCGCACTTCGCAGCCGATTCAAGTGTATCGCATCCAAGCGATTCCTCTTCGTCCCACGTGCTGCAGCTTTTACATGCTTTCAACAGGAGGGAGACAGCATAGAGGGAATTCGTTGCTAAGACAACCGCGAGCGACAACAAAAGCTACTTTTCGTTTTCCAGCGAACTTTCTCTTGGACTGGCCGCCAGTCGCGCCGGTGAAGTTGAAGAAACACGAAAGAAGCGATGAGGGAGAACACCAAGTTCATAGTTGCGGAGCTGAACAAATTGCTCGGTCGCAATTACAATATAATTTACTTCAATTCATTGAGCCCGGAAGAGTTGCTTCAAGTAAGGACCCCGCCGCGGCTTTATACTTCTCTTCCGCGCGACAACGTTCCGCCGTTCGATCGCTAAAAGGTAGCCCTTCACTCGTCATCCCCTTTGTTTACGCGAATTGTTGCACGTTGCAGATGTTGAAAGAGGCGTTGATGAAAATACAGGAGCAGAATGTTGAGGCGAGAAACGAAACTGCCGAGGAGACCTCCATTTATATTCTCTCGGTGCTGCGTATACTTCACTATCAACCGCAAACAGATCCGGCCAGCTTTAGGCAAGACTCTCTTACTCTTCTAGATCAGCGATTTTCAACTTTCTTTTTGTCTCGCGCCACGCGTAAACTGATCGCTAACTTGCACTGGACAACAACAAAAATGTACCACACTTCTTATTATCGATCCCTGACGAAAAATAGGGATACATGTTTGGCTGATTAATGAAGAGACGATAAGTTTGTCCCGTCGTTGCTTAACATCGGTTGAAAGTTGCTGCTTTAGATTACTCCTTTGCTTACTACCCCTGGAACAATCGAACGTGAACGTTTACCTCGTTTTCGTAAATGATTTGAGGAGCAACAATTAAAACGGGCTGGATATACGCTGCGATCCGATATCCGATACTTCGCGCTTGCGAAACGAAGAAACGTGAAATGCTCGGTTGTTCCAGCGTTTCGTTACGTTTGATTAATTTCGGTGTGACACGTCGCGAGCAGGCAGGGCCTGATTCGAGGAGATCCTGATATCGTTCATCCTATTTTGACCTGGCTGCTGTCCAACGTGGACACCGTTAAAAAGAGAGCTTATTTGTCTCGGTTCCTGGTGAAGGTATACGTCCGCGTACACGTAGCTCTCGCCCCCTTTCAAATTACTTCCGCCGAGTGACTCGATTATCGTTAATTAGGTGGAGGTTCCCGACGAGTATTTAAGCGATCCGGAGCTCTCCTCTTTGCACGAACAGTACACAGCTTTGATCGATAAATTCAAAGCGGTGCACAAGGAAAGGGAAATAGGCAAGAAGG
Source organism: Eucera pruinosa (assembly GCA_028830335.1). Lineage (NCBI taxonomy): Eukaryota > Metazoa > Arthropoda > Insecta > Hymenoptera > Apidae > Eucera > Eucera pruinosa. The sequence goes on along the minus strand of JAMYCR010000012.1, from coordinate 1,885,834 downwards.
TAAAAAGATACGTTCGGATGGCCGGTGTTATTTTATCCAGTTTATCGATGCATTCTTTCGTTTAACATCTTTTCCCGTCATTTTCTCTACCATTTTCACGGGCTCAGACGTTCGAGAACGCGAACGAGCTTACCGCGGATTTAAAGACCATGGAAAAGGAGAAAGAAGTAAGAAGAGAGATATCTTCGAAACTTTTATCGGCCCTTCTTCTTTCCCCTGTCGAGTAACTCTGCATCGATTTAGGCGGTGACTATACGCATCGAGAAAATGAGAGCAAAAGCGGAAGCGGGATTACACTTGCTGGAGGCTGCGCGAGCGTTGAGAATAGAAAAAGATAAGGAACGGGATCTGGCGCTGCAGGAAGAGCAAGAGAAAGAAACCCTCTCCAAGCTACAAGTAAAGAGACACGCTTGCCAATTAAGTCGCGCAAAAGAAACGTACCCGTTTAACAGAATTCATTCCGACAGAAATTTCACCGGCGATTAACGCGTGCGAATCATTTTAGACGAACTTGCAAAGATTGGAAAAGGAGCTGGAGATCTTGAAGCAAGACGAAAACGAAGTTACGGTCGAGTCTTTGCTGCAGCACTTGTCCGAAGCGATAACCGTGCAAACTGTAGTTATCAACGAGAAGCTGCCGGCGGAGATACAGGCGAAGGAAAATCGTATAAAAGCTTTGAACTCGGTTAAACAGTACGCGTATTTGGGCCCGGAGCAAATAACAAGCTTGAGAAATAAATTGGACGCCGTTGCCAAAGAGATTCAGAGCTTGGTGGAGCTTAAGGTGAAGCTCGGACTCGCTCGTTTAATTTGTTAACTCTCCGTTGATCAATTAAGATATTTGCAATTGTTCCAAGCTTCGGTGATGAACATTTTTAACCTACGATTGGTCGCAAAAATATTCAGCCACTTCGGGTGTTCGGTAAATTGTACCTCCTATTGCGTGTCACTGAACGCGCTGTGTAAAACGAAGAAAGAACCACTGGATGAAGGTTCACCCTACAAGGATCAAGACGATTTAACGAAAAATTAACGATCAGTGTGAAATATTCGCCAGATATAAATTCAGAAACGAGTTGTACTAGTTAATCGGATGACTACAGCGATCTTAATGTTTACCCTTACACGCATAATTGGTCTCTGAAAATTACTTAGCAGGATTAAATTGCTGAGAGGATTAAACATGTCCAGATGGCCGAATACTTTTTGCGAGCAATTGCGGATATTTCGTTTTAAAACGCGAATCGTTGAAGCGTCGAAACGATGCGAATCTGGAACGCGCGGTTGACCCGGTTACTCGCGCAACATTTAACGCGTAGAATGCCGCTGGTAACTCGTATATTTTCTACGTAGATTTCCAAAAGCAATATCGATAAAATCGAGCCGTTTCGGCAACAAGCGGCCGCGGTTGCCAATATCAAAAGGAACGTGCTGGAAAAGTTGGAGAAAGCGGAGAATTCGTTGCAGGAGTTGGAAGCGAAGCTGAAAGAGAAGCAAGAGCAATCGAAATTGCTAGAGGAGGACGTTATTCCGAAAGGGGAAGAGCTGAAGAAGTATATAAATCGTTTGAAGACAAGGGGCACGCTGTACAAGCATTGCAAATCGGAATTGGCATGGTTGAACGCGGAGAACAGCGTGCTGCATCGAACCGTCGCCATCTTGGAAAATCAGGTAGCCGTTGCGTGCACGCACAGCATCATTCGCACTGTCATTTCATTCGCGCTTGAAGAGTAATCGTTTCTATTAGTACAATAAATACAGTCAAGCGAGAGAAAGATTGGAGACGGTGAAGAAGAATACACCGGAACATTTCACGGAAGAGAACGCGTCATCGATGAATCTTCAGCTAACTCGAGACATAACTGCCATGCGAGAAAAATTGATCCCAATGATAAATGGTACATTTAACGGACAATCGAATATTATGCTTGCGTAATGAATAGCCTGCGGATTTTTATGCGATCACGGGAAATTTAATAAATACGGAAATGATCAGGAATACGCCAGATATATATCCAAAGCAAAGATTAAGATTAAGAAGTAAGATTCTTAGAAATTGGAGAATAGTTGGAAATTGCATAAAAATGCGCAGTCTAGTAGGAAAGCAAAATTGAGAATGACCCGTAACGCCATAGAGGTGCAATCGCTGAGGGAAAAGCATCGGGAATTCGAGCAGAAACGGGAAAAAGCGAAAAAGGCGCAGAACGAAGCCGAGTCTAGCATCAGCGTCTCGATCAACGATCTACAGGCGGAAGTTGACAGTAGAAAGGAAAAAGTAACACAGGTAACAACGATCTACCTGGTATCAAATTTGAGCGATGAATTCGTTCGTCTCCCGGGGATGCTATACTTTTTCAGCGATATTATAATTAGACTACGGATCTTTGCGCAAATTCAGATTTGTACAAATAAGACGAGAGGATCGAATTCCAAATAAGGGGTTGGTTGCTTCGTCCTCTAAATCTAAATGCTACGCGTCGCATTTTGCTTTGAATATTTTTTCCGTGTTCTTGAACGCCATTTTTACCTATTCTCGCAATAAGTATCCGTAGCTCCAGCAATAATACTCTTATGTCATACTTGAACGAATCGCGAACGAACTTGTTAATTAGGCGAATATTAATCGCGTTAAGTAATTCCATTCGAGTCTCTGAATTATATTCGCTTGGATTAAAAGTACACAGATGATAAGAAGAGATTGCAAGAGCTTGTGAGCAAAATGAAGAAGACGGAGGAAAGGATCAAACGAGATACGGAGGTTTGCTCAAGTTTTAGACTTTTCGCGTTGCTTTGCGTTGCGTTAATTACGCATACTGATCGCGACGTATTACGTAGGATCCGACTGTTACCGAGCCCGGCAGCAAATTAAAAGAAGAACTAAATTTCGCTATTGAAGCAGAGGAAACGAAGATAAAAAGCTTGACGATCGAGAAAGAACGTTTACAAGAGACTCGCGCAATAAACGAAAAGCAAACACAGATGTGGAATGACTTGCTATCGTAAGTAAAGCCGTTATGCAATCTTTTCGCAAAATAGATCTTCTCGAAAGGAACACGTTTTTTTTTTCTTCTTTTTAGAGTATTTGAATGTAAAATAAAATGCGCCGAGGAAAGCAAACAGTCGAACGGAATTGTCGTGCGACGGGCAGGAGTGGACACTCTGGTTTTGCAGTAAAAATTACTAATCGAAGAAACGAGTAGCGAAAACGCGACACATGCATACATAGGTAAAATGAAAGCACAGCTTCGATTAACAAAACTTTAATCAAGGTAAAAAATACAATTTAAATTCACAGTTTGGTGTAATTAATCCAGGTCTAATTAAACTTCCGCTACTACTAGGAGTAGAATTTCGTTTTACAACGTTTCGATCGCCAGTCTTGTAGAGACTAGCTGGTTGATTAACTTGAACCCTTTCGTTACGTTACTCGAGCAAACCGAAAACCTACGGTATTGCAAATTCGACATTTTTAATAGAGTAAATAAAAATTTATTTTTCAATAGAAATGAATGTTTATTCGATCTCACGGGAGATTTGAGAAGATGCAAATTTGTACAACTTTCATTGCACGTTTGAACCTCACTTTGGTAGCTTTAACGTTAACTTGCATTACGCGTAACTTACTAAAATGTATCACGCGTGAATGGATGGAATTATGTATGGCACGCGAAGCGCGAACGATAATTGCAACAAATCAAGATAAACTCTAATTCTTTGCGTCGCTTCTTTTCGAATCTTCGTCAATTTATTGCACCGCGAAAGGATTACGTGCAATTCGATACGTACGAATGGTAATTTAAATTGCCGTGCGTTAGAAATTCTGGGGGCTTGTAGAATAAACATCGTTCGTAGCGAAAGGGTTTAGAAAGGAGATCCAGAAATATTATTGCTAGATTGCGGAGTTTTACGCACTTATGGAATACTTATCGAATGCGCAAAGAAGCGCGGAATGCACGAATATACGCGAAACAAAGTACCCGTTACGATATTCAGAGCGCGAAACAATTTTTCTTTATTTAGTCTCCGTTTGTTTGAACGCATAAAAATCCGCAATCTGATTATCACATCTCTACGAACGTTTTATCTGTGAAATACGTGCGTTCTAAATGTATTTCACGAATCAATTATTATGCTCTACGCTTGTACACGTTCTTGTAATAAAATACGTTAAATATACCTTTTTACAGTAAGTGTATAGAAGAGCTGAATGAAACAAAGTTGCGATTCCTTTCGGCAACGAAAGGGAAGCTTCGGTTAGCTTCGTTGCTCGTTTTAACCCTCTACAAGCGGAATTCTGTTCGCCCGAGCGAAGAGAATTGCATTTCGTTACTAGACCGTGAATTTTTATACACTTGTGGGAAATTTTAACGTTCGAAAAGGCACGAGATGCACGAAATATCTTCCGCTCTAATCTGTTAAATTAATCCTTCTTTTCAAATTCCGCGAACGTAATAAGAAACGCAAGAACATATGCATAGCGTTACAGAGGGTTAACAGAGAAGAAGCACGCGTTAAGATTTTTATTCGAGAAAAAGGAAAAGAAATTCGCCTTCTTTCAGTTTTATTCAGCTCCCCGATGATATCTTCTAACGAATTCAACTTCTTTTTTTACATCTCGTTCAAACACGGTTAAACATTAACTATAAGTGATATGTCATCGAGATCTATATATTTGAGGTGTAGTCGTCTATGAGTTAGTTCGTAATTTACAAACGAGGGAACGCGCGTCCCCTTCCGCAGCGTACATACCAAAAATAGTTTTCGTCGAAAAAATAACGTTTCAGTTGTTCGAGTGAATTGTTCGAGTCGGCCGATGCCTATCTGTTAAACAGGATAAATGCAATTCTATAGTCTAATATCTATAGTATACCATATAGTACAAGAGTATCGGTAAATGCAATAGTAAAATATAGTCTAGCGTATCTCTATGGTATAGTCTAATCAGAGTCTTCAGGTTTACAGGTTTACTCGTACAAATTGAGCTAGAAGAGTGCTCGTCGAAACAATTGTTAAACACTGGGTTTACGGAACGCGTCACGCTGACGCCGTTCAAATTTCGTACCTAAAATTGTAGAGACCATAAATATTATTTTTCAGTGCTTTACGTTAATTTTATGTATTCTACGCGATTCTCTTCATCCTCAACCTTCTACGTTCGAATATTTATATGCTGTATACGTATTCTTCCGGAAGCCTGTCGACGTAAACACGTAACGTCCGTAAACCTAGTGTTTAAACCGTTTAAACAATATTTCCTTCCGCTTTAATTTACATCTGCCTTCTTCTCTATCTGTACAGTTTTTTTTTTTTTTTTATTTTTAACTAACATTCAACTATCCACAATCTCTATTCGTTGAACGCTTTCGCATGTCCCTTTAACAAAGCACAGGGGAATCCGCTTACCGTAATTGCGGATCCGTTTATCGCGCGGCTATCGTTATCGTAATTAGTCAGTCTTAAACGAGCTTCAATACTTTTCGATTCGTGGCGATTCTCCAAAACTTGTCTGTCAACAATTTCTTCTACCTCTTCGAAGCATTTGGGAAAACTTGCAAGCGTTTGGCGACGTAGATGTTCACCTAACGCCTTCTCGTAATTCGTTTAAACGTTTTAATCGTCTCCTTATCGCTCTTTAATTTCTCACGAAAATACACGAGCATTTTGTTACTTCGCTGAACGTACAAACGATGACTACGCTAGTCGCCTGGACAGTGTGATCGTGTTAATTTAATTTACTTTAATTTGTTCGATGGAAACGGAGTAAGCCCTTTCGTGTACGCGAACGAAAAGGAGTAACATAGGCTTCGAGTATAAGAAATTGCAAGTCCCAAAGCAGTAAGCAACAGTAAGCGGATTCCACTGGAACGCGTGTCGCGTGTCATGTGTCGCAAAATACCCGAGGAATTCGTTTCGCGCTCGAGTGGACTTTTTTCTTTTTTTTTTTTCTTTTTCACAAATATTTGCGAATACTGAAATATCTGGTTTCTATCGACGTGGCGCGCTCGCCGTGAAAGTATGAGAAACGTCGTACACCGATGAACACATAGTGATCGAGGTGAACAAAATTCCTACGATCGCAAACGCTACTACTAATTGTCATCGAATACTCATTATGCGATTACTTCTAAACAATTCGCAGCGTTGCATTCTTTTTTCTCCGATCGAACGCGACGACGCGCGGCAAGGCCGGCAGGTCATTCGAAAGAAAAAAAAAAAGACGAACGACGTTCGTTATAATAGTCATAGATGCAATAAATATCGATCGTAACGATCAATCCGATAGCGAATAGTCAGGTAAAAATTGTTGCCTTAAGAAAGTGGCAGTGTTTTACGACTTTAGTTTGACGGTCATCATAAATCTCTTAATGAGGTGCAACTGTACCTAGTTTCGAACAACGATTACATAACATAGTCTCCGGTATCGTGATACGCTACTCGCAATCGGAATAAGATCTACCAATGTCCAGCAGATCTTACCGATACGAATTAAATCGCGCCACGCGCCTTCTCCTCCAACTAATTCGAGCAGCGTATCGCATTGCGCGTGGCAATTCAATTATCAAATTAATATTTACAGTCTAGAAGCAGAAGACGAAGGGATCCCTTAACCCTTGGCTAGGGCCGCGTCATTCTTGTCACTGCTAACGTTATTGTTGTTGTTGTTGGTGGCGTTGCCGTTTTTCGAGCCAACCGCGCTCAACGCTATTCCCAGTTGAGCCGCGTAGTACGTTAGCATTATAGAAACCTGAAAATCAGCTTGTTAACGTAACAGGCTATAAAACATTTCAACGATATTCACCGGGCGATCGAAATTGTTATCAACATTACGGTACTACCGCTCGCTAAATTCATATACACTTTTCAGGTACACTTTTTGCGAATGGAAACGAAGCTTTCATTGATACGGCAAAAGTTACGGCTACTCTTTTAATGGCGCGTAATAAAAAGTCGACAGCAAAATTTAGGGGAACGTGAAACGATTGGCGACCTTTAACACTAGGTTTACGGACGTTACGTGCAGAATTTGACAGGCTTCCGGAAAAATACGTATACCGCATATAAATATTCGAACGTAAAAGCGTGAGGATGAAGAGAATCACGTAGAATATATACTCATACCATTGTATTACTTAAAGTTAACGTAAAGTACTGAAAAATAATAGTTATGGTTTATAATTTTAGGTATGAAATCTGAACGGCGCCAACGCGACGAGTTCCGGAAACCTAGTGTTAAACAACAATGCTCGTTCCTAATATTGTCGATCCTTCAACTTTTCTGCCGAGCGTGCTTCGAAATATTTGATATTATTTACGGAAGCCGCAACATCTTCTGCTAGATGCCACTAAAAGCTATTGGAACAATTGTCGCAACAGAGTCGATCGTTTCGAAGAGTTCGTAACAATTCGATCGCCCGCTACGATTATTATCGGCCGCGCGATTCTTTAAGACGCTGGCAACCAGCCGAGTAAAAGTAAAATGGATATACCTGAGAATAAGGTAGCGGGGTATGGAAATAGTGGAATCCGAGCAAAGTATCCGATACGAGGAAACATATGCTGCCGATACAGCTGCATAATTTAGTCCACGTCCATAACTCCTGACGAATCAAAGTGATTTCTTTAATAGATCGCACGAACGTGCACCTACCATCGTTTATTGTTCTCCGTCCCGGTGTTTTAATCCTAACTTATCTTCTATCCGTATCGTTCGTCCTTTTCGCGATATCTTTATCCCCCCCCCCCCCTTTCTTCACCCTTTCCATCGTTTCTCCTTCCTGGTCTCCGTCATCCCCTTCCTTCCCTTTATTATTTGCTTCCTACCTCCTTTTTTTCTCTCCCCCTTTGCGCCCTGCCAATCTTGTTTCCACGTGCTCGTTTTCCCCTTTAATCGGATCACTGGATCGACGCGATGAAACGGCCGACTCGAGCTAGCAAATGATCCGTAAAATCGGGGGGCGGGATTGGAAAACACCGCGCGTAAACAAGTAGGTAGGTGTTTTGTTTGTAATTTTGTTACGTACTTTGTAAAATTGCACCCTAGAGATCGCCCTCCACGCCATCGTGGTTAAGAGGACCGTGTAAACCGGAACTCCGATTACGAGAATCCCATTCAGGCCGGGCATTAGAGCGTATATGACTAAAAAGGATATATCGGCCAGAATTATCGAGAAGGCTTTGAGGCGGACTTTTACGCGGACAGCGGGCAGACGCGAAACGCGTGGATGGTTTACCTAGCGAACACATCGCGTACAAGATTGTACCTAGCGCTATGTTAAGCGGTATAAAACCGAACGCGCTGATATACATGATCTGGGCTACGGCGAACATGCACATCCCCGGTATGAAACAGCTGGGCCAAACCAGCAGCGCGTCTCCTATGCAACTGAATATCAATCCCGTCAATATTCGCCTGGAGAAGGTGTATCTAGAAAAAAGAAGTAGACGCTCCTTGAAAACTCGAAGTGGGTGTATCGCACGCCGTATCGTTTTGCAAATTCAAGCGACGGATCTCCCAACTTTGCGTGTCCATTTGTCGTGTGTTTAGTCAAGAAAAATGTGTGTAACTAAAGTGAAGCGGCAAAAAAAAGCTGGGAATGAGCTTTCGCGTTTACGCGTACGTAAATTAAAAGTTCCTACAAGCTTCGTAGAATCCATCTCGAGGTTCGCGACCCGAATGCAACTTGGACCGCGAATAGTTAATCGGTTGCGTTTCTTCCCTCTCAGCTGAGCAAAGTTGCTGGCCTGCAGAGGGTTAATCTCTCGGCGACGGCTCCGGCTCTCCGTTCCGCGCACCCATAAACTCTTCTTCCCGTTCTAAGCAATCGTTGATCGTTTTATCCTGAACTAGGATGCCGTCGCTGAGGGGTTGAAAAGGAAATAAAAGCAGCCGGGCTTAAATAAAGGCAGCGCAGAGTGGAGGAAACCGTGCTTATAAATATTGGAACCGCTCGTCGAAGCCGTCAGTTGTGTCGCGGCGGCGAACAAGGACGCTTGCTTCGATTCAATTTCGTACGACAAATGAGAACAAAAACGCGATAGCGGCTGACAAAAGTTTCCGGCCAATCTGTAACTCTATTTCAATTGAAATTACTCGCCAATGACGTTGCACCTAGAAACACTTTAACGAGACGGCATTCCGTAAGCCGTAACGCGCAATCCATTTGCGTAAAGAGCCTCGGCGGATGAATCGCGTCCTCTGTTCGAATAGTACGGGAAAGTTTTGGCAGCCGCTTGCACGCGAGGCGAGGCGAGGCAAGAGGTCGATTAAGCGTAGAATTGAAAACAAACAATGCTCAGCCAGGATATATGGCTGTTCCAGATTGCAACGTGGTAGAAGCGCAGAGAAGCTGTGAAGTAGTATTGAGTAGCTTACACTTACATTTTCAGGTGACTTTTTCGGTCGCAACATTTTTCATTCGATTCGAACGTTCAACTTGCGAATTCGACACACGTTTGTAGAGCTTTTGTTAATGTTAAACGATACGATTGTCGAACGTGGAGGATGTTCAGAGGTGTTCCGATGATCCGGAACACGATAGCGGACGTGTTTCGCTACTTTATATAGAAACAAGAGCAATCACCGGCTATGTATTACGTGTACGTGTACGTTTACGTGGACGTGTAAGCACGTCGGACAAGGTCGACCGAGAGAACGTTATATCGTTGCTCGCAACTCGCAACGCAAATCGATCCTCTTCTTTGTTCCAACGGAAACGTGCTCTTAAAAGATCGATCGAAAATTTCACGCAATCTGTGGAATGCGGAGATCGTTAAAAGAGAACAAATCGGGTGGGAAGTTTGATATGTGCGTTACCGATTACGGGGGGGGAAAAAAAGCGACCTGAAAATAAGCGTGTAAGCAAGGTCGTATGGTAAATGGGTAAATGGCTGGCTAGCACCTATAAGTAGCCACGGAAATGTAACGCGTACGCTCCATTTAACTCGTTCCTTCCGCTCCGCTAAAAACGTTTCTTCGTTAGAGGTGTCGGCTTCTGAACGCAAACGCGATACGCTCAACCCTCTCCTAACGCGCCTCCCGTCTAACTCGCCACGACAATCCCATTTTTCGACAACAATTATAATCCGTGAATTTCGGTCCATTTCTTTCTTTCTTTTTTTGTAGCACGCGTGACGCACGAATTAAAGATTAACCCTTTGCACTCGAAGCTTCATTTCAATCGTATTGCCAGCAAGTTTGCTCCCGGCAATTTCCCTCAACGCATTTAATTTTGCAACTTGTTAAAGGAATAAGATTTCTTTCCGTCCTCGTGCTGATACGAATCGAAAATGATTTGCACTGTCCCCGTAGCGGAGCCCTCGGGTGCAAAGGGTTAAAAACTGACAATTGAAAAAATAAAAAAAAAGGACTAACACACTGCTGGAGTCGGTAAATTACCCACGGTTAATTAATCTGTGCGGTTTTGCGTTTGAAAAGGCGCGGAGCGCTGGAAAGCCGCGCGCTATGATATCACGAATATTCGAACGCGTAACGCGTAATGATTAATCGTTTGAAATGGATTAGCGTTGTCGATTGCGTGAAAGAGAAGCGTGAAACACGAAAGGATATGCAACATGTTTTTGTTTCGTTTTTTGCACTTACTCCTGCGATAAACTAATTCCATGTAGGAGAACAAAGACGATAAGACTTATAATTGGCAAACACTTGAAACATGCCGTCAGCAGGGATGGCTGCTCGGCCAGTAATATAAAATACACGGATACGCTTTTAAAGAATGGGACTAGCTTTGGGCCGACGCTTTTTAACTGCAACAGACAAAACGTGAAATTGGAATGGAATAGCGAACAGAAAACAGTTTACATGATACAATAATATAACGATGTACGCTCTATATTTCGCAACCCTTTACACATCCTTATATATTACGCGAATTCTGTATCTTTTAATTGCAGCGACAAGTTTCGCGTATTTAGATTTTAGGTGTGCGCTAAAGTTTCAATCTATTTAGTTTCGTATTTCCCCTTTATCTATATATCAAATAAATAATGCAACGTAATCTTCGAAATTTTCTTACCCCCGTTTTGTACGAGTTTCCGCCAGAAGTTTCGAATTGCATCGCGAAACAATGAAATTAAGTTGCGGGCAATTAAAGTGGTCGAGCCAAAATAATACTTCCGCGTACACCTAATATATTTTATAGCAAACGAACGAAAAGGAACATCGCTAGCTTTCGACGATCCGTCTAATCTTAATGGACGAACAAATTGCCATCGTTAAAACGTTCGAAGCTGCCGTCGCGTTTCTTTAAATATTTAAAGTTCAGAGGCGGACCGTGGACTTTCGCGATCGACTGTAAGCGTTTGCTATCGTAAGACGAATGTTCGAACAAAGGAATCAATACACGCACGCGTGTATATTCGGAGGATGTTTGACGGATGGATACGAAGATAGAAGAAAGCTGTTCGGCTGATCGGGAAGAAAGAGAACGAGACAACGAACAAACGCAAGAGATAAGATAAAAGAACGATGCATTGTTGCAAAGTAGAAACATAGTTGAGAACACGAATGATCCGTTGTTAATCATTGTTCCATATCCTTACTGCAATCATAATATTTACCCCGATCCGGGGCCAGTAAAAGATAAGCGGATAGAAGTTTTGTTGTAGAATGCTTCCGCTTGCATGCGCGCAAATCCTGCGTCTTTGACACGGCGATCGCGATAAAACGATTCGAATGAAATTGAAACGCCAGCATTGGAAACGATTACTCCTCAAGGACTGGTTTCATTCCCTCGCGGCAAAGCAAAAAGAGACTTTTGAATGAAAGATCGCGAGATTGAAAGGTCGACCGATTAATTGAAGAATCATTAGAAAATTGCAGCGACTCGGGGCTGACTCGGTGATACGCTGTGGGGTTTGATTTTTACGCGAACGAAGAAAGAAAGGAAGGAAGGAAGGAAAGTTAATTCACGCGCACGCAGAGTGGTGGGTTCTAATCGATACGATACTTGGTTAATCGCGTTACGCGACGTTTTACGCTAGGCGAATAGGTTTAAATGCCCGGATCGTGTAGCGAGAAACCGCTCGAGCGAGTGGTATCGATTTAAAAGCCAGCGAATCAGCTGGATTCCGATTCGATTTTTTTCGTCCCAAACCAGCAGCAGCGCAAATAAACGCGTAAAAACGGATTCGACAGTACTGCCAACGTCGGTTTATTAATAGTTCGTAAACGGAAACAGAAAGGAAGGGAAAGTCGATGAACGGGTTGCAACAAAAAAAAGGCTTCGCTTGGTTCAAAACAAAGAAAACAGCCGTTCGATGGAATGCACTTTTGCGGCGCTGGTGCCTCGCTGATTCGACGGAACGAAAGAAAACGGCGAATCATCGTTGGACGCGCGCTCGCTTTGTTCCGCGATCCGGGAAAACAAAGAAAGCGTAGAAGAATTACACGGGTACGGAGTACGGAGAGGTGTGAAGACGGGAATACGCGAGGGAAAATGTGGAAATGCAAGAGGGGCCCGTTAGAAAACGTGCCAGCAATCGGAAAATCGATTAGGAACAGTATTGCTCACCACTTGTGCAGGCGATGACATTTTCAATTAAACCGTAATTTCCCCGTCCGAATAATGACACGCACCTACGGCCACGATATTTACCACTGCACTGTCAATTGCCATACAATTATCACAGTCGACTTGCACTTGGACTGCTTCCCCGACCACTGCATTATTTCTCCCCGCGTCAACAACACCGCCACCTATTGGTCGATCTGTCAACGATACCCCCAGCCCCCCGGCGAACCCCAACCATCGACTAAGTATAGGATAGACCAATCATTCGCAGGAGGCATCGTACATTTCAAACTGAAATACCGATCGTGTAAGAAAGCAGAGCTTTTCATACGCCGTCTGCAGTTTAGAGCGGTGATTTTAGGACGTATATGCGATCCAACCGCAGAAAAAAGCAAAAATTCTATTAATTAGGGTGCCACAATACCTGATATATGTTCTTCGACGTGTTAGGCAGCTTCTTTCTTGCGCAACACTGAACTGTTCTCTTATTACAGATTATAGCATTGACGAAGTATATAGAATAGACTATCCATTCCCATATAGAATCATCAACCGGCCCCCTTTACCATTTTAGTGTCACATGCGATATTACCAATTCAGACTAGACGAAGACAACAGCGCTTTTACGACGATGGGAATTGTAACTGTTACAATTTTCAGTCTGAATTGGTAATATCGCATGTGACACTAAAATGGCAAAGGGGCCAGTTGATGATTCTATATGGGAATGGATCGTCCATTCTATACTTCCTCAATACCCTAACTTTATTCATTTTCCCTTCCAATCTACATTTCAATTCCTTCCACACTTGGTTTGCAATCCCATCTCTGTATCCCACTTTGTTGCGCGATTGCTCGACGATTCTCGCGAGGATGCACTTCGATACAAATTCGTCGCTGTTTCGCGCGCATTCCCGTTTGCACGTGTGCTCCTCCATCTGGATTCGTCGCACTTCGCGGTTGAGTTTCACGAGCAGCGGGAAAGGAAAACGTAGAGACGCGTTTTACGCGCTGCTTGCAAAATACTTGTCTCGTACGATTTGGGAAGAATCGCAGCTCGCCGCGAGGCAAAAAGGAAATAAAGTTTTGGTTATATGTATCAAGTATTTTAATTGTACTGTCGGAATACACTTCTCAGGTATAAAAGATGACGAAGGTAGGTAGATCGTCCGATGAATTTTATACTGAAAATGTCCGCGACGATAAGCACGATAAAGGTGCGACTAAATAAAGTTAAAATTGGCATTCATCTCTCGAGCGATATCTTTTCGGGCAGATATCGATCATTCGCGATATTTCCATAGGATATAAAATTATCGTCAAATGCAGCGTAAACGTATCGCGGCGCGAATTTATCGGACAATCCAATAGAAGCGTTCAATTTGCCGCGACGTGCTCGGTCTTCGCGTCGTTCAACGCCTTTTCCACAAAAGCGTCCCACTTGGCCGGCTCGTTCTTGGTGTACCAATCCGCAATCCTGTCGAAGTGTTGCTTCTGAAGATCCGTGCACTTCTTGCACTTCGTTACAAAAGCTTCTATTAAATTCTCTGAAAGTTGAATCGAACGATTCATCTAACTCGTAACGTTACGCGGGCCGCGAATATAACGAATTAATGTGCCAAGCAATTGAAACCGTACGCTCCGAGTCCAATGTCCCTATCCCTGTCGCTCGAATCGAAATAATTCTTACGCGTATCAGCAAATTAGGTTTGTGTAACAGACGTAAGATGAATAGTGAAACTCTCTATGCATGTATTTTCTCCTTACATGAGTCACGCGTTTTTTACGCTCGAATGTCACGTACCCCTCCTCATACTCCGTTTCAAGTATCGAATATGAAGGGGAAATGTATTTGTACGTACAATTAAAGTCCAACTTTGGTATTGAAATTTTGTTAGCCACGTTTCGTCGCACGTTCGTTCGCTATTAATGCATCACGGCCCGGGCTGTTTGCGCGAAAACTTTTGCGTGTAGCCGAATAAGTAGAAGCAATAAGACTTCAGATGTAATGTCTGTACTTTCCTTTATATCACATTATGTTGTAACACGTATTTATAGGATGCCGGGGCATTTAACGGACAATGTGTAAAACGTTATTTATACGTCTCCGGCATTTTACGAGCAGTCAAGAAGAAACATATTTTTATGTCTCCGGACGGTAATGTGTTAAGTGAACGAACTAGAGCGACAGCTATAAGGACACCGACATCGCGTGGCACATCTACCCTGTATCTCCCTTCGAAAGGCAAACGAAGCGAACGATTTTCCTGTTGGAAATTCTACGCAGCCAAAAAGTATCCTAGAGAGACGGTGGAAACGTACCTTTGAAGAAGGCCGCGTCGGGAGTTATGCAGGGCCCGATACTCATGAAACATTTGTAGTATTGCTCCCTGAGACGATTGTTGTCCAAAATCTCCTCTATATTCACGTAATCGTACTTGTCGGAGTAAAGTTCCTTGGCGTACGCGCACGCCAACACCGAAATTACCGCCAACGCAACGTAACCGTAGCGCATGATTTCAAATTTACTGGATCGAGGGATTTCGAGGTAGCGCAGCCTTTCAGCCTGTTCGAACTTCTCCCGGGAAACTGAATCGATCCACTCGATCGGAAATTATATATTTGCGGAAAAATTACGTAAGTGAGTTCACATAATTTCGATTGCCCGAGGTGCAAGGAACGAGCATTTTAAGCAGATGTTAATCGCATCGATGTTTAGATTTACAGTCATTTAAATGTGTTTTTCTCTCTAGACGTCAAATCCATTTTCTGACCACACTTTATCGTTGCCTTTGTGGAAAAAATTAATGAATAAGATGGTCGATGATTTGTTAAACAGATAATAAAATTTATTGCGCAACTTCGAACTGCTTAGTAGGAATCTTTCCGAATAGGAATTTTGATTGCCAGGCTTCGAAAAAAAGCAGTTAATATCCTTATTTGCATTACGTTCTATTCGGCGAAGCATCGATTCAGAGGCTAGCAGAGATCGCGTGAGACAATGTTTCATGCAACGTATATTACTTTGCTTCTTAATTATTTTCGAATTTTTAACCACCTTTGAAGCAACGTTATTCGAAATATTATTTCAGACCACGTGTTGCTTTGTTTTGCATTAGAAACGCGTATGCAAAATAATTCTGTACGGTCACTGTACGCATCTAAATCGCATCTTTATTAACGCTGATCAGCTTAATTTAATCTTAATCTTAGTTTAATCAAAAAGAAACATCGTTTGTACATTACTTGTATTACCGTTGTTTTTGCTTGCTTTTTTTTTATATCGTGTCGCTATATTTCACTGCATATTATCGTTGCAAATAAAATTTTTCAGGTCTGATTGAAACGAGCGTTTAATTAGAGGGCGGCAAAAATACGGCAGCGTATTTTGGCGGAAGAAACTTAAATTTGTCCCTGCATCGATCACTTTATTCGTTAGAGAAGTCTATTCGATAATCCGAGGAGAATTGTCGCGTTAAACATCGGATATGCCACACGGTTTATTCATCGGATGAGATAACTATCTTATTCGAATAATTTGAATATTTCGTTAAAAAAAGCGCATCGCCCGAATAACTGTTTTAAGTTCTGCATATATCAACGCTATAAATCTTACATTTTTATTGCACTATTACATCGGCGAATAATCACGCCGCAAAGTTTAAACGTATACGGTATCCGAAATTGGCCGACAAATATTTTTAATTAACTAAAACACGTTGGATTGATCGTGAGTTTCGAGGATGAGATTCCGAGATTCGCGTTAGTCGCCAACAGGAAAGACGGGACACGGAGGAACGTGTTTTCCCTATTACGCTTCATTTGCATTTTATCGTTCGCGAAGCAAACCATGCTTTGTGAATGAAAACATTTTCGCATCGATCGCCTGAAGATTGCTGGAAAGTATTTGATCGCGTGTCCGGTTGATCGTTTCCTGCCACTGGCTTTTCGCGCGACCAGAGATAAGCTTTTACTCGTGCTTTAAATGCGCGACTCTAACCTGCTATGATACTTAAAACATCTCACTTATCGCTCGGCACAATGCTGCTGCGAACGTACAAATTCGACATGAACTGCCGATTCAGGCAGCTCGCTCGGAATTTTGGAATTTCCAAGGTAGCCTCGATACTCTTCCGTTGCGTATCGGTTTTTCCTTCCGCTCACCTAACCAACATTTTGTTCAAAGCAGCAGCCAGGTCTTGGGTTTCAACATGTCGTTCCTAAATTGCCGCTAGCGCAATTCGTCAGACATAAGACTAGCACTCCCATCAACACTATTATACTGTTTGTTCCCCAGCAAGAGGTTCGTACATTTCTCATTCCCCTTTTCAGCTTCTCTTACATCTAATCAAATCTTAGACCATGTGTCTCCACTAGTGCAACTTAAATCGCTCGCAATGTTTCTTCTATTTTTTTTTCTCTACATATGCTTGCGACGATATACTACTGGATTACCTTGATTAATAAGTAAGTAACCAAATGATGGCTTATAACATTGCATTTTCCTCAGGCATGGATCGTAGAAAGAATGGGAAAGTTTCACAGGATTCTAGAGCCAGGATTAAATATCCTTACTCCAGTAATCGATAGAATTAAGTATGTTCAAAGTTTGAAAGAGTTAGCCATAGAAATACCTCAACAAAGTGCAGTTACTTCAGGTAACAACCACAACATCAAAGTATCTAAATCTGTTTAAAATCTAGCATAATCTTAATCAAATGTACAGGCAGTCATCACCTGTATATCATAGCATATAAATATAATAGGGTGGTTACAAACTAATTTAAATCTGTTGCAACATCTTTAGCCAAGTTAGCTTCTTAGCTCTACTTCTTTTTTGGGTCTTGATGTAACATATGGAAGATTAAGTATGGAGAAATTTGCCACTGAACAGCAAATAAAAGTTATAGATCTTTATTTACAAACATAGCCTTTAACTATTTCAATGCAAAAAGCAATACGGATGCTGCTGGGTAAAAAAGAACATTTAACATACTTTTGTTAGCTTTACAGTGGTGAATTTCTCCACTTCTGAAGGAATTCATGCATTCAGAATTTGAAAGAAAAAGCATAGATGCAATGTATAGCATTTAGATTTAGAGAATGAAACAACCTCCTACTTAAATCTTAAAGATAAATCGTAAATCGTAAAGATCCGCAGTTCAATTATAATATCACCGCGAGACGAACGAATTTCCTCCCTGACCTAGCAAACTGATACGCTACGAACGCGTAAATGAAAAATGAATTTTGCAACTTTGTCCCGCAGATAACGTGACTTTAAATATCGACGGCGTATTATACTTGCGCGTGATAAATCCGTTTTTGGCATCGTACGGTGTGGACGATCCCGAATTCGCGGTGGTTCAGCTAGCACAAACCACCATGAGATCCGAGTTGGGAAAGATAGCTTTGGACAAAGTGTTCAGGGAGAGAGAAGGGCTGAACGTTTGTATAGTCGAGAGTATAAATAAAGCTAGCGAAGCTTGGGGAATAACTTGTCTGAGATACGAAATACGTAAGATTAATTTCCGATGTAACTCTCGATCCACGCTCGCGTATTATTGGCTATGGCTATCGTTCTCGTATTTTTCCTAAGGGGATATAAGATTGCCGCCAAGGGTACAGGAAGCGATGCAAATGCAAGTGGAAGCGGAACGCAAAAAGAGAGCCGCGGTACTGGAATCGGAAGGCACCAGGGAAGCGGAGATAAATATCGCCGAGGGAAAACGTTTAGCACAAATTTTGGCGTCGGGTAATTTTTACTTCTCCGATAGATAAGTCTGCTTCGACGATTGTCGAATTTTTTGGCGGGGCTGCGACTTGCTTTTTAAATCGATAATCTTTCGCACCCCACTTGCCTAATACCGTTAGGTGTACGCAAAACTTGTTTTATTTGTATGTAGTATAATCGTTATCTTCAAAGTATGTTCCCTGAAAAAGTAGAGCATGGGAGATCGCAAGCGTTTAACTGTTTGAAATTTTCCGCATAGCCTGCTTAGCCTCTGCTTCGCAGATTAAATTTTTCTCTGTCCCAAGTGTTTCTCGATCGGTCGAAACGAGTTTTGCTTTACGGTCGATACGTAATTTGCGTAACGTGGAATTGCAGAGGCCGCGAAGCAGGAGGAAATAAACAGAGCAAATGGTACGGCAGCCGGTTTAGTGGCGGTAGCTGAAGCGCGCGCAAAGAGCTTGAAACTCGTGGCGGGTGCTCTTACTTTGTCGGACGCGAAAAACGCAGCCGCGTACAGTATAGCGGAACAGTACGTGAGGGCGTTCAATAAGCTTGCAAAAGCTAACAACACTTTAATCTTGCCGAGCAACGTGGCCGACGTGTCTTCCTTAGTAACCCAAGTACGTGATCATTCCTGATCGCTTGCAATACCCACTCGATAATTGCCAAGCTACTACGTAAAATTGTTTCGCATTCTTAGGCCATGACAATTTACAAGCAAGTCATGTCCCAGCCGATTCTGGACAACACCGACATAAAGGAGATCAAAAGCGGTGTTAACGTGAACGATTCCGACGAGGCGTTCGAGTATTTCAGCGACAAGGAGGAAGCCGAGAAACACCGAGACAGTAAAAGGAAACGAAATCCTAAAGTATTGTAAAATATCCATACGTAACATTAATACATTTTGATTTTCATTATTTACCTGTGACGTGTAATCTTTTCGGCCGGGGGAATAAACAAGAGAAAGGCTAAATTATCTTATGCAAACGTTCATAAGTTAAAGTAGCTTCTTACAAGAGTTGCGATTTATTTTTTTTTTTTTACAAGTAACAACGCGATATATCGTTGACAAGTCGCAGGATTTGTTTGCTTTCTGTTTTTCACTTCCTCTTCTTCGCGTGCGCCGAAACCGTGGCCACCGGTACGGCGTACGTTTCCTGGGAAATTCGATTGATGTAGTACAACGCGATCATAGAAAATAGGAAGCAGGTCGTGGTGGCCACGCGATGCACCAAACCCGACGCGATTAAGCTAACGATCAGCGAGAAGATAACTGCAACAAAAAATCCCATTACTACGTTCCGCCGCTGAACGTTGCACCCGACGAACGACGGAAATTAGATACCTTCGGGAAACAGTTTCTGTTGAAAGGATTTCCCAAATATCGTCGCCTCCAAGTTTCCTATGGCGGTCAGCACGCACATGAATAATAGCGATCCGACGTATCCTCCTAATATCGTGTAAACCTGCGACGACGCTAACCAGCTTTTGTATATTTGCATTCCAGAGAATAGCAGTACTGTCAAAATTGATGACAGTACGAACGATACTCCACTACTCACGGCTGCAAACGTTCGATAGAGAATAGAAATTTCGCCTTCGAATCGATTTTTAAGTTGCTAATAGATACGCGCGAAAGTATTATGCGAAATAAATTTGTAAAAATGTTACTAAATTTAACGCAACGAATTCATTATGTTCGTCCCCGAAAAAATATATTTAACGAATTTAGGCAGAGCTGTTGCTTGCCAGAGCTGCCTTAATTTTGAATTTAAGCAGCTGCATTAATTTCAATATGACTGCCATTTCTCCATCCCTTTTCCCAACACGTGTCGGTAGTATTTAATTTTCTTGAATTTCAAGCAACAAATATTATATATTTGCGCGCATTGAACCCTTTCACTAATGAGCACCTCAGGTTTAAATGCTCATTGTGGATAGAATACTTTTCCTCTCCAGTTTCTATATTTGTTTACTGACCAGCTATGCAACACGCAAGGAAATTACCATTTACTTTTATTGATTAAATTGCTACTTATTATACTACTGTAATCTGTTGAATTAATATTTTTTGGTGTCCATCTCAAACATTGATAAATTTCAGCCAAAATATAGTTTTATTTCACGGTAAACCACGCATTAAGAAAATTCCACTGGCAACTTAAGAAGGAGATAATATATGAGCTATGGTAAAACAATATACCTGTACAGTAGGCTTTTCTTATCATATATTCTGCAGCTTATTAACGCGATAAAGCTATACTTTGGCTGGAAACTTGTAGCAGCTGCTATATACGTCTGCAGCAGTCAAAGGGTTAAACAACATATTTTTGTACTATTCGATCTTTTGGAAATTATATACGGCGTTCGTCTAAGCGCCTCGCGTTACGATTGCCGGTCGCGAATGTTTAAAAGTTTGTACTGCGAATTAAGTCGAGAAACGACACTACTTACGGAATACTAGACCTAACTCATAATTTAAGGAAAATAAATCTTTCTTTACGCTACTTGAAATGAGCTAGGAAAATCTACGAAAATGCTCTGCTGCGAGTTTAAACGATTCTTATGCGAAGTTAAGATTCTAGCGTTAAATTAGAAAAATCGGTCACGGCGTAGCGGTACGGTTATGATAGCGCCTAACCGGCTAGCTCCAAAAATGATTTCCTTATTCGTTCGCGGCGTTTTATTAGTGGATCGAGTAAAATGAGAATTGAGGAATTTTTAGAGCGCAACAATTTACAAGTGATCGTTATATACGTACGCATTTCTAAATCGATTTTTATCTAGGAAACCGGTTCGAACAGATTCGAGTAGATTTCAGCTTCCATTCCAATGCCGTGTTGTCAAAATATGCATTCGTGCCAACGTTAGTGGCACAAATATTCCTTTATCGATCGACAAGATTGAAGAAAGCGTAATAATTGCAAATTTGTGCGATTACGCATTTTTCTTTGCACGCGAATAAATCTTTGGCGGCTTATCGCGCCAGAAATACGAAATGACGTGGCAATTTATATTTCTAATTTCGCATTCCTGAAATGGTAAAAGTAGCGCAGACGTGTGCGGAACTTGATTAAAATTGAAACGTCTGAAAGATACGTTTCTATTGCTTTTAGTTTGAAAATTCGAGCACGCAAAACAGACGGAGCGTTAAGGCGGATACGTAAAGCACGGCAGACGGATTACTTGGCGGGGAATATGCGTGCGCAGGAATTGAACCGTTGTTATCGATTTCAAACCTGTTACAGAGGCCCCATTTACGATCGATATTTTAGTTAAAAACATAATTTCCTTTCTATTAATTTCCCGCTGCTATCTTTTATCCGACGGAACGAGAATACGTCGCAGCGAAAATCTCCGAATTCGAGTACCTCGTTTCACGGCCAAATTTCTTCGTCGCGCAAAATATTCGGTCGCGCAAACCCGCGGCGATATTGAAATTAAAAAGCGCGTGCGACGAGTAAAGGGGAATGTACGCGATTCGACGGAAATAAACGGCATTTAAGATTCTATTGAATGTAAATTTCGAAAGGGTTTCCCACTACTTTTAACGGAGCTTGATTTGACTAGGTGGGTATGACGTCAGAGGTCGTAGGCCGTGTTTGCGGAGAAAGATGAGGATTGGCTGTCAGGAGTGATCGGTCCGGCGAAGGTGTAGGAGGTCCGGGTCGCCATTTTAGCAGGTTGCGAGAGCCTTCTGTCGCCGTGAGCCGTGAACCGTGAGCCGTGAGCCGTGAATCGAGCTGTCGTTCAGCCAGCTGAGAGTCGTTAACACGCGTGCTTCGAGAGAGCTGCTTCGGCTCGATCGAATCGCGGATTCGCGGTGTCGCGGTATTCGGGGGAATATATAGGGGAAAGATATAGAAAGAGAGAAGAAAAGAGAGGCCGGCACGGGGCGGTAGGAATTTAGGAATTTAGGAAATCGAGGGGGATCGGCGAGAAGCGAGAGAAGCGAGAAGTGACGGGAACGGGAACGGGAACCGGCCCTGCGTATCTCGCTAGTTTTCTCTGTCCCTGTCGCCGCGGTGTTCCCGGTCCGATTCAACGTTCCAGTGCGTTCTCCTCGGTTGCCGTGGATGGTGTGCATGTGACGCTATCTCGAAGGCTGGAAAACGAGTCTTCGGGTGTGTTGATAGCGAAGAGAGTCGGTCGGGAGGCTGGTGGAAAGGTGCGCGAGGTTTTCGAAGAAGTAGAAGCAGTGTGACAGAAGCAGCGACAGTATGGCGGGACAGACGATCAACGACAGGCTATTGGCAGCGAGACACAGCATCGCCGGCCAGGGTCTAGCCAAAGCGGTGTGCAAAGCAACCACCGAAGAGATGATAGGTCCCAAGAAGAAGCATCTCGAATGTAAGTTCACGCTTCGGATCTCTTTTATTCGTCTTGCTGGCCGCCTCGCCTCGCCTCGCCTCGCCTCGCAACGCTCTATGTTCTCCTTTAACGTTCAACGTTTAACGTTTAACGTTGCGCTGCCTCGAGCGGACAGTTTCTATGTTGGGCGAGGAAAGTGAGAGGACCCAGGACCTCGGGAATCGGTGCTCCGAAAACGTTGGCACGAACAGGGACGCGTATCCGACGCATATCCGTAGCTAACTGTCATCGGAAGCCGTTGCAGACGGCCCTCGAAACAACACCAGTCGCGATCCGACGGGAATACGCATTTTTCGTCGACAGTCGAACGGTTTTCCAAGGTGCATGAACCTGGTATCTGGGTGTTGACGTTGCCGCATTAGTCATGTCCGATGCACGAGAAGCGCACACCTTTTCCTCTACACGATTCTGCCCGTTACACGTTAACGGGTTACTTTCCATTTCGAGATGTTGCGCGGCGAACACGCAAAACTGCCTTCATCGATTTCGCCTTCCTGCAACTTAACGGCTGCCAAGGCACCTCCACGTTCCACATCCAGCCAGCAAGCCGAGCAAAAATGTTCTTTCACGTTGAACTTCGAACGTTTCGGAGTCGGTCGCGAAACGCTCCGGCACGGTTCGATAAATCGGCGTGAGTCATCAGAAATTTTGAATTAGGTTCGTGGAAGTTGGCGGCTGCCAAGGGACGACCACGTCGATCATTGAAAGAGGACGCGGAGCAAAAATGTTGTTTGACGTTAAAGTTGAAACATTTCCGATTCGGTAGCGAAATGCTCCGGCACGGTTCGATAAATCGGCGTGCGTCATCAGAAATTTTGAATTAGGTTCGTGGAAGTTAGCGGCTGCCAGGAGACGTCCACGTCGAACATCGAAAGAGCACGCGGAGCAAAAACGGTTTATCGATTTGGCGTCGATGGAGAAACGCGCTCCGGTGCAGTTTGATAAATCGGCGTGGATCGTCAGAAATGTTTAATCATGTTGGTGGAAGTTAACGCCTGACAAGGGGCGTTCGCATCGAAAAAATGTCCAACGTCAAACGTGGAACGATTTGGAGTCGGTTGAGAAACGATCTGGTGAGGTTCGATAAATCGGCGCGTGTCGTTAGAAATTTTGAATCACCGTCCACGCATCGACTTACGTACGCGTTCCTTCTAATTATCGTAGCACGGTTTTACTGGCGGCAAGAAACCGTTTGACAGGCGGGGAATACAGAAATGAGTGAGTCAAAGTTTACGTTTAAACGGTGCCAGTTTTAAAGCGTTGCGCGTTTCATCGCGATAACGATCGCGTTGGAAGAAAGAATTGGCGTGGAGGTAGCGGAGTTTTGTGGGTGAAACGTAGGAACATTGCACACGAGCTGCTAAGTATTGATTGTATAGCTAGCTGGCACCTGCCGTCGCGTTACATCGCGGTCATTACGATTACGTTGACGCGCGTAACTGCTGTTATCGATGCCTATGGGAATTTGCATTCGCGAAACGTCGGTGGCCGACACGATACCGATTTATCGAGCTACTTAGATCGATCGCTCGATACGCAAAGCGATCGATGCGTACTATCGGCGAACCATTGGGAAACGTTCTCGAGTTCGATTAGCGGAGATTTTTCAGCACCGGGCTTGAGTAACGGAGAAAGTTTTGGAATTCGTGGATCCCTTGCTGATAACAGATGTTTCACGTTTCGTGTTCCATGCGAAAGTTTCTTGCGTTTCATGCGCGAACTCGCTGTTACGATATAATCGGTTTACGAGCGTTGCTACAAAGTAGAAGCTCGTTAGTGACATAACGACGTTCTTGCTATCGATAGAAAAACTGTCTTACGTTCGAATATCGATCAATGGTATCGATAGATAAATAGATAGATAGATAAATACACGCAGGTTACGATACATTTCCTTTATTTGTCGGATTTATGGTCTTCCCGTCGATAGACGCCGATTTTTTTCCCATTATTAGTAAATCGACCTAATTTCCAACGACTATCGATTTCAAACCGACCGAGCTCCTCTCCCCGCTGTTTAGCTTCGTCGCAGCCGTTAAGATCGATGTTGATCGAGTAAGCCGTGGATCGGGACGGATTTACGAGAAATCGGGCAGCTTTCTGGGAAAACGACTATCAAGACAAAACAGCGAATTAAGCGACGCGCGTCACTAATTCACGCGCTTCGCGAGTCCACCAACGATATCGTTTTAAACTTAATTGCACGGAATATCGAAAGGAAATTTTGGGGAAATACCGGTTACGGGGATTTCGCGATTGATTAACCGTCTAAGGAGCAAACGTTTTTCTAAGGAAACACTATTAATCGCGTTTTAACGTAAGCTGGAAAGTGGAAACGAACCAATGACGCATTTTCATCTGCTTCTCTAAAGATAATTCGATACTGAAACTTGCGCCCAGCTTCTCCGAATAAAAGACATGTTTTGCGTTTACTTTTGCCAGAAGAAAAATACAATGTTGCACGGGCGCGAAGGGTTAAAGAAAATCAACTTAACTCGCGTGAAAAATGTAAAGCAATTTGTAAATCCAATGCCGGATAAACCTTTACATGTACGTTGCTTTTAGATAGCGCACGAGAAGTAACCGAAACGTACTCCTAAAATTTCGCTTCGATGTGGTTGTATCGCGCATCCCTGGACTCGATAACGTAACCCGCACACTTCCGCCGAAATTTCCTCCATTCGGCGTCTCGTTTTCCGGGCCCTATTTTCAGAAGCATGCTCAACTGCGAGCCGCTAATGGTTGCGCGTACCGTTCAACGGAGTATGCAAATGCGAATTGTTTTATCATTGGTTATCGCGCGTCTCGTCGGCTAATTGAATTTCCAGCGGCTATCAATGGGCCGAGAAACGGATTATCGAAAACAATTCGGTTTTGTACTTGAACGCATAGAGGTAGGAAACCGCACGAATTCCTCGTGATTATCGATTACCACTGTCGCATGGGTTGCATCAAGGTTTATAGGTATACGCGTGGGTGTCGCGACCTGTATTTGTTCCAATTTAAAAGTCCACCCCTTGGGAGGAGGTGGAGGGGAGGGGCAGAGCCGGGTCTTTGCACCTTTCAGTCACGTCGAATCACTTCTAATTAACCTATTTGAACCTCCCGTTAGAAAAATCATTTCAACTTCGCAACGATCTTATCTCGCGTCTCAGTGCACTGCTAGCGGCAAACGAGAGAGCTCTCCTTTTTAATAAATTATGCGTTGCCGACGGGAAACGCGAATTCTCGTTCCTACGAAACACGCGGCGTTACGCAAACAGAGAAATATCGCGCTAAAAGGCCACGCTATGTAGGACTTCAACGCGCAACAACCCCATGGAAATTTCACTACTCGTGTAAACTACGAGAGCAATTACCGCAGCTTTTAATTTGTCTCACTTATCAACGCTAGAGCTACGAGTATCACAGATCGCTTTAATTTATTTCTTCGCGACGAATAAGCACGCGATCGAAATACATAATTTCCCACTGGAAAAATCCCCCATCGCGCAGGGAAATTGCAGGAAAAATCTCTCGTCGGTAAACGGGTCAGCGTAGTATCGTCTTTAAGTTATCAAAAGTTTCGTAACCGTTACGTCAGGTTTCGTGCAAAAGTGTCGAAATTTTCGCGGTCATGTTTGGGTTCCGTTGCGTTGGGACTTTGCAAAAGATCCAGCTGCAAGGAAATGGTTAACAAATTCTTGCTCAATTGTAACGGTTGTTTGTTTTCTGGCGGCCTAACCTTCCCGACCGAAACCCGTCATACCTGTGTCATTTGAAATTTAAAATGAGGATCGTTACGAAAGTTACATTTCTTTCTCTGGTTTACAAGTTTCGCGTTCGCTCGTGCTGGCGCGCCCGCCAGTCCCTTTGTAAATGCCAACAAAATATCGCGAAGCTTGGTTCCCTTGAATATTTGACAAAACGAAAGTTACCTACGCTTTTGTCCGCGCAATATTGTACGACAGTTCTTACGCCACTCTTGTTTAGCTTCGCAGGGGCAATTAAATATAATCGTGGAAACTATACTCAAATTCCAGCTACGTAAAATTCCGCTTAGCAACATTATCTGCATCGTGTTAGTCACTCGTGCTTTTATTCCATGATAGCATCGTTAAACGATCGTACGACGAATGTAGCGAAATATTATTAAATTCCTATGGAATTATTTAATGCGAATTAAGCAAGGAAACAAACCAAGAGAAGAATTAAAATCTACCGTTCTAAATTAGGCAGCATTTTCTGCCGGAATTAATAATTCTCGAATCAAACGATTTTTAAACCCTCTAAATTTCCTTCGGAATTCCGAATTCGGTTCACAGGATACTTTTCCCTTTAATTCGATCGTGAAGCTAGCTAACAAGCGCAACGTGTGTAGCGTTTGGCGAAACGATGCAGAGTTAAACAAGTTTTCAAACGATTATGATCAACCTCCGTTAAAAGCTTTGCCGGATTTCATCCATAGTTTGTTGCCGCAATCCGAAGAAGGGTTGAACGGATCAATGGAAACAATTAGAGGAGCGTTCTTAATAACGTTTGCTAAATAACGAAACCGTACGTCGTACCGTGACTCACGAACGTGATCGAATACTTCCATTCATCGTAGCTACTTCTTATTCAACGAAAGTTCGATCGCCGGCTATAAAACTTTGAGGGGACACGCTTAACGCGCAATTTGAGTCGCTGTATCGACTTTGTTCGCGGTTCGATTATTCGTAAGGAAACTGTTGGCGGAAGAGCGGGTACGGTTGGATGCGTGAGTCAGCGT
Source organism: Eucera pruinosa (assembly GCA_028830335.1). Classification (NCBI taxonomy): domain Eukaryota; kingdom Metazoa; phylum Arthropoda; class Insecta; order Hymenoptera; family Apidae; genus Eucera; species Eucera pruinosa. Next base: position 1,858,446 of record JAMYCR010000012.1, on the reverse strand, counting down.
AGTTCGGTGTAGGTGGTCCGAGATTTCTGCACCCTGCACAGAACTGGACGCAACGCAACGCAACGGTGTGCCATCGCAAAGTTGATATTTTGGCGCATTGTTTCGCGTTTCAGTATGTACCTGCTCTACCCTTTGCGGACGAAAGATACGAAGAATGGTGTATTTCTGTCGGCGAGGCAAGAGTACGTTTCCGTTTCAGCGGAACGGAACTCGCAGTCTTTCTTCCGGTCTGTTAATTTAGATAGCGAAATAAATTCCTGTCGATGAAGCCTTCATCACGCGCGAATGCGTCCCTTTCTCTCGCGCGCGAACAGCTTTACACGCATCCACTATGTATATACCTTACCAACGTTCTTTTTTTTTTCTTTTCTTCCTCTTTCCCTTTTGCTTTTCCCTTTTCCCGTGTTTTATAACCGCGTATCCGACGACTGTATTTTTACCTGAGAATCTCTCGACGCCAGTGGAAAAGTCGCTTACGATCCGCTTCCTGTTTTAGCTCCGTTTATCGAGAGTTTCTCGATATCTAAACTGCTACAGTGTTACCGGCAACTGATACCGCGAACATTTCCACGAACCAGATCTCCGTTTATCCCGTTCCAACAGCGTTTCCCCATCTTTCCAACGCTGCATCGCGGTTTCCCTGCATCGAATTCATCCTCCCGCGAATCAAGCCACTCCGCAAACTTGTTTTCTCGAGCTATCGCAACGAAAATGAAATCCAACGCAAATACATCGAACGTTCTCGAAATGCAAAGCTTTATCGCGCGGGTCGAGGGAATTTTTTCGGATAACGAAGCGATCAATTTTTTCAATTGCAAACAACGCCTCGCTCGTTTAACGCTAGGTTTACGGAACTCGTCGCGTTGACGCCGTTCAGATTTCATACCTAAAATTATAGACCATAAATATTATTTTTCAGTGCTTTACGTTAACTTTAAGTAATACAATGGTATGAGTATGTATTCCTAGGTGATTCTTTTCATCCTCACGCTTCTACGTTCGAATATTTATATGCGGTGTACGTATTTTTCCGGAAGCCTGTCAAATTATGCGCGTAATGTTCGTAAACCTAGTGTTAAATGGAAATCAAGAAAACGCCGTACCTGCTTCGAACATTCGCGGACCTTATATACACCTTCTACGATATTAAATTACGTAACTTTCAATGGGAGTGACTGCGCTATCGATTAAATAGGGAAACGTATGCGGGGTACGCGAGTTCTACGTGTCTCCAACGGAAAGTATCGAAGCTATCTGCGCGCGAATGCGCAACCAGCGCAATCGTATCTTTTCACTTCACCGTTTACTTTGCCGTTTAGTTCACCCGATTTTAAACAATCGAACGCTGCAATTAACGTTGGCGGAACGTTCGGACGTTAAGATAGCCCGGATACGGGAGGCTTCTTTCCAAACGAACGTATTCATTACCGCTCGCTGCGCTCGTTCCGAAAGATAACGATACGAGATTTTTCGGAAACGAAGCAGACGGAAGGAATAAAATACAGTCGATACGTGCGCCTCCCAAAGAACACGATTGGCGAGCTTCCGCTAGATAAAGCGGTGACATTCGCGTATCTCGTTTAACCCTTTGGCTTACAACAACGAGCTACACTCGTGGTTTAGTCTACGGACCACGTACATTAAAAGCACGCTGTCGTTCGTAATCACGTTGACTGTATTTCATTTCAATTCGTAAGCGTGCGAGATCGAGGATTACCAGGTAAGAATTGCGTACAATATTTTAATGTTTCGCATTCGATGTAAATGCTGTAGTAACAAATAAGTCAATATTTCGGTGGATACGCTTTGAAAAATTCGTAAGCCAAGGGGTTTAATACGCGTAAATATAATATGCATTGTAACGCGTTGAAAATGATTTGAGAAACCGTGACCCTCGGAAGGCAGCTTGCGACCCTGCGGAGGGTCGCGACCCAGCGTGCAGCGGCTCGGAATCAGGCCGGTGGTCAGATTACGCAAAACCAATTTGCATCCCGTTCTGCGAGGGAAATATCGTTAGCGAATTGCGTAAGACGCAACGCGCAAGGAGTGGCTTTCTCCGGCGGAAAAGAGACCAGCCGGCTAATCGACTTTCCTTCGAAGAAAGTTGATTATCGTCGGCGGGTTATCGTAATGGGAAAATTGTGTGGCCGCAACTCGGTTACGGCGGAGGTCGGCGGCTGTGAATGAGAGCAGAGAGGATCGGCAGAGGATCGAATCGATCGCGGAAGCCGCAGCAGCCATCTACTAGACGAGACGCGCGTATTTCGCACATGCCCAATAGCAATGCACCCTGCCTAGCCCTGGCTAGCTTTCGTCGGCCGAGATTCCGCCTATCGATCCTCGCTATACTACACACTTCATTCCCAGCCGATGACCTCGCGATCGTTCTAATTGCTTGCTCATTCGGACACCACGGATCATCACTTGTCGCGCTAAAAATAGACCCCGCACCGCTCGCTGTCGCTGAAATCACTTATCAAAAGTCACCACCGAACGCAGCCTCGCGACGCGCATATTAGAAAAAGGTCGAGAAATGAATAACACTCTTATCAAGCATCCACGAATTTGATGAGAATTTTTCCGTCTTTCTCAAGATACAAATATCGCGCGAGTTCCGTTTAGCTCGGATGCTACCGTAACAATGCCTGGTCCGGCAGCTTCCCTTTACTTGTCCAGAAGGGCGCCCAGGTAGGGCTTATCGCCTAATTGCGTACTGTTTACGTCGGGTAGGCGTTTAGAAACGCATTCTGCTACAACGCAGACGTCTCAAAATGCATTCTGCCAACGCGCGCGACCAACAGGATAGACCTTATTCGTCTTACGGGATTTCGCGCATCGCACCGTCCGAAATGCCGACAACTAGCAAGATCAGAGCTTTCCTAAGAGTATCTTTCGCTTTGCCATCCGTCGAAGAATGCAAACTCTTCTAAAACCTTCGTGGATAGGAGTGCCGTAGAATTGACCTAAGCGTCGAAGAGCAACGTAATTGCTTTTCAATAGATAGTCGCAAAAGCGTGATATCCGTTATTAATAAAAGCGTGGATTTCCGAATACTAAAAAGGGGCGTACCGTTTTCTTTCGTCAAAGAATTTGTCTCGCGTGAAAAATACTCGAGTATATTGTATTCGTAAGCTAGGGTTGCGGCCCTCCTGTACCCATCACTAGTGGGACACACGAAATAGGAATTTGTCGAAAGCGCTCGCTCCAACCACCTCGTCCATATACATATGTATGTACATATATACCGCCTTTAACCTTCCTTCCAATATCCCAGTGTCTAAGGTAGGGCCTGCTAGATAGCCTTACTTGATGAGTCCACTAGCAGGTCCAGGACGAAACGCCGACACCCTTCCTTTTTCCTATCCTATCCCGTCTCTATAGCGCCACACTAGTATTTCTTTCACCGAAGCGTTCGCAAATCGAAAAGAAATTGCTGCTACCACGGTTGCTCGTTGCTCCAATGACCGTTGGCACTGCTCATTCATTTTCGACAGAAGTTTTACGTAACCCCCCGATTTAATATGCAAACGCGCGTAACATGGAAAACACCTGCGATAATCTATTCCGAGACACGTTGAATAATTGGCTGGCGGCGTACGTGCGCTAGGGCATTGTACGAGTAATTGTCCGGAGGATTTCCACTATCGATATTTCCTGCGCATCTTCGCACGGTTCTCTTTCTTCGAGGCCCGTAATCGCTGTCCTTCGCTCCGTTCCATTTCGGACCCGTGCAATTTACTCTCTTCGATGTCGGATGGTGCTCGCTCGCTCCGCTCGCGCTCCTCGCTTGCACAATCCTCGTTCCTATCTTTTACGTAATTCCGGCATCCCGTTTCTTTTCAATCGTCCAATTGCGGAGCAGCGTCTCTTTTTTTTCGCCTTGCCTCTTTCGCAAAAAAGCTGCGCGCTACGAATCCGTTTAATCCTTTCGCTGCCACGCGAAACTCCTAAACGCGTGCATTAATCGAACGGGAGATCCCTTTGGAACTGGAAATCCTGGATCAAAGAGTGCTCGCGTTTTCCTCGTTCGCAATGGAAACGCGCATCGAATCCGCGAAAGTTTCTTCGTGAATTCGTTGTCGCTCAAAATTGTCGGAAATCTTAGGGCATCGTTACATAAATCTACGTAGTAAAGGTTAAAGGACGACGCGGAGATACGCGAAATTGCAATAGCACCTCGTAATTCGGTCATCTTGAAAAGGTGCATTGGAAAACAGGATTGGACGCAGAAATGGGGTGGGGAAAATTTCGAAAACGGAATGCGAGCGAAGGCAGTGACGCAAGAACGAGGAAGCCAGCCTTCTAATTGGTATTGCTAACTTGCAACTCGCGACTAGGCGAATTTCGCTAATGGCATCGATCGAACGGCAATGCGAGAGAAGGTGGCCAGATGCGCGTATTACAAGAGGTGGTTGAAAAAGAAATACTGTGAACTGGCCTACATAGCAGCTACTGAATTTCATTTCCGTCTTTAACACTAGAACTACCAAGCCTGTCAAAATGACTGGTCACTGGTTTGCCATGAAAATTATATAAATTTGCAGCGACACATTTGTGAAAACATTCTGCGATCTTGCTTGCAAAACACGAATAAAGATTCATTCCCAGTGCATCATATATTTTTCTCAACCATCTGTGATTTTTATTTCTTTGATACAACTAAGTATAGTTTAGTCGCCGGTAGTTCTAGTGTTAAAACGGTAATATCGATCGAACTCCTCCGTATCGTTCCGATCGTTTCCTTCGACTGTCCGTCTGGCAGCCTCCGTTTTCTTGTCTAGGAAAGGCGTCATATTCGAAAGCAAGGTAATTAAGAGAAGCTCTGAGCTGGCCTACCAAGAATTCATCGAACTTTGTTTTTATCTTCTTTGAAATATGAATAACGCCCGAGTTCCGTATCGTTCGAGTTGTTTACTTCGAATGGCCCGCTGGGCAAGTTCCCTTTTCCTCGTCCAGAAAAGGCATCCAGACAAATCTTCGCGCGCATACCGCCTCGTTTTCGTCTCGCGAACGTCTCGGAACGCATTTTTGCTATCGCTCGTATTAACGCCTCGCAGACATCCCAAAACGTACGCGTGTATTTTGCAACGCGCGAAACTCTGTCCATCCTTTCTGATAATCCGCGCCTGTTACAGCTATCGTCTTACCAAAACACGTTATCGGTGACGCCCCCATTGAAGTGTGCACGCGGGAGAAACATCTCAGCCTGCACACACCCCTTCAACTTTCAGATAATTCCGATAACGATTGCGTTCTTTTGCTACATTTATGCGTTCTATCTGGCGTTGCGTCGCAACAGCTGCTCGATTCCATCGGCTTTCTTTCGTTGCGGTCGCGTTCGAGCTCGTGTCCGATCCGCGCTTCTTCTCCTCGCGTCGTTTATTTATAATGTTAGTTAGAAAACAAGGGACGCGGCGGGCTCTACTTTCATCGATTTCCCGTCCTGCCAGTGTTTACGCTGAAAACTTGTCTTTCTAGCAAATTGCACGGTGAAAGGGAAACCGGCCGACTAAAAATACGCCACGATTTCATTCCTGCCCTGGTGTTTTCGAACGATTAGGAGTACCTTCGGGCCGTTGGGACAAAAATCCATCGCGCGAAGCTAAGTTTGGTGGAGATTCATTACGCGACGTAATTTCATCCAAAGTAGCGTCGTCTCTGAAGGTTCTTTGCGAACGTCGCGGGTAAACAGGCGCTCAATCATTCGTAGCTTTCCGAATGCATTTGGTTTTTAAAAGCAGTAACCCGGGCCACTTGGCCGACTCTTGCTTCCTACTCAACCTGGTCGTCGAGTAAAGAGTTAACGCGCGAACCGATCGGTTAACCGCATCCTGTTTTTATCCGTATTTCCCGAATTTTGCCGCCACTTTTCACGCCAGATACCCCCTGCTCGTAAGCTTTCCGATGATGTACCGCGTACGCGTTTTCAAGTGGACTTAAAAACGTTGTATCGCCGATTTGTAAATCGACCGAAAGGAGAGGCCAATTTTTTGGGCGTTAAAGGCCGATGGCTACGCCACTGGCAAACTATAAACACATCGAACTGCGTGGTTTCTGCCTCTTAAAAATAGTAGAACACTACTGAATGGGACGCGACTTCACGACTTCGCGTTCAAGAGTATTATTAGAAGCGGCGAGGCGCATCAAGGTCGAGTACTTGCCGTGACGTTTCGCCGTTTCGGCAGCGGGGCGCTTTCTTCTTTCAAAACAAACACAGAATTCTCTGTGCGCGTTCGACAGCTCTGCTCTCTCGTATCGTGGCCCACGGATCGTTTCAAGTAACGAGAGAAAACGATTGGAAGCTGGAGGATGTTCGGTAACGGGTTGAAACGGGAAACAATGAACGCGGAAGGAAGGAACACGCTCGATATACTTAGAAGCGGATTGCGAAACCATTTGGCGATCCATAGCGCATCGCGGCTATTATACCAACGCGACCATATGTATTCCTCGGCGGAAGATTCGACACGCGATGCGATACAAAATTTCCTCTCCTCTATCTCTCTCTATTCGTGGAATAGATCGGTGCCTCGCGATTCGTTGATTCGTTAGCGCGATAGAAAAATCGTACCGCGATAAGATGTATAAAATTATATTTAAAGCACCTCCGGCTCTTTCCGTAGCGTCACTCGCGTTGACCGAGACAAGAGTGAAACGAAATTGATTAAACGATACTTTAACCCTCTGTCAACGTGATGTTTCTTAACTGCTAGGGAGCCGAAACGTTGCGAAATGCAATCAGCAATGCTGATCTAAGAATTGAGATATTCAAACGGGGCGCACCTTAATTCCGTTCCACTTGTCCGAATTTGTGGCACGGATCCTTGTGCAGCCAAACTTTGTACTTTGACTTGATTCGCGCGAGTTTCAGGACCACCGTGTACAACTGAATTACGTTAACATTGCAGTAACGCATCGGAGGCGCGTAAAGCGCAATCAAACGCGTCGAACTTGCGTCTCCCTTGAAAGGTTAAGTTCAGGCCTGAATCGTTATATTTCTTCGGGCATTAAAAGAGCCCAGGAAAATTCCGAGGACCCGCATCGAGGTCTCTACTCTGGTGTGCTCGCAGGTGCACTTTTTTTCGGGGAAAGTAAGCGTAGATATTTTTGTCAAAGATTTTGAAGGAGCCGTGACGCCGGCAAAGGGTTAAAAGTACGACAAGTGAGACGTAACTGCAATCCCGGATCTGGTTGAATTTTATCGAGCCCCCGCTGCGTTATTGTAGCATCTATCGGATCGCGGAACACGTGTTTTCCTCGAGAGAATACGTCCCAACATGGGAGGATTAATTTTAGACCGCTTTGTTTCCGTACGAGCGCGGTGGAACCTCTGAACGTGTTCCCGGAAAGATATTTCAGCGCAGCGAAATGAGTCGTTGCGCGCGTTGAATGGGAAAGAGGATGAATGGGAAGACGGAGGGGAAAACGCTGTTGAAAAGTGTGAATCACAGCGGGGAAAACTGGTTCGAGGCTGTTCCGCGTTTTTCTTCCTCGCTCGCGACCCACCGATCCGAGAATCTCGAGGAGCAGCAGCGCAGAATCGAAATGATTTGTCGCTTTGCTCCTTTCAATTGACAGTCGTTACGAGTTTTCTCGGACGCGGCGGTCGATGGAAAACAACAGTTTAATCAATGGTACCGATTGCTGCGCCGAGAAAGAATGCATCGAATGATTTAGTTAAGTCAATTCGAGCAAAGGCGGCTTAACGTGGAACGCGTTAAAGTTACAGCTACCAAGGCGGTCAAAGTAACCGACTTGCAACTCCATGCAAATGTTGCGCGAATTTGTAGCACCGCGTAAGCGACGCTCTTCGACTAATGGAAGATTGGCTGTTGCCTGTTTCAGACCTGGTGCGGTGCACGAACGAGCCGAACGTGTCGATACCCCAGCTGGCGAATCTGCTGATAGAACGGTCGCAGAACACCAATTGGACAGTCGTTTTCAAAGCTCTGGTCACAGTTCACCATATGCTTTGCTACGGCAATGAGGTAAATAAGCGCTAACCTCGTATCCCGTATCTGCAATGCAGAACAGGATCCAACAACAGCAGCAGCAGCAGCAGCAGCACGAGTGCTCCCTTCCGATAAGACTTTTCCTAAAAGCCAATTAAACCAACTTTATTCCCTTTGCCATCCGACGAGTAACAATTTCCAAATGATAGGCCAACAAAGTTTCCTTTAATTGGAGGACACGAGAAACAATTGGAAATTGTGCTCCGGTTAATTGCCTCTCCATTATGCCGACCGTTTTCATCCTTGGAAATTGTCCTTCATTTCTCCGTAACGCCGTGCAACTTGGAACTTCGCTACGTATCCGTGTATTCAACTTCGTATTAACGACTTTTATGGCACTCGCGTATCGCTGCCCTGCTGCATTTTATTTATTTTTTTTTTTGTTTACATCGTGGTCGCGATGCCTAATCGTTCGTCGACGATTGCCGCCTTTCGGATTGAAACGAACCGCTCCCCTTAATCCCTCGGCGACGAGCTTCGCGCGATCCATGGATCCTAGCTTCTTCTTACGATTAACGTTTGCGTAGAGCGGAAGACTTCTTCGTACTTTGCGAACGGTAAGCTAAGCTAGGAGCACGGCGTTGAACGACGAAGATCTCTTCCACTCGTAAAAAAGGAAAAAAGTAAATCGTGTTGTCGCCGACGGGGTTACGTGCGATTTCCAGGCTGCCGATTTTTGTGCACCCGTACGAGATTCAACTAGGCAAAGCATTAAAGAAAGCACGGGACACGCCAAAATGTACGACGCGTCCAAAGTTAATTAAGTATACATTGCTTTGAAACAACCCTCCACTCGGAGTCCACTTATTCGACTTACAAACCTTTGGCCAGTTAACCCTTTCACCGCGAAAGCCAAAATATACAAATATTTCAGACCGGGAACGATTTATCCATAGCGATATTTTATTCCGTTAAACCTCGGGTTAATCCGTTCGCCGTGAAGCAAGCGATCGTTTCCCGCTTTTTCTTACGCGTCACGCCGCAGTGAAAGGGTTAAAGAAGAATACGAGTTTGCATAAAAAAGATCCGCAGCTTAGAGATCGCAGCTGCTTTTCGGTTGCCGCTAGACGCGGAGGACGATCGATAGGAAGTTGTTTGCATTATTTACACGGGCGCGCGGAGGTCGTCCAACTGATTTTGGTCGAGCAACGAGTTAAAGGGGGGAAGTGTCGTCGCCCTTGGCGGCAGCCTGTGCGTGAACGTGCACAACGCGCACGGTGCACGGTGCACGGTGCACGGGATCGAATAGCACGTGTCCGTGAGCAGAGTCTAACATTTACAGTTCGCACATATGCAATTCAATAGAACACCGGCCACGGCATAGCGATTTGGTTGGGCAGAGTCGCAACGGGCGACGGTAATGCTAGCAATTCCAGTAACGGTCTTTTGTTTTAATATATTGCACGTTCCGCACCTCTATTCCCTTTGATTCATCGCGCTACTTCCATCCGTCCAGCCACACGCAATCCTTCCTTTCCATCGTAACGTGCACGATAATGATTTACAGATACTCTTACAGCGGAATAAACTCCGCGGTATAATTTCATTTCCCTGCCTTACAGCCACCGGTTACAAACTTTTCCCGCTCCTCGGAATTCAATCAAACGCCGCGTACTTGCTTTTGTTTTCAACTAAAACGGAGGACGAGGATCGTGAAGCAACGCGAAAAATTGTACGGTCTAATTGCGGTAAAAGCACACGCTGCGTACTTTTTTTAATCAACTTCAATTTTAATCCCGACTACGGTTTCAGTTTGTAACATTTGAGAAACGCCAAGTGCTGCGAATTGCGCGTGCAATATTTCAGGGTATCATCATCGCACTCGGCGCAGCGTTTATTTATTTACTTGTTTGTTTGCTTGGCGAACAAAGTACGCGGATGATAAGAAAAGAAAAGAGAAAGTCGACGCAGAATCGGAGAACGAAACGGAATTAAGCTGCAAGGCGCGAATAAGGATCAGCGAACTAGTAACCCTTTGAGGACGGGACTCCGATTAATTTTCGTCCAGATATTAGCGGCAGATTTGATCGATTTTGCATTGAAAATTTACGCGTGACCGATTATAAATGTAACGAATATTCCGAGGTGGGAGTGTTACGGTAGAAAATATCTCCGTAGCGTTTAGAAATTGACAAGCGGGGGGATTTAATCGATAGAGAAAGAACGAACGAAAAGTAGAAAATAGACGAGTGGCTTGAAAACGATGATTTGAACAAGTGCAATGACCTTTCTGTTGCAGAGGTTTACACAGTATCTGGCGTCCAGCAATAGCACTTTTCAGCTCAGTAATTTTCTCGATAAAAGCGGCGTGCAAGGTGACACATTGTTTAAGAGAATCCTTCTTACGTTAACTTTCCTCGAGTGGTTCAATTGGATCTTCGATTCCGGCCGCGACTCCCTTCTTACTTTCAACTCTGCTCGCCGATCTCTCCCGCGAATCGCTAGCAATTTCAACTTCAAAATCAACTCTTTGCGGTCGAGAAACTTTTGCCGTCCTTGTCGTGGACCGAGGAGAAATATTGCTTCTTATGAGAACGCGATAATCCGTGCGAGCGGAAAGAATTCGTTCGAGCGTAACAATTTCTACGCCTTTTAAGCAACAATTTTAGCAGCCAATTTTTGCCAAGCCTGCAGCTTCTGGGATGCGAGCGAAAATGTAGTTATGAGAAATGTAACGATTGCGCCGAAAGTATTGCGATCCGCGAAGAGTTAAACGCGTCGCGGAAACTAATGCAGCCAAAGGTTCGATGCAAGAATTAATTCGTAAAGCTTGCGAAATGAAACGAAACGAATGCTGTTAAAGAAAGGAACGACGAGACGGACGAGTTATTAAGAAAGTGAATTAGGTCATTGTTTGGCATCCGAATGAATCCGACCTCGAATCTCTTCTCGCGAATACCATTTTACTGTGATTTAAAGCTTAATCGAGCGAAGGGTCCGTAAGAGGAGCGGCCCTTATTAAATTTGCCTTGCCTCGAAGGAGCGCAAACATGCTCTCCGCGTCTTCAACGGATTTCAGTCGAAGACTCCGCTTCGAAAAGGAGGCAGCTCCGTAATTTATGCGTAGCGTTAATCGGAGAAAAATGCGAGGGACAAAAGTGGACAAAAGTGAAAGAGATACGAACGTAGAAATTTGGCATGGCAATGATCGAGCGGATGAATTTTCTGCCCACTTCGCGACTTGATAAACATTGCAAGTTCGAATCGAAACGCATCGGTAAACATCGCAACCCCTCAAGTTTTATAAATCGCGGAGCTGGAGCTGTCTTCTCGTTGCTGCGAAGCCTTCGACTATGATTAACGATAAATATGTTTAATCGATAATCGAGTGGACGACGATCCAATTGAACCACTATCGAGCTAGCATGAAGTATCCGATATATTATCTTCGTTGCTGCTTTCGTTTACTATAACTTACTAACCATACTCCGGCGAGAAGTAACCAGTTACATTCGCAATGCATCACGCACGCGAGCACAACAAACACACACACGAGAGATTTATCCTTTTTTTCCGTTAACAACTCTGTGAAACATTTTAACCGCATCATCAAAGAGTAGCACGTCTCACCTGAAATTTTCTTAACGAAACATACTCGCGGGTAGAGCATTCGGATTGGGTTACTAACGCACGCGTAACGTTAAACCTTTGCCCTCGGAACGTCAGCACGGCTGCCGTAAATATCTGTTCCGGCAATTAGGCATGTCAGTGTGCCGAACGCGAATCGATAAGTCGACGCGCGAATCACGGAATGCGATTATTCGCGAGAAACTAGTAGGTTGAAGTACCCAGCCCGCGACGTTTTCTATGATTTCAATTGTCGGCAAGTTAAGCTGCCTTTTACGACAAATACTAGACAAATATAGCCGGCTTTAGTTCGCGACAATAGTCGTGGACGGGATTAATTTTGAGTTAGAACTTTGGTTGTAAATAAAATCGTAGAAAGCGTCGCGGACTGGCTGCCGCACCCTAATGCTAATCTTTCCATCTCAAATTCGGTTCTTGGTTACGAAAGCGACTTTTCCGAAAATGTTTCCGCGTGCAAAGGGTACAAAAATCAAAGCGTACACTTGTAACGATGCATACACACACACACGCACAGATACACAACGCACAGGCACCCTCGCCATTTTTCATTGGGCATTAGAAACTTAATAATAAGTTGTTCCTGGCTAACTTCCTAGCATTCCGCAGCTATCTGGCCTCTGTCTATGATTTACTAACCTGGAACTAATTTTCTCTCTATTCGGCTACAGCAGGAGCTCGCATCGGTGAGTCCATATGCATAAGAGAAACAAAAAAAAAAGAAACGTTCAAAGCCTTCTCTTTCCCCTACCGTACTTATACGCGGGTGCATTTGTACGATCAACAATCGAGTTACGATCGGGGGCCCCCCCTCCCCTGAAATTCCCCAGGGAAATCAGCCCCCTGGTCGGGATTGCTCTTTCGCTAATTAAACCGACGCGACAGCGCGACCCCGAGAATCCCCACGACACGCGCGCTCAATTTTCGCGGAGGAGGCCGAGACGAATCTACTACTCGCTGTTCACCGTTCGCGTGTAGCGCGCACACTTTTCACGTTTCAGCCTGAAACCGTGTCAGTATTAATAATTGCCGTCGTAATTAACAAGCCTTGTGCGCCAGCCTGCACTTGCACGCACGTGGATCTTTGCACCTGCACGATTTCAATTTACTTCGCCTCCTCCCGCAAAATTTCGACTCCCAATGTCTTGATTTTTTAACCCTCCAATTGCCGACATCGATTCTCCCGAGGTCGCGTCGCGCGTTTTCGAACAGTTCGCCAACAAATTCCGTTCCCCTGTTCGCAGCTTTTAAAAGTCTCGTTAGCCTGCGGATGTTTACGCACTCGCGCGAGGTGTTTTCGCGCGTTAAAAAATATAGAAGGCGCGCAGGACGCGAAAATATTCGCGGTATCGAAAGCAAAATGCGCCTGAATGTGCTCGGAGGGACAAGCAATCCCTCCTTTGATCCTCGTGCGTTAGCTTCATCCGTAAAAGCACCAAGTTGCATAAGTATCCGCAGTCCGACGATCGCGAAATATTTCGTTGAACACAAATTTGGAAGTCGCGCTTCTTCGCATCTTTCCGAGATTAACTTCGCACGTCGTTAACACTGGGTTTGCGGTACTCGTCACGTTGACGAGTTTCAGATTTCATACCTAAAATTATAGAGAGCATAAATATTATTTTTCAGTACTTTATGTTAACTTTACGTGATACAATGGTACGAATATGTATTCTACGTGATTCTCTTCATCATCACGCTTCTACGTTCGAATATTTGTATGCGGTGTACGTATTTTTCCGGAAGCCTGTCAAATTATGCACGTAATGTCCGTAAACCTAATGTTAATAGCAGGGAGCTATCGATTCGAGTCCGAGAGACTTGGCGTCCGCGTTAGAGTTTAACGGGTCGGTGTCGGTAGTTGAAGGGTTAATCTGTAAGGCATTGGTTCGCGGAAGGTTCCCGATTCGATTGTTGCGCGAAGCTGCACGCGAATGGGGAAGCTTCCTTCTATCTTGATTTTCTTTTGCCAGGCTACGATATGTCACCGTTTATCAGGAGGTACGCCAAGTATCTGAACGAGAAGGCTCTTTCCTACAGGACCGTCGCCTTCGACTTTTGCAAAGTGAAGAGGGGGTAAGCGATCGATTTCGAAAGAATACAGCGAGAGAGGAGCGGATGCTCCGAGGGATTGCGGCGATAAGGAGTCAGCTCCGCTTTTTGCAATTCCAAATTGAACGCATCCTAAGCGAAAAACGGCGGGCACAGCCTGAAACGTCGAGTAAGAAGATGTTAATCTCTTAACGTTTAAATCGTTCTTCGACTTGTCGTTGAAAAGCGAGCGCATTTCGTTTCACGAGAAGTCCAGCTACGATTGGTGTACGTTTGAGAAAGGTCCTCGCTTCCAAGCGTCGCGTTTCGGTTTACCCGAATCGGGAAGCTGACTCCTTGTGCCGGAACTCCCCGGAAACGTAGGTGGCAAATGATCGATCGATTTGGGAATCGTGGTCTAGGAAGGACGACCGTACTCTTCGCACGATGAACGCCGAGAAGCTGTTAAAAACGTTGCCAGTGTTGCAGTCGCAGCTGGACGCGCTGCTAGAGTTCGACTGCAGCTCCAACGATCTTACGAACGGGGTGATAAATATGGCTTTCATGCTCCTGTTTCGGGATCTGATCAGACTGTTCGCGTGCTACAACGACGGCATCATTAACTTGCTAGGTAGCGCGATCGCTCTATCGTTCTCCAACAACTCTTCCCCGCCGTTTCTAAGAAACGTCTCACCCGTGGCTGTCGCTTTTTTCGTTGCAGAAAAGTATTTCGATATGAACAAAAAGCAATGTCGCGAGGCTTTGGACCTGTACAAGAAGTTCCTCATAAGAATGGATCGGGTGGGTGAATTCCTCAAGGTTGCCGAGGTAAGTTCCCCTCCCTCCTCCTATAAGTATACGAAATCCTTTGAAACCACGTGGCGTATATTTTTGCAGAACGTCGGCATCGACAAAGGAGATATACCTGATCTGACAAAGGTAAGAACGTTGTCTCGCTTCGTAATTGCCGGCAACTAGACCGAGGATCTTTATGCAAATCCATTTCGCCGTAAACGGAAACAAACGAATGGAATCTAAGCGGCTGATTTCACCCTCTAAATACAGCCGAACCTCCACGGCTCGACTCTCAAATCTTCGAGGTTTCGACATGCTTACTTTCGTGGCCAAAAGTATCGGACCGCAACGCGTTCGGGGAAGAAAAATTTTCGCGTCACGATTGTCTGTTAACCCTTTCGCGGCTAATATCGCCGTCGCGAAAGGGTTAAAGAGGTTCGAGGGGTGAGATTCTTCGATTTCGATACTCTATACGGGTTTGCGCGTGCATATTCCGCGTAAACGCATAAATGTCCTTAGCCTAGGGCGAAAGAAGGCGAGACGAGGCAGGGTTAAGGCTGGGGGAGGAAAACATAGGCGAGGCGTTTAAAGCGGACATGGTTTTAGGCCCCTAGTAGCTTGTTGGACGCTTTGGAGCAACACCTGGCCTCGTTGGAAGGAAAGAAAGGTTCCGCGGCAAACACTCCCACGCAATCCGCAAGGTGTGTTCCCTATCGTTTTTACAGATACTTGAAATATCTATGTTAACGTTCAGAGTAGGATTAAATTGACTAACTCTAAGGAATATCTTGCGATTCGTCTGTGTTAGCAAAAGTTCAAAGGTAAAACACTCGAACCAATACGAATACATAGATATGCATATAAATGTAAATGTAAACGTAAACGTAAACGTAAACGTAAAGAATATAGCCGTGAAGCACTCGTTCGTTTCCACTTTGGAGGCGAACCCGTCACGATTACGATTCAGAGAGCACAGTCATCGTAGCATATCTTAGGCATCGAATCCCATCAAACTTTTTCCTTTGCTACTATTCTACTGCAAGTTCAGCGACACACAATTCGACAAATCCCATTTTTCATCCACGCGTTAATCATGCTACTCTCCTCGCAACGATGTTTTGCAAATTTGTAGGGTAAAAGGTAACGTTGGCGTTTCTTTTCTAATGCTTGGGAACGTGCGCTTCTTTTTTTTTTTTTTTTTTTTTTACGTTCGAAACTGTATTCTAGCTCCTTCTCTGCTCCCTCCTTTCCCGTTTCTTTTGTTCTTCGTTCTCTTCTACTTGCTCCGCGGGCTGTGGCAACTATCCATCGCCTATCTATCTATCTATCTATCTATCTATCCTTTGCTATGTATTCGGTACCGTTCAGTTCGCTTCTTATGGTTTCTAGCAAATTTTCGTTGAGATCTTCTGCAGAAATTTCACTTAGCTTGCCGTCAGAAAGGATTACGTTTTATCGCAGATATTTTTTCCCCCAGATACTTTATCGCTGATTCGTGCACGTATCTATGTTTCTTTTGATCCACCTCTTGGTTATCGGATGTTCGCGTACCTTTTAACTGGCTCCGCCAAAGCGGAGCCCCGTTCGACGAACGTGCCCGCCAACCGAACGGCAACGCGTCTCCCAACGAAACTGGTCTCCGATCGAACGCGCGTGTAACGACAACGTTCTCGTCCTAGAATCGCTTCCACTGTTTGCGGAATCGAATTTCGTTGGTCGACGAAACGCCGTCGACTCTCGAAGTCTAAATTTAGAAGCTAGGTGATATTTTCTTGCACATAATCGATCTGTACATAAGCGTGTGCGTATTATCCGTAGCAGTAGCAAATGAGAAAGTACGTGTCTTTTTTTTCACTTTTTTTTTGTTTCATTTCCATTGTAAAACACATTAGGTAACGTTACTTAACTCGACTGCTTGTGTTGCGTGCGTGCGCTCGTGCGAGTTCACTTCGATGCGTGTGTGTACGTAGCAAAAAGAGATGTGCATAATCGGAGGCGCGGGAGTTTGTACAGAAGAAAAGAGGAAAGCTAGCGTTGCGCATGTATCGATCACAGCTGTTACATGTACGTACGCGTACCGGCACGCGCACTTGTACGCGTACGCGGACGCGTACGTACGCGTGCACATAAGCGTGTGCGTAGGAATGTTGCGTGGTGTACGTTTGGGTGAGAGAGCACACTGAGTAGCTAAATTTTTTACACATCGTTATTATCTTTATACGTACTACACTGTTTCTTTGTTTTTTTGTTTGTCTTCTCCTTTGTTTTCAATGATCAACGTTCCTTTTCGCTCCTACGGCCATACTCTGGTCTCTCTGCTGAATACGGCTTTTCCTCCTTTTCTTCCTCTGTGAATCCGCCGCTCCATCGACACACATCCATCGCCCAATCATTACCCGACGCAGCAATAGAACGAATGTAAAGTCGGGAGTGTCCGCCCTGTCTTCCACCAGTACTGCGTTTGGAACAGCAGCCAGTAACAATCGCCTCGACCACGCTGGAAACGGACACATCGATGAGGCGCTCAGGCAGCAAGCTCTCGCCGAAGAAGAGGCTGCCATGATGCAGTACAAGGTATTCGTCTTCTCCTTTCCCTGCTACGGCTAGCAGACCCTACCGGTAATACTCTTCGCTCTCGCGGCTATTCCTCTTCTTGTTTTACCGCAAGAGATATACCGGCCACGAGTAAATATATCGATAGACGACAGCGCACGGTTCCGCGCGATTATCTTTTAATCCCGCAAATTCTTCCATTCGACGCGCGAAACCGTAGCTAAACCGCGTCGCGTCGATACTCGGAGTCGCTTGAGAAATGCTAATGGCACGGCGATACGCAGGCAAACGTGCAATCCCCGTCGGGCGGCCCCAGCACGAACCCGTTCCTCAGCTCGCCGACGAACAACGCCAACCAACCGATCGTCGACCTATTCGGCGCCCCGTCGGCGACGGCGGCTGCCGACAGTCAGGTAGCTACGGACTTTTCTTAGCGATTAAACGGCCGCTGGGTTTCGCCACCGATTATCTCACCGGGGCGTTTTTTAGCCGCAGAAAGCGTCGGACGATCTGCTTCAATTGGCAGGCAATCCATTCGCGGACATGTTCGGAGGCTCGCAACCCGCGCCTGCCCCAACCGCCGCGCAACCACAGAACAACATGTGGATGACTAACGGTAACGGTAAATACCCGTATTTCATTTTTGTTTCTTTTACTTTTCCTTTTTTTTTCCCCCCCCTCTCTTTCCTCTGTTTACTTTCCCACGACGTACGCCTTTTGTGCGCGACTATCGTATCGCGATCGTCTCTTATGTTCCACGTTTCTCATCTAGGTGTTTTTATTTCTTTTTGGTTTGTAGGTTTCGCGGCAGTGCCCCCAGCAAATAATAACTTTGTTACAGATAACAGCTTCTCTTCCGTGTTCGGCAATCAAGACTCCCAATCCGGTGAGTGCTGCACTCTCGATGCTTCTTTTTTACTCTTAAGATTACTCGAATTTCTTCGTCTCTCACTTCTGTTGAATCGGACTGTGCACAGTTTCTTTCTCTCTTCGTATTCACACTGTACGTGTACATATTCATTTCTCTATTTCATGGTGAAAGATCTTTCGCTTCGGATTTTCTGCCGTACTTATGCATCTCACTAAACCGACTACTAGATTCATCCGCGATGCCCGGGCAAGTTACCTGCCCGAAGCAACCCGCGCAGCTACGTTCCTAGAGCAGGTCCATCGGACGCGTCGAATATATTTCCGTAGACTTCGAAGAGGTAGCTTGTCGGGCGTCGTAAAGTGCGCCGAGGGCATAGCTGCAAGTGCGAACGGCAGCTGTGCTTCTCGCCGCGGTTGCACAGACTGCGTGACGGAAGAATAAAGTTGCCCGCGATCTTTCCCGAGACCGAGATCGAAGGGACGACAGGGAAACGGATGCAACCCGTGCCAAACCTTGGAATCTTAGGCGAATATTTGAAATGATATCAGACGGTTGGTTTATTAGAGGAGAAAGGTTGCTTCCGTCTTCTCGGAGGCCCTCGATTGCGGGAGGAACGAATCGAAGGAGGCGAGATTTATTCGGACTTTGGCGTGGTCCCGTACATCGCATAGTCTGCGACGGGATTGACGCGTGCACGCGATAGAACAAGGCACGACGAGTAAGGCGTAGATCCCTTACCCTGCGGCGATTAATCGAGCATTCAAAGAAAACGCTAATAATGGCACCTTGATTTCTGCGCAAGCTGGTGCTCCAGGAACGGCCGGATCCGTACCGAACCCCTTTATGTCCGACTTCCCTTCCCTCGGTTCCCAGCCAATGCAGTCAAACGCAGCCGCTTTCGGTCTCTTCGAGCAGGGTGCCGCGAACGTCGCCGCGAATCAGAGCGGTGGCGAGAGCCAGCAAGGGCAGACCGGAGACCTGTTCAGTGCTGGCGGCCAGGCAGATCTCTTTGGGAGCGACTCTGCAGTGCTCAAGACCGCGGAGGGCGCCGCTGGGGACGCCGCCGCGGAGGCGGCCTCCGCTGCGACTCTCGCCTCCGGTAAGTCCACTGCCACGCCGCCTCCCAGACCGCCGCCTCCCGCGACAGCGATCAACGGCGCGCAACCGAGACCAGCTTCGCCGACGGTATCCGGAGCGGCGGCTGGCAAGCCGGCGAGTTCCGCCGCCGCGGCGGGCGCCGCCGCTCCTAGCAAGAGCGCGTTCGACGATCTCAACGATAGCATTCGTATGGCACTGGGCGGGTCTCCGTCGAGGCCGGCACCCATAGCTCAGCAACAAATGCCGACCGCGCAACAAACACAGCAACCTCTTCAGCAGGGTTTCGGCATGTTCGATATGCCCGCTAACATGACTGCAACCGGTCAGCCTGTTATGCCTGCCGGACCGATCGTCGGCTACGCTATCCCAACCCAAGTCCCGGCTGGGTACGGTTCCCCGGCAAAGCAACCCATCTCAGGTGACGGGAATGTGTATACATGGTTCAAATCTGCCGTTTGCATGACACTCTTTGCCACACAGCCGTTCATCGTTCGGCTTCCCCGGTTCAGTGAACCCTACCCCCATGAGCCAAGTACTATGCCAATCGTGCTCTTCTGCTTCCGCTTCCGAGGAACGCGTCTCTAAAATCTTGGCGGTCCCGCGTCTATTACACCGCGGACCCTCGAAATTCGAACGCAATCCGCGTCTCGAACTTTGAGTCTTCTCGTATAGAGTAACTCTAATCGGACCGATTCGTTTTAGACCTTCCGAGTTCGTCCCAGTACGGTTTGTCGACAAAGTACAGGCTCATGGCATCAGCGATTTTCATATATGTTCTTAGGTAGTTCGTGGAGTAGATTAAATCTGAACTTCTTGTAGAGATTGCGCGACCGAAACTTGTTATGCTTGCATGCGTAATCCTTTGACTCTGGCATGAACTGTTGAAGCCTTTTGTAACTTACTCCGTAGAGAACGTAGGAACGCACGTGGGACAAATGCTGGACAAGCGATCGGGTAACGGGAACGGGATCCTTGCGCCCCTCGTAGAAAAAGTAGCGTTTCTTCGCGCCAACTCGCGTCGCTCGAGAAATAAAAAAGTCGGCAGGGCTACAGTTGCGCGGTAAATACGTTGATCGCTTGTCCAGAGATTTCTGTACGCTTACGTGCAAATATATGTACAATACATTCGGCGGGTAGACGGATCCATCCGTTGGCACGCTTTACTCGAAGCATTCTTTTGTACCTTTTCGCGTAAATCTCTTAGCTGTTAGCGGTCGTTAAATCGTACCGCAAATTGGTATCGATCGAGCTGCGAAGTATCGCGGGATGGTATCTTGTACATTTATTTGCGTAGGTCTCGACAAACGAGTACCTATTATCGTTAATTAAGATAACGATACGCGATCGAATGCACCTGTACATCGAAAAAGCATGGCCTCTCTCTAAAGCGGAGGACGTAAACGTCGAAAGCCGCGAAACTCCTAAGAGACCCTTCGTTTTAATATTAGCCTTATCGTTTGTCCCGTTACGAGTCGATCTCATACCGGAGTTACGTTTCGTTTCCGTTCGATGCCGTGGCTTTTTTTCCCCCGTTGAAAATGTTCCCATCGATCGATGTATCACTGAACGTGCTGTTAAATGACGCGCAACTCTGGGTGTTGGCTTTTCGGGGCTTTAGCTGATGTAGACGTTGCTTAGGTTTTGACGGTTTCGGCACGGTGCTGATGCCTACCACTGTAGCTGGAGATAATAATATTTCAGCAGCAGGACAACAGCAGAACGCGGCATCCAGCGGCAAGGTTCTCACCGGGGATTTGGACAGCAGTCTCGCCAGCCTCGCCCAAAATTTGACTATCAACAAGAGCGCGCAGCAGCAGGTCAAGTAAGTTGCCCTCTTCAAGTTTCAAAGTTTCTCCTCGCGCCTCGCCGGCAGCGTGCACGGGTTCCAGAAGAGGCGAAAGGTTAATCGAGGTGCACTTTTGCAGGGGCATGCAATGGAATTCGCCGAAAAACGCTGCGAAAACTGGGGGACCAGCCGGTGGATGGAGCCCGCAGCCGATGGCAGCTACGACTGGCGCTGGCTACCGTCCGATGGTAAGTTTAGCAGCACTCTGGCATCGGACCACCATCGGCACGTTCTTTTTCAAAGCCCGATTATCTTAGACTCCAGTGTTATCGTCCCCGCCCTAGTATCTCTCTCGATACACGTACTTACACTAACTTTTATCCGAGCCGTCGTCAGCATGCTATTCTCAATTGTTATCCGATTACTATATGTTTACTACGACGAAGCTATCTTTGTTTCCGGACCTCGGATACGATCGTATGTTTTGCCTGTTCCGTTTTTTTTTCGTTTTTTTTTTCCAACGCTAACGTACATACATACTTGGTACACGATAGATAGCAAAGTTCACGGAGAAAATGACCAAACGGCAAGAGTTTCACGACACTTTTCACGACCTTAGATTACATAGTCGTAGGCACGCTTGCTTCATCGCTCATTAAGCTTTCACATAAACAATGATAAAGCAGTTCTAATCTGGTCGATTGGGTTGTTACACTCGACTCAGCCCCCATTATCTTGTCGCAAACTTAACCGATGCATCGTTATCGCGACGCGTAAACGGTGCAATTGATATACTGCAAGATATATTTTATCCCAGGTCCCCTATCGGAGATTCGCGCGTTCCTTCAATTAGGCTAAACCCTTCGGGCACGACGCTGCCTTCCGATCGAATCGACTTCGCGTGGCATCTCGATCAGACTTAGCTTCCCACGATGGAACTCCCGCAGCTCTCGCAGAGGAAAATTCGATCGCGATGCAAATCTGTAAAAGGGTTTCGCGGCGTTAACCCTTTCGCTGCTCGCAGCGTTTACAGGCGTTCGAGGAATTCGCGTGCAATCTTTTGCCGATTAAATTTGGCTATCGAAAAGTCTCCTGGCATTTTGGAACACCTGCAATTCGGTGCAACGATATACCGAATATCACTGCGTAGTAGTAGTACCGCGTAGTATAATATCACATCAAGTATAGCTTACGTGACTATTTTAGCTACTTCTGCCTATTCTTTGTACCAAAATCCGTCGCGGCGAACGGGTTAACTCGGAATGCAAAATTCGGTGCCGCGATTCCGTGGCCGAAGGGTTAAGTTGCAGTAACGAAGAGAACGGGAACGTTAGGATAGCGCGCGGCGGAAAGAAACGTTTAGGATATAGAGAGAAGATAATTGTTGGCCCATACACTTAGCTGTACCAACGCATGCATGGCGTATGGCATGCTACCTGCTGTTACAGGGACAAGGAATGACGCAACTTCCTTCAGCCACCCTGGGCTTCCCTCCCCACACTGCACCGCTGGTAAGTTCAACGCTGTAACGCGATGGTTCCCAAACTTTTCGGTCCCGCGACCCCACCGCTATCACGCATCGTACGCTTTAAGAGGAAGATGTCGCGCAGCCGACAAGTTCCAGCAGGTAGTAGTCTTCCAACGAACGCGGTAACCCTTTGACGCTGAACTCGGACCGTATATATTTAAGTTCACGGCAACGCAAATTGCGCGGCTATTAATTTCGCCACGTATCGATCCTATATCTGGATACCGCGATTGCAGCGAGGCAACGTTAACCCCTTGCCTTACGATAACGAGTCCTACTCGCCGCGAATTTACACTCTAAATACAACAGAAAGGCACTACATTTGCAACCGAGTTTAATTTCAACTTTGTTTCCTGCTTCGATATACAAGATCGAAGATCGTTAAATACAAATCAATTGCAGTATCATAGGGCGTTAAAGCAATGAAAAGTTAAACTACCGACTTGAAGCTGGTAAAAAAATTATACGGCTAGGGGTTAAGCGACCCGTGGCATGCCACGCGTTGTTCGATGCGAGGTGAATCCCGTCGAAGAGAAATTGCTGCTTAAACTTGGAGCATCTACCATCGAATTGAATTCTTACGCGAAGCTTTTGCCTCTCGATACTCGGCGTCAAGGGGTTAATTTCCCCACGAGTTGTAACCCTTTCGCCAAGGAAGACGGGTGCGAGCTAACGAAAATCGTAGCGTCATTTGGACGTATTAATTTGCAAGCAGTTACGCGATGCTAGTATCGAAACGTCGACAGGCGTGCTATTTCTGGGCGACTAAAAGCTATCTTGACCCGTATATCCCGAACGATTTTAGCGCTAAGGGCACCGCAGCGAAAGGGTTAATATTTGATGCGACCCAGCTAAACGTATCTCGCGTCCGATAGTTTGGGAACCATTGCTACGAGGAGTTAAAAAGATCGTAATTGGAACGAACCAGTCGCTTGATCGAAGGTTTCACTTTGCTCTGTTGTACATAACATATCGCTAACTATAGGTAGGAACACGTTTACCTCTCTGGTCGCGCGAAAATAGGCGCAACGCGACGCGAAAAGCGTAACGCGATTATTGGTTTGCCTCCGGATAGATTTCCGCTGGATCGCGTTTCGCGCGTAACGCGAAACAAACGTGTCCCTACCTTAAACATACGTTCTAGGACGTACTTATACGTTGCAACCTTCGTTTTTTCTTTTATTTCTTGGAAACTACCGACAGACACAGTGTGCGATAGTTAGCAGAATTTTTGTAACCATTTTTTTCCTATGGACTTACGCATTCACAATGTTCCCCGCTTTGCATTAATTCATATGTGTAATGCACTTGCGTGTTTTTATCTAAACCGAATAGTTTCTTTAGTCGACTTCTTGTACCTCTCTGTGTGTGTGTCGAACATCGTAGATCGAACACTCTACTTTCTCTATGGTAAAGTTAACGCTTCTGTTGTATAATAGATTCCAATCCGTGTACTTACTAGTACCTGTAAATACACTTGCTATACACGCGTCGAAATTTGCCAAAGATCACGCGCGCGCGAGAACAGAAGCACGCGAGATCCGAACTCAAAAGCGAAGCGTACGTCTCCCTGTGCGACACCTGAACTTCTATCTCGCCCGATGCAAAACGTTGAAGCGTATCGGAGCAACGGTGGCGAACCTAAATCTGCGAACAGCATTCATCGGCTTGCCGTCGCGTCGAGCACGCCGATAGGAAATAAATCGCCACGGAATATTGTCGAGACGAGTTTCAAAATCGACCGAATCCCCTAATTCGGTGCGCGCGTTGCCGTACACGAATCGATATTAATGAAACTTTTGCCGCTGTGTATCGCATTGCTCGTCGGTCTACTTTCCTCGCGCGAAACAAAATTAGAAAAGGATATCGAGTAACTCGCGTTTCTCAACCTATTGGGCCCTGTTCAGTTTTTAACGGGCCACAAAACGATTTCGTCTCGCGCTACTTTCTTCCTAACTTGTACAGGAAGGGCCTTTGATGAACATAGCGCAACCTGTTTTGCTGATTTTTATCACTTTTAAGCGGCCCATCTTACTTCAAACCGTTGGTATTCCACGGTCGACTCTTTCAACGAAGCTTTTAAACATCTAACATTGCGAACATTTAGGCCACGCTCGCGCTGCAAACGGACAGATAGGTTGAGAAACTATAAAATCGCTCGCGGTTGATGGACGCGCCGGCAAGACTTTGCTGAGCACGCAGCAGCTGTGGCGTAGGTTCGCCACCTCGCGATCGGAATATTAAAGAAGAGGAAAGATGGAAACAGTTGGACAGGGGTAATAAAAGACGGCAGAAGTAGAGGGCGAGTGTGACGAAGGGGCTTTCTGGTGTCCTCAGGGAATGCAAGGCGTGCCAATGGGCATGCAGGGCATGCAGGGCATGAGGCCAATGATGAGCGGAATGGCTGCCGGTCCCGGCGTTATGATGGTCGCAGGAGGAGCTGCGCCGATGATGATGCCTAACGCTAATCCCATGATGGGTGCTAATCTTCAACAACAACCTCAACCGCAGCAGCAGCAGCAGCAGCAACAACAACAACAGCAGCAACAGCAACCCCAGGCTGCCGCGCAGCCAAGAAATAATCAAGTCCAACTCGATCCATTCGGTGCCTTGTGAACAGATTAGGTATTTATCTCCTCGTCCCGGAGAATCGCCTGTCCAAATGTGTGATCGAATTCTCGCTGCTGCGAATCGCGATAATTAACTACGCGCCGTTCAACGAGACAAGCCATCGGACTATCGCGCGTAACCGGTGACATTTTCACGAGCGAACGTTGCATCCTTTCGGTTCACTGTATAATCGTTGCAGAAATATGGCCGTATTTATATTTTCCGCGTTACGCTGCGAGGAACGCGAAGACACGGCGAATGCAAATAGAGCGCGCGAGAATACGAGAGATACGAAAATAGGGAGGAGAAAGAAAGAAACGAAGCGATTGATAGCTTAACGATGCGGACTACAGCGACGCGCAGATTCTTACGCAATTAAGTACGCGTGTGCGCGTCCTATCGAGTACGAAATTTATTCGACGAGTCGTCGCGTCTGCAAACTAATACCAGGGCTTCGAAGATTACGCGGCGGACTAAAGCAAGGATGCGTGGATGCGCGCGTGTAGCCAAGCACGCGTACAAACTCACGGTCTCTATTTATAGGTTCGCGAAACGATTCGAGTACGTACATGCTGACAATGATATTTCGCGTATCGTTCGAGCTCGTCTGCATCCGGTGCCTCGTCTCGTTGAACGGAGTACAGAAATTGCCGATATCGCGTGCCACCGCGTCCCGCCCCTCCCGTGATCGAGTTCTTTTTGCATTCCAATCGGGCTGCGGCGAGTCACTGAGAAAATGCACATGTACGGACACACGTGTGCGTGTCACATGGTAATTTAATTTTTCGAGAAGGAACGAAGCTATGCGTATTTGGAGCACATTGTGATTAACTGTACTCGTATGTTGGTGATTAATATAGATTAGGCGCGCGTAAAGGTTTTCGGTGTTGCTGACGGTGTTTTCGAGCTGTTTACGATTTTCCCTTCCGTGGCAATCTGAAACTTTTACACGCGCCTAACGATACAGCATGATCGTGCGAATCGATTCAATAGCCAGCCTTCTTTCAAACTTTTAACAGCCGCTGAACGAAGCCTCTTTCTCTCGAGATACGTGTCTAACAAGTATATCCATAGTTTCTACTAGATTCATCATACTAATAGCATCAATTTATAGTTAACTCCGTGTCGTCCGCGTTCGATCGAACGATTCTATCGATCGCTGCGAAGTAACAGCCGCGATTGCAACCAAGTAGCAATCTTCTTCCCGTTCCTTAAGTTTTCTTTAAATATTTCGTACGCTTTCGCCCCCCACGCGTTTCGATTTTCCACAACCGCGAAAAGATCCGTGATCCAGTTATCGAGGGACTTGCCTCGAGTTTTCAGACTATTTGGAATCGTTTCGACTCCAACTTATTTACTCGTTCGTTAACGGGCCAGATGGCCCCTTTTTATACAAGCTTACACGTATTGCGACACAACGACACGCGTATCTACGTAGAATCGCTCGCGCGTCCAAGAAAGCATTCGGTTAGCATTTAGTTGAAATCACGCGGGTTACGCAAATGATCACGAATTTTCGATTTAAAAGCAGTAGATACGTTTTCGTTCGAAGAAAATCAACGCTAATACTGGAGTTGTTAGCTGGAGAAAAGTGAGCAGTTAATGGGATCCGCGTTGCTAAATCTGGACAAGCAGAGGCGCGGTTTAAATAACAAAGGAGCTCTAGTCGATCGTGTAGGAATGTTAAAATTAACAAGCCTAGCACGGCTAGCGTGTTCGTGAACCCGTTTACAATTTTGCGTGAAAAGCTCGCGAAGGAAGAAGAGATTCGGACCGATTCCAAACGATCTTAACCCTGTCGCTTGTCGCGTGCAATGTTTCCGAGACGAGTTTCACCGCCTACAGAATAGACTTATCATCTTATTGGACTTCGTGTCGCGCGGTTTGAAATACCGATAACCCAACGAATCAGAGCCTTCGGAAGAATATCTTCCGCTGTATTATCTGAAGCATTTCAATATGCAAAACGTAGAAGCAAACGCAAAGCTGTAGATTGCGCCTGATGGAAAATGTAGAAATGATAGCGGCAAATGGGACTGTGCAGCCCCAAAACCGTGCGACGAAAGAATGCATTGAATGATAGGTCTATCCTGTAGCCGATGCGTGCCGTTACTAAGAGGGACGAAATTTTTGCAGGAGTTCTGAGTGGAACCGAGGAGACGAACCACTAACATTGTAAATACCGTGTAATATGCCTAGGAAATCCTGCTTGCTCTCGTTATTATATTCTACGTCATCCAGACCGGCCCGTTCCCACGAAGAAAACGAAGGAGAAGAAGAAGAAGAAGAAAAGTTAACCGCAAGCCGCCTGCCGCGTTGAATGGTTCTCCGAGAAAAGCAACGGGCGACGGCGACGGCGACGGCGACGATGACGGTGACGGCAAATTCCCATGTTAATGTATATATAAATATACAGATATACGTATACGCGTGTATATGTATATTCATACTGCTGATCGAGTATAATCGCGTATGTATAGATGTACACGTATACGGGTTTACTCACGGGTTTACGGCGATTGCCTTACAGAGATATACGCGCGTAAGTCTCGTCCGATACGCGCTCGCGTACACACACCCCCCTACCAAACAAACAAACCTAAACATACACACACGCGCGCGCGCACACATACACACACGCGCGCCAATAAGGAGCATAGAGAGCTTAGAGACAGAAGAAAAAAGTTGCAAAAATGAAAAAGGGAAAAAAATGCAAAAAAGATTATACGAGCCGTATGGCGTTTAGAATTGAGATGCGTGGATGCGACTATTCCGTAAGAGTTGACTGTGATAGTACTGCATCGACATTGTAGCGTTTTCCAGTAATCGAAGGGGCGAGAGAGGGAGAGAGAGTCTGCGAGAATTTTGCCAGAGTTTGGGAACGCTTGCGAGCGAAAGAGGATGCGTGCGTGCGTGCATGTGCGAGGGAACGAATGCAACGAGAGCGAGCGCATGGAAATGTTAGCGAAAGTTCGAGTAGAGGATGTAGGAGGTCCAAAGTAGTTCCATACAAGCTTTATATATATATATATATATATCTCGTGGATGGCGTGGCGAGTCTAGAGAGAAGCAGAGAAGCGTCTCTCCGTGTAGCGAGTAGAAGAGATCGCGCGGTCGGCTTTTTTTTTCGGTGGTGGCGAGATTCTAAACGTACATACGCGGCGGAAATTATACGTATAGTTGGCCGATGCGCGACGTATACATAGCGATATGGAATGTTGCCCGCGTGTACGCGTGCACGGCATCGCAAACCGGTGCAGGCGTACACGTTTTCTATCGTATTCGAGAATTCGCGCGAGACAAAACGTTGAACAATATAACGAAATATTATCCGAAGAAAAAAAAATTATATATATATATATATAAAAATAAATAAATATATATAAATAAATGTATATGTATATGGCGTAATCCTAATAATTGGCGCTCCCGTGTCGTTCTCCGTTTTCATTTCGTACTATCTTTAACCCCGGTATATATTTTCATTTCGACTCGGGGCGCTGAAGCAGTTACGACGTATCCTTTGTTAAAGTATTAAATATTAAATAACGATACCTACATAAATATATACGTATATGTATATAAATACAATATATATATATATATATATATATATATATATATATATGTGTAAATATATATATATAATATAGCGAGTGAACGAAAGAGAAAGAAAGAGAGAGAGAATCAGAGAGCGAGTGCTGCGAGCGAACGAGAAAAATTGAGGAATGTTAGGTGGTCTCACTAATGTTCTTTATCCGTATACCGTTCCGAATTGTCTTAATTAGGTAATTACAAGCTACGTATACAAGTTAAGATTATGATACTCATACCGATAAATTACGATGAATGTAACACGTGGACACACACGCCAACACACATACACTAACACACACTAACACACACGCGCGGATCTACGATTCAGTATGGTACTATCGATATAGTCAATAATTCCTGTTCTAAGGTCTAATTCGGGATTCGTTTTATCCCCCCTGGCGCGTGTAGCTACCTCCACCCATCATGTTCGCTACTAACGCTATTATCCGGTACACGCGTACGCGCGTCGATATGCGCGATTCGCTGCTCATCGTCGGTCGGCTGCACGGCGAATCTTCAGCGAACGAGAGCATCGCGTCGAATTGTACCACCTCGTTTTACTTTGTTCCCTGCGGGGTTGCGAGCCCGGACGCTTCGTTTAGCGGTCCATTCCGGATAACGGTGTTCGCGACCAGACGCGTGTACGCGAACCGAACAAAAGCGATTTGAAAGGCACGCGGTTTCGACTGGTTACAGGCGCACCTTCTCCGACGCGAATGTAAACACGGGTCACGCGTATTTTCCTTCTCGATCGAAGCGATCCGAAGCGAAGAGGGGAAGGGGGCACTCCGAGGCATTTTCCCGACCTCGAGAACCGTTTAACCGATAAATGATCCCCCGTATTCTTGCCTTACGACTCGGCCAAATTCGCTTTCATTTTGCGCGAGGGCAAACTGCAAGCTTAATCCTTCGCGGACGGGTGCGTGCGAGTAGCTGCTTAACCCCTTGCCCTACGATTATTTTATTATCCACGTGTACTAGCGTTAGCTGGCCACTGCTTTCTTATCGCGTTACATACAAATCACTCGAATATTAGAGATAATATTTATCCGGTAGCCTTTAATCTTACAACACAAAGCCAAAATCAGGGTTCGAATTAAATTTCATCCTCAATACTATGCGTTTTTGTTAAGTCTGTGCTGCAATTCGTAGCACGCGTGCGACTCGTTATTATAGGCCAAGGGGTTGATCCTTCTTTGGTTTTCTCGGCGCGCGTCGATTTTTAAGGAAAAAGAGTTTCAATTAGCGTTGCTGATACACGCTGCTGCCCCGGGTGCCACCTTCCCGGCTTCGCGTTGCGGAGATTAGGGAGATAACGCGAGGTGACCATATTTCACGGCGCGATATTCGGGACAGCCGATCGAAGGGGAGGGTGATTAGGGAGAATCGACATTTTCGTCCTCTCGATCCGTAAGGAAGAAAGACTCGAACGCATCCATCTTCGACATCGACTCATCTTACTTTTGTTCGTACGAAAGCTTGCGTATCCGGAGATATTCATTTGCGATTCAGGAGAAATCGAGGCAGAGTGGCTAAATTCGGGAGTACCTCTGAAGAAAGTCGGGACGAAGGGTGAAAATTCGGGATTGTCGCGAAAAATTCGGGAATTATGGTCGCTTAAAGATAACGGGAAGCGAGGCGAGAGTGTTCCGTGGCCGCTGCGATCGACGATACTCCACGGCTTCTTACTTTATTCCCCTGAAACGCGGACACTGATTTCCAGGATTCGGCAAATTTTTGTAACTACGCTGCTGCAAATATTCTTAGAGAACGAAAGAAATGTGCGCCAAAGCATCGACGACGAAGCTTGCGCCATTTAATATCGGTTAGCTTACTCGAGATCGGATTTACGAGCGACCAAATTCCAGATCCAGCCAACGACTCCCCAAATTTGGCGCAATCTTTTCGGCGGAGATCGCACGTCTAGTCGTGGCCACGGAGCGCACCGAGAGCCGAATAAAAGAAGGGAACGAATCGATAAGAATGCGAGAAAGTTTTGTTGGAAACGTCGGCCTTCGAGGAGCCAGGGGTGCGCGGATGCTTCGTTTCACCTTGCACCATGCACAAACCGCGTTCGAGACCATCGAACAAGACGCAAAGCTACAAAACGAATCTTAAGCTCTAAAGGGAACAGTTCACTTTCCGAGGGCGGACCTGTTCGTTGAGCAGAGTTAATTACCACGATCCAAGAGACTGCTCGAAGCAGAGGCGTCCAAGCTTTCGACTGTTTCGAGCCCCGTTGGAGAAAATAGACGCGTCTCCAGTGACGGTTAATTAAATCGGAAACGTAGATAACGCGAATCGTCGATCCGAGCTGGTTTCCTCGCCGGTCGATGGCAACGGAAACTCCAAGTATACCCGAAACGGTACTCGCAGCGCTGCGAAACGCTTTCGGTGCGCTACTTTAACCCTTTCGCTGCTGTTGCCGCACTCTTGTAATTAATTTCGATCATCAAAGATGCCACTAAGAGCTAAGACTTTCTTGGGGCTAAAAACGCGAAAGAATAGCACGCGTTTAAGGCATTGCAGTTCGATATTTTTCACGAGTTTTGGGTATTTTCCAACGGAGAGCGAACGTCACCTCAGGGAAAGGGTTAAATGCGATTGGTGGACCAACGGGTTGGACGGTTCTGCTTCAAGGGAACGCACCCCTGACGCAAGGTCTTTGTCCGCGACTTATTTAGCTTAGGTGTTCTTGTATAATACGGTTCTAGAAGTTGGCGGAAGTAACGGCCATAGGAGACTAGATCATAAAGTACATATTCAAACTAACGATTACGGATCACGCAAGGAAATAACTGGTCACCATTAAGTTTAAGAGGCTGGTCTGTGAATCGCGTTCTGCGTAACCGAATTCGATCCACCGCGGCAGAGCCTCGACGATCCGAGTTCCTTCCGCACGTCGTCGGTCTGCTGCATACCAGGAGAGCCGATTTTACGGCAAGAAACTCGAATCGACGAGGTTCTATCCGCGAAGGAGGATCTCGATCGAAATCTACGGGGAATTGCGAAAGTTTCTTAACGCTAGAGCTACCGACGATTGACGCACTCCTATTTTTCCCCGAGAAATTCAGACGATATTTGTTCCCCTTCGAAAATTCCCAGAAATGCATCGGCGTAAATTTATATAAGAAGCTTACCGGAAGAGATATTACGCGTATGAGAATTTTTGATAAGTTTAATGCCGAGCGAATGGTTTCGATCGGTTCGGTAGGTCTAGCGTTAACTCAGCTTCAAACGTAGACAGCGATACTTCTACGGCGAGGAGGAAACTTTTCAACGAAGATCCTAATCGACGGATAAGTTCAAGCGAAAGATCTGGGGCTGAATTAACGAGGTCTCGCTTCGCACAAAAGAGAGCAACGATAAAACGGAAGTTAGCCGTGGGACTGGCTCGAAGTTGTCCATATCAGCGAGATTAACCCTTGCTCCGTAAACCTGCGTCGCTTCTGTCCTAGTTCCAACCGCGCGTCAATTTCTTCGTTCGCAACGGTGACGCGTTTTTAAGCGAACCATCTTCCAAATCTGTCGGTCACGAGCTTCGCATAGAACTCGCGAATTTTTAGCGCGTCTCTTTGAAGACTTTCGCCCGCTAAAGAAGCGCGTGTTTACGTTTTCGGAGTATCTCGAGAACGCGCTTACGGAGCAAAGGTTTAAGCGTGTCGGCGACGGTGGAAAATCCTGTGGACGTAAGGCAAAGCAACGCGAGTGTGGTGTTTTTCAAAAATTAGCTTCGGACGCGTTCGTCGGAAGAGCATCGAAGAGAACTTAGTTCTCGCGTTGAACGAACGATGCTCGGCGCTTGCGTTGAGAAATTGAAGCAAAAGCTTTGACGCAGACTCGCGTCGCTTTGCCTTGGAAGCGCGGACCCGCGAATCGACTCGAGGCACGAGAACGGTGGAACGAACTTAGATGGATGTTTTTATACTTCACGCTTAGCTGTTTCGTTGTAAAGGGATCGGTCGAAGGATCCCGTGCCGTCGGAATGCGTTTCGAACGATGCTTACCATTCGCGAAACACAAACGAACGTTCGCGTAAACTTACTGGTGATCGAGTGTAACAGGACAATATTACATATACATATATAACGCATATTTTATCGAGAATTCTAGGGCAGTAGCGATCTATGTAACTTTCCCCCTGTAAGCTAGTAGAAGACGACGTTAACGCGACCGTAGTCGCGGAGAAAAACGAATGCTGTATCGATACCTATCGTCGACCAGCCGTTAACACGTTCAATGCCATCCGTCC
This sequence comes from Eucera pruinosa, assembly GCA_028830335.1. Lineage (NCBI taxonomy): Eukaryota > Metazoa > Arthropoda > Insecta > Hymenoptera > Apidae > Eucera > Eucera pruinosa. Next base: position 1,825,728 of record JAMYCR010000012.1, on the reverse strand, counting down.
ACCCAACGTCTCATACCTTTCCGTGATTTTTTTCTTTTTTTACTCCACGGTGGAACGTTTTGCGGGACAAGCGAAACATCTGCCATCCCTGGTCGACCGAAAAGGGTCCGCTGGTTTCCGCGTCGCAGCGGATTCAACGATCCACCCGACGCGACGACGCGCGTAGCTCGAAATCTTCTTTTCCATCGTCGCGTGCTCGACGCCCGCACGTTTAATAAGCTCCTCGAATTTCGGGGCATGGAAATTAAAGCTTCTCAAATTGAAATCCACCAACGCAGAGGCGTGCGAATTTAAGCCTTCCAAAATTCGGGCAACTTAAATTTGACCTTTTCACACGCTTCGGGGCACTCGAATAAAAAATTCCTTAAAAACTCTCTAATTAGTTTGAGCAACGCAAAGCAAGCAACCGATGGTTGCGCGATCTACGGAGGACGATGTTAGACGACAGACGCGAGAGAAACGGAACCCTTGGAACGACGATTAGTCGAAGTTCCCGCTGATTACGTTTTGGCGACGGTACAGCCTACCTTGTGAACAGGAATAATGGTCGAACAGCAGAATTATTGTAAATACAGTACACTAGATACTTAGTTAGATAAATTGTACATATCATTAATTTGTTCTGTGAGTCGCGCATTTGGCTCTGTTCTATTGCGAGTTGACGTTATTGCAACGGTGTGTAGCTTGTTATCGGCGAAGGCAAGAGAAATTGATCGATGGCATTGAACGTGTTAACAGCGTCACCCTCGAGGAACCTGTAACGCGTAAAGTCGCTAGCCTTTAGCGGAAATATTTTGTTTATCGAGAAAGTAACGCGCGCGAGAGAGTCAGAGAGCGAACGAGAGCGAGAGAAAGAGAGAAAGAAAGAGAGAGAGAGAGAGAGAGAGAGAGAACGATTGAAGCAAGTCGATCGAATGGATATATCGGTAGAAAACTAGAGAGTGTCTATAGAGGCACACGGAGAGAAAACCGCTATTTTTTCTGATCACCCAATGAAAGAACCCTAGTATGCCATATATTATAAATCTATCTTATTTCCGTTCCACCTTCTGTCGGGAAGTCTCTCTTTAAACGTATAGGTAGATTACAACGTCGCCCGGAGAGGCGAAGGAAAATTCGCGAACGGAGGAAGAAGGCGTACACCGAGTAAAATATATTACTTCAGACGCTATTATTTACCATTAATTTGTCGTATTAATTGTCATTGATATCATTATGCGCTACGAATATGTTGTAACGATTATTATGTAACACATGAATGGCGTTTAATAGAGTATTTATTGAAATTATCCCACGTCTAAATCTATTCGATCCCTGGGCGCGAGAAACGAGATCGCACGTATCCCCGCGAGTCCTTCTTTAATTCCGTCCCCCCGCCCCCCTGCAATCCGTGCACCGATATCCGTTGCACACTCTTGTTAAACAGCCACGCGAATCTTGCGAACGCCGAGATACTCCGCGTGCAAGGATATCCTCGATGGACGGAAAGACGAGCGCGACGCAAAAACTGCCCCAGTAGCGGTCGCTGCAAAACAACCAGGTAAATATATGCCGTTAGAAAATAATAATTCAAAGGCTGACACGTTGGCCGGTGACAAAACTAGATTTATAGCGGTCAAACAGAGAGCTGGAAATAATAATATACTTCTCAACTATGGTTGCAGGTGGTGGGAGGACGCGCGACAAAAGTACAAAGACGAATGCACCCGACTTTGCAATGAGTAATTCTCGTAACTTCGGTGAAACGCGTTGCTGTCCGTTACACGCTTTCGCCGTTTCGAGCAATTTGTAAGAATTATTGCGCACTCGTCAAACACTACTCTGTGAACTATCGCAAACATGTTCTCCGCGAGGAAAGTTGGGTAAGTGTTCGCTTTTCCGCTTTCGCGTCGTCCCTGCCATAATCCGTCGTCGCTAAACACCTAACGATGCTCGTTAACGAAGCAACGATTTACTTGTAGCTTTTCACCCTCTGCAAAATCGCGCGACGCGCGCGGGGAAAGAAACCGGTAATGAAAAAATCGCTGCGCGGATCCCTGGGATGCCTTTTCAAGATGCGTTAACGAAAAGCGGAGATTAGCGAAACGAAAACGAAACGTTTTATTGAAGTACGTTGGCCCTTAACGAGTCGAACGTAGCGAGACAAAGTTAGGCGAGAACCTAGGAAAAGAGTAGAACGCTCGAACGAGATCCGTTGGCAAGGCAACTTTTCCTAGCAGCCGTTAAACGTTATCGCGCGTTCCCACGAGAATGAGTTAATAATACGAAATGATTCGAAAACTCGTCAAGCGTTGCTACGTCTCGTCCGCGAAGGGCTAAAGGAGGGCGCGGCGGCGGTGCGAACGAACGAAACCGTAGGTGAAAGTAGGCCAGGCTGCGAATTACGCTTCTCGGTTTTTCTTTGGTTCCGGTGGCGACGGATCCAATGGACCAAGAAATGTAACTGCGGCAGGAAAAGCGGTGGTATTGTTTGCACGCGCGTTCTCTCGCCGCGTACCACCGAGCCGAGGTGAACGTCTCCCCTCTGCGTTCTAAAGTGCATCTCGGTTCCTTTCACGAACGGTGAAAGTTCACAGCGATTTGTATAGGTGGTCGAATTAGACGTCAGTATAGAATTTCGATCGAGAGAAGCTGTGTCCGCCTTCGTTAGATAGGCCGGCGGACGAAGTTATTCGATTGAAATTCGGGGAAAGAGTTTCCTAGCGATTCTCCGATGGCCGAGGACTAGTTTATCTTATCTACGCGACTCTGCTGTCGGGTGTAAAGCAAATAGCGGCGTTAGAAATTAAATTGAAAGTCGCGGAGGTCTTAATATGCGAAGCGGGACGGGCCGATAATATATAGCGCAGGTGTTTGAAGAAATTAATTTATATCGATACGGAGGGGACGTATATTCGTGCGTTTTCGCAAGGCAAAGAAAGGTTGAGCGATCGTTAGTCGATCGGCTATTTAGACTAAGAGCACCAGTTGCTCAAACAAAACTTTAGCTGTTCACACCGTACAAATTAAATATTGGGTAACCGGTACGCGGATCCTTGCCCGTTCCCTATACCAGTACTTCGTGTATGCTTTAGAAAGGCCCCAATATTCAGTCAGCAGCGTAGATAACCGGCAGTCTAATTATTTCGCGGATAGAAGCTATCATGTTTTCGAGACTTTTCGCGTCGGCGAAAGATGGACAGTTCGTACACCTATTTTACCGCAACGCTGCCGAACGGGTCCGTTATAGTTAACGTAAAATGATCGTGTTTCAGGGAACCGAAGCGCGTCGTGGAGTTCACCATCAATGGGAAATCTTACACCGGTGCGTAGAGCTCGATGGAGAAACTTTCGGACGCTGAACGCGAGTGACACCGCGGCGCTGCTAATTGCAACCATATTTACGATTACTTTTCAGTGACGGAAAACATTTCGCCCATGATAACCCTGAACTCGTTCATCCGAGACACGGCCCAATTGACGGGGACCAAAGCTATGTGCTACGAAGGAGGATGCGGCTCTTGCATCGTCGCCGTGGAAGTGAGGGGCGAGACGATGTCCGTGAATTCCTGCTTGGTCCCGGTTCTCATCTGCAACGGGTGCGCTCCGCGATTCGTCCTGCGTATCGTATAAATTACGAAGTTTTCGGGAAAGGGGAGCCGCGGACGCGGAGATTGAAAACGGCTACGGTTTCTCGAACACCTTTCAGCAGGAATCGAAAGCTGCTACGATATCGGCTGCGATTCTCGAATCGGCTACGGTGAACCGAAACGATGCCGCAGCTGTTGCAATTGGAAAAAGGTTTCCGGTTTACATCGATTCCGATTGCGGTTCCATTGAAGCGATATTGAAACGATCCCGTATCGGTTCGGCTCCGGAATCGATACAATATTGGCTCCACGGAACCGTACCTGCACGCCACATCGATTGCAACCTTTTCCCTCTCGCAATGCTTGGAATTCCGTTTCGGTTCTTCGTAACAGTTTCAGCCGAAACTTTTGTGCAACAGATGTTATCAGTATTTGGAATCTCTTTTCAATCCTTAGCTTTGGGGAAGCGAAGTTGTCTGGAAACAGTTGCGGGAGAAAAAGCTTCCGGCTTGTATCGGTTCCTTGAGATCTGCTAGCTCTTTTCCCGGAAAGAAAGCTCCGCGGTTACCTATATCGAGCTTCGTATCTATTCTTTCCCTCGTTCGCAGATGGGTAATTAAAACGATCGAAGGATTGGGGAACAAGAAGGAGGGCTACCATACACTGCAGGCGACCCTGGCCGGGAAAGGCGGCTCCCAGTGCGGCTTTTGTTCGCCGGGAATGATAATGAACATGTACAGGTATATACCCTGCCTCGTTTGCGCTTTTCGTCAACGGCGACGCCGTGGGCAAGCTTAATTAACGCGACGGCGGTGCTTTGCAGCATTATGCAAGGCAAACAGCTGACCATGAAGCAGATAGAGAATTCGTTCGGAAGCAACATCTGTCGTTGCACCGGATACCGACCTATTCTCGACGCGTTCAAGAGCTACGCCAGCGACGCTCCCAAAGATCTCGCGAAACAAGTCCAAGACATCGAGGTGAGCGAACGAAAGTGTCGAAACCTTGTGCAATGTTGACAATAAACAAATACAAGTGGCGCTTAAAACGCGCCAACTTACGATCGTTTTCAAGCTTGTCGTTTCATCGATCGGCTTCGCGGTTAACGCGAATACGCGCGAAACGAGAGCATGCGATGGGTGAATGCACTTTCATCATCACAGTATTGCTACGTTTCATTCGTCCTCCTTCGGCTAACTTCCCTATTTGCACCTTTCCGCGTAGGAATTGTTCAAAGTGAAGAGCTGCAAGAAGAGCGGCGCGGTGTGCGAGAATGGATGCAACGGATGTTACGCGTTCATTCAGACCACGGAGGACCAGATCGATATGAAATGCTTGGGGGCTCGATTCGTCAAAGTGCTCACGGTTGACGAATTGTTCGCGGTGTTTCAAAACAATCCGAACGCGAGCTACCTTTTACACGGCGGCAACACCGGCAATGGTAACGATTCGTCGCGATTACTGCCCGACTGCGGATTTTTATGCGCCCGTGGGAAATTTGGCGCGGCAAAAAACGCGAAACATCCAAAGCAAAGACCGCGTCGTATCGAGCGAAGGCGGACACAGATCTCTATCGAAATCCTATTCGATGGATACGAATTCGCATAAAAATCCGGGGTCTAATTATTTCTGGACACGATCTACGTTAAAGCAATCGCGCTACGATGTTGACGATGTTTCGTGCAGGCGTGTTCCGAGTATCGACACCGGATATCCTGATCGATATAAACGATATACCCGATCTGCGCAACATAAGCATAGACAGCAAGAGTTTAGTGATCGGTGCGAACGTTTCCCTCACCGTTGCTATGGAGACTTTCCAGAAGTACTCGAAGCAAATGAACTTCGAATACCTGCAGCATTTGGCCAATCACATCGATCTAATCGCCAGCGTTCCCGTGAGAAACGTAAGCGAATCTATCGTGCTATCGCAGAGCTTCTTCAGCTTTTTCGCTCGCAACCCTCCCAAGCCCGTTACGCGACCCACGGGTTAAGAGGCTCTGGGTTAGCGAGCGGAGCGAAGCGTACAATTGCATTTCGACGCGACTTAAAATTGCAGATCGGATCAGCGGCGGGAAACCTGATGTTGAAACACCAGTATCGGGCATTCCCATCCGACTTTTTCCTGATGCTTGAAGCCGCAGGAGCACAGCTGCACGTAGGTGAGCAAAAGCTTTCGATATTCCCGCCTACCGGGAAGACGCGAACGTTCAGAAAGGCAAGTTTTCGGATAGCGAAGCAATCAAATTCGCTCGTTTGAATACAATTCGTTTGTATGTTCGCGCAGTGGAAGCCGGCGGCAAGAAGACTAGCATGTCTCTGAAGAATTTCCTGGACTTCGACATGAAGCACAAAATTATATACAGCATAATATTGCCGGCTCTTGGCAAAGAGTACGAGTACAGATCGTACAAGGTACGTCCTTTGAACAATTTCACTGCGGATGTTTGCGCAGCGAAATATATACGAAACGGGAAGATTTGCGCAAACGTTCGCAGTCTAGGGGGAATACCGCTTGAAGCTAACCGACCGTTTAGGAACGTCGTGTTCACCGAAAGGTTTTATCGAATCGTAGATAATGCCGCGAGCTCAGAATGCCCACGCGCACGTGAACGCAGGCTTCTTGTTCAAGCTGGACGGCGCTGGAACTGTTCTCGAGAGACCGAACATCATAATTGGAGCGATAAACGAGAACTTCGTAAGCAAAGCTACGATAGATAGGTTTAACCCTTCGAGCGGGCTTTAGAATTAGGGACAGTCGTCGCGAAGTTCGCCGCGTCGAGATTTCGTTTAAAAAAAGCGAATCGTGTCGGAATGATACGGGAGTTCTATGCGCGACAACTCGAAATGCTTCGCGAAAGCTTCGAATGAAGCTGAAAGCCCCGAATTTAGTCCCCTGCTCGAAGGGTCAACGAGAAGCGTCGAAGAGATCGTGTCTAATCCCGGAGTCGCGATGATTTTTGCAGCTGCACGCGACGGAGACCGAAAGCTACTTGCTTGGAAAGTCGATTTACGACAGGAACGTAATCAGAGGAGCTCTGAACGTGTTGGACAAAGAACTGAAGCCCGATTTCGCGTTGCCCGACTACTCCCCGGAGTTCAGGAAGGTGCTCGCCGAGGGACTTTTCTTCAAGGTACGTATCTAATCTAAAAACGGAGAAAGCTAAGCGCGTTCGTAGCGAATCGACGCTGAACAACCAAATGCTTGCGCAGTGCATCCTGAGCATCAAGCCGGAGAACGTGGACTCGAAATCGCGCAGCGGCGGACCGATTTTGGAGCGCGGCTTGTCTTCGGGAAAGCACGACTTCGACACAGACAGGAATTTGTGGCCCCTGAACGAGCCCCTGCCTAAACTCGAGGGCATCCACCAAACGTCGGGCGAGGGGCAATACATCATCGACATTCCACCGTTCTCCCACGAAGTCGGCTGCGCTTTCGTGCTCACCACCGTGGCCAACGGCAAAATAGAGAGCGTCGACATCTCCGAAGCTATGGTAACTAGGTTCCGCTCCAATCGTTTCCAAACCCTTTGCACTTTTTTGCCCCCTCCACTACTGTGGCAGCAACGTTTAACCGCCCCAAAAGCTTTACATTCGTTTTCACCTACTCAATTTCCATTCCCTTCGAAGCGAACGAAATCGAAGGCAATCTTCCCCCTTTCAAAGTAAACTCCCGCAGAAGTGTGCCGAAATTAACGATCGAATCGGACTGCGAAATAATTTTGGAGTGCAAAGGGTTAACTACAATGCGTAGCGTTATCTACAAAAATGTTATTTAAACGTATGTATAATAAACGTTGCGGTAAATCCATTGAATTTGTCTCCCGAGACTGCAACGCTGCGAGCCAATTTTTTTATCAGCTTTTGCGACACGCGTCTGCGGTATTTAGTTGCTCGAATTTCAAACGACGAACGATCGACGCGGTTTTAGAAAATACCAGGAGTGATAGGATTCTACGGCGCCAAGGATATCCCAGGCAAAAACGCGTTCATTCCTGCTTCCGGCCAGCAATGGTCGATGGGTTCCGACGAATTGGTAAGCTAGCTCTCGAGTAACAGCTTTATCGAAGCCTGGAAGCTTCGCAGGTGGAGTTGCTTTACTCGCGACTATTTCAGCTGTTCGCGGACGTGAACGTCGACTATGCCGGTCAACCCGTCGGAGTAATCGTGGCCGAATCCCAGGGCGTTGCTCTCGGAGCCGTTAACGCGGTCAAAGTTACCTACTCCGATGTGAAGCCGGGAAAAGCCATGATAACGATCGAGGATGTGCTCGCGGCTAAGGACGAGTCCAGATTGCTCATGTCGGCTAGCAAAACCTCCCAATCCAAAGGTGCGCACGCGAAATACGCTATGCCTTTTCAATTATTCCGACAGCTATTCGAGCAACGCTTTGCCACGAAAAGAATTCTTTCTGCTCGATAGGCGACGACGTGCAGCACATCGTAAAGGGAGTGTTCAGAAGCGGAAGTCAGTACCACTACACCATGGAAACTCAGTGCTGCCTTTGCGTGCCAGTGGAAGACGGGATGGACGTTTATCCGGCAACGCAGTGGCCGGATCTCACGCAAGTGGCAATAGCCGCGGTTCTCGGTGTCAAGAACAACAGGTAAAGCACCGGTCTACTAAACGACCAAATCTAGTCGCCTAGGAAGGCAACATCTCCGTCGAAAGTTCTGCCTCGACGCGAAACGAATAGAGAAAGACGGAACGAAAGTAGGAATAGAGATATCGGGATTTTTTAACCGGGTACACTCGGAACGCGACTCCGAGCGGCTGCAGCATTTTGCGACAACATAGGTTACCTATGTTAGTCTTTCTGCCTATGAATTGCAGCATCAACATAAAAGTGAGGAGACTGGGCGGCGGTTACGGTGCAAAGATATCTCGCAACACGCAAGTTGCTTGCGCCTGTGCCTTGGTGGCGCACAAATTGAATCGGCCGTGCAGATTCATCATGACCATGGAAAGCAACATGCAGGCTATAGGAAAACGGTACGACACTCGCCAGGAGTACGAAATAGGCGTGGACAGCAATGGTAAGATCCAATACCTGAATTCGAAACACTGGGGCAACGCTGGCTGCTCGTTCAACGAAGCCCAGGCCCCGACCGTTGTCAAACACATGGAAGGGTAAGCGACAAATCAAATAATCAGCGATAAGCTTTAACGGATCATCGGAGATATCGAGATTCAGCCCTCGTCTGTGGGAATTTTTAGGTGCTACGATCCCACAAACTGGTCGTATCAAGGCTTCGAAACTAAAACCGACCTGCCTTCCAACACTTGGTGTCGAGCTCCAGGTATGTTGAAATTAAGAAGATCGATAGATAAGAAACGAGGATAGGTTGCCTACAGTTTGACATTGCGATCGACAGGCTCGACGGAAGCTGTCGGTATAGTGGAGAATATGATGGAGCACATCGCGAAAACCGTTGGCAAGGATCCGCTGGAAGTTAGGTATATTAACATGGCTGAGCAACACAGGGTCGTGTTGCAGGACATGATCAACGAGCTGAAGCAAAATGCCGATTACGACACGAGGAAGATAGCCGTGAATTCGTTCAACAACGTAAGCAGCGTTTACCAATAAAATATCGAGTCGTTGAACGAAGGCCGTAAGAGTAAAGAGTAAGTTTTGTTTTGGCGTAGGAGAATCGATGGAAAAAGAGGGGAATATGCGTGGTACCGATGATGTATCCCATGGAAATCATGGGACAATTCAATGCTCACGTTGTGATTTACGCTAGAGACGGTACCGTTTCTGTTACCCACGGAGGAATCGAATGCGGCCAAGGAATCAATACCAAGGTACCAGCGGCGGCAACTCTAGAATTCCATCGCAACGAAGCGACCGAGTCCAGACTAAAATATTTGCCCACACCCGCTACATTGTATAACGACATATTAAGCGTATTCTTCTGTTTCCGAATCGTAGGTAGCGCAAGTAGCAGCGTACACGTTAGGCGTGGATGTATCGTTGGTTAGCGTAAAGCCAACCGACAATCTAACGAGTCCGAACAACTTTGTAACCGGGAGCAGTCTTACCAGCGAAGTCTGCGCGCACGTAAGACTCTCCGTTTCGTTTCACACGCGATATTGCTCGTACTTAGAAATGCAGAGAAATCTTGTCGATTTCAGGCGACCCAGATTGCGTGCGAAGAACTGAAAAAGCGATTGGAACCTCTCAGAAAATCGTTGGGAAATCCCTCGTGGAAGAAGCTAATAATGACAGCGTACATGCAGGATATCGATTTGTGCGCCCGATACATGTACGCTTTCTTTACAATAGAACCGTTTCGCGACCGTTTCGAATACTTTGGAGACGCGTGCAAGGTCGTTTTACGTTCGAGCGATGAAATTTGGGATACTTATGGAGCGCGTTTCGCAGGTGCACTTCGAAGGACGACGCGACCGAATACCCGATATACGGCGCCGTGATAGGAGAAGTGGAAGTAGATATGCTGACCGGGCAGCACATAATACGTAGAGTAGACCTAATCGAGGATTGCGGTAGAAGCATGAATCCGGAGGTGGACTTGGGACAAGTGGAAGGCGCGTTCGTGATGGGTATCGGCTACTGGACTAGCGAGGATCTCAGATACGATCCGCAAACCGGCCAGCTCACCAACGACAGATCATGGGTTTGTCGTCAAATTTTCCTAACTCAACTCTTTCGCTGTTCAACGAGTTAAAAAAAAACCCCACCACATGCGATTAGTATCTAATTAACGCGAGCGTAAATCTACTGTGGACTTCAGTACGCATTTGCTCCGTTTCTCTATTGCTTCTAAAACCGTTTCTTTGCACGCCGTGAAGTAAGTTTAATTAATTATTTTGATCCACGATCTGTCTTCGCCAGATAAAGGATCCTGCTTTTGTAAAATGATATGAAAAAACGGGACACAAATACGTGTTACAATCCAATAGTATTTCGATGCGTTGCGTACGCAAGATGCTAGGCTTTCAATGGAACACATTAATGTTCTAATCTTACTTCAGAGAAAGCTAAATCCACATCATTCATAACTGTGTATATAGTACAATATTGTGGCCGAGTTAACGCGACGCGATAACAACGGCAAGAGTACAAATGAATTCTGAACTTGCTAAGCTAGCCCAATGACTTAAGGCTTGCTATTTCCTTGCCATAGAGAGTTAAACAAAAGAATTCAAGACTTAAGAGCTTGTATAAATCCTTTCCTAACTAGCTGTGTATCGAGCTAGGAAGGATTTCTCTGAAATTGCAAACATGTTTCGTTCGCAGAACTACAAGCCCCCGGGTGCAAAGGATATTCCAGTGGACTTCCGAGTCTACTTCCGCCGAAACGCTGCCAATCCGTACAGCGTTCTTCGCGCCAAAGGTAAGATAAAAAAAGCGAAAAGAGAAACTAGACAATGTTAAGGCTACGAATGCTTCTAACTGGAGCGGAATATTGCAGCTACCGGTGAGCCACCGTTATGTTTGAGCTACGTCGTGCCTCTCGCTATTCGCCAGGCACTCGATTCGGCGAGGAAAGACGCCGGAAATCAAGACGTGTGGTTCAGGCTGGGTAAGCATCGGTGTTGCTTACAAAAAATTGCTACTCTTTCGCGAAACGCTAACGTAACTTATCGACCGTTGTGTTTGTTTCACAGACGCTCCCGTTACAACGGAGAAGATCTTGTTGAATAGTTTAAGCAACCCGGAAAATATGGTATTTTAACGAAAGGATCGAAGAGAAGTTTTATCGAATAGCATAAGTATTGACTTTTTCAATAAAGCTCACCCTTGTTGTTGGCAGTTGCTCCTAAATCCACTTACGATATCCAATATATCCTTTTTCGGTTCCTCGTGTGCACAATAAATCCACTTAATTGTTCACAAACGATCACTACAGAACTTATTTCCCCGAAATCACCGTTCGCCACTCTGCAAACTGCGCGTTTTCGACACGCGCGAGAAATTAGACCGACGGTACAGCGCGAGCCACTGCCATTCAAAATTCGCGGCGCCTAACCATTTGAAATAAATTAGCAAGAAATTACCCAGAATCCCTCGCGCCAGTAGCGTAGAGCGAAAAAGGGGGCAAAGAAGAAGAATAAAAGAAATACGTTCGATCGAAACGCGTCGAAGAAAGGTTTCTACGTTGAAGGAACAGCAGCCTAAGATAAGTTGACGAATATTTCAACAGGAATTGTGGTAGAATATTAATTAATTGGGGGATAATTAAAAGATTGACTGTGGATAGGTTTGCTGGCCGGCACTGACGCAGCTGCGCAGTAGGGGCTTTAGCGTCGCCGCGCAGTCTGGTTGCTTCAGTCCGCGCGCGGCACTCGTCCGGTGTCACTCGTATCCGCGTTTCGTTTCCCGTCAAATTTGTGCGGTTTTCGACTATCAAACTGGTGTGCAGTGACAATATCTGTTTGTGTTGTGTTAAAAATACCGGAGGACATTGCGATACCCCAGCGGAGTGCATGCTGTGGCCATGGGAACGATGCTGCATTGTCATCGGTAAGCGACGCTACGTATATACTTTTCTTGCTGTGTACTTTACTCGCTATTCCAACGCGTCTCTCGTTTTAACGATTCGCGAATCAACCGCTCGTCGATTAACCGGAATTTCGCTGCATATTTCTTCTTCCCGTGTTCGCGTCCCGTGCGTGCGTTAACCGCTACGGTGTTCGTTTAAAATGGTGCACGCACCGCCATGTTTTTCCCGCGTGCTTTTGTAACCGTCGAACGAAGTCGTCGCGAATTTGTGCCGCCTTTAAACGGCGTCAGCTTTTGTTTCTTCGTCGGAATGAATTTTGCGATCACTATTCGTTTAGATACCGTTAATCACAAGAGTATTCGACCGCGTTAGTGGTTGAGGAAGTTTTTATTCAAATTCTGTTCGCCAACGAAGAGAGAAAAAAGTAGTTCGTAGTGCCGCGATGAAAAGAAAAGTTAATAGACGTTTGAAACATTTCGTTTAACTCTTGGACAAGCATCTAAAATATTCGTAGCTTCGGTCTCGAACGTTTTTGGCATAGATTTTTGTATCGGAAACGCGAGTCGACCAAGAAATGTATTCAAATAATGGGAATCTTGAACGATACTCGGATGTCTTCGCAAGAACGTACAAAATTGTAAGGGAAATCGTAAAAATGGGTTCCGGATTAAACGTGCGACATAAATAAAACGAGTATATAAATGGTATAGTTTTCTGAATTTCGTAAGGCGGCTGGATACTTTTGCGACTAGCTGTATTCGTTTAAAACGATGCATGGACCGGCCATGTTGTCCCGCGTGGTTTTTCAACGGTTAAAAAGTCGGTGCGAATTTGTGGCCGTTTAAACATGATCAGGCTTAGCTTTTCAGTAGATATTAATTTCATTGGGTTGCCCGGAAATAAATTGCAGCTTTTACGGTTTCTTTGCTTCCTACATTTCTTTTAAGTAGGTTGCGACTACTGTTTTACTTACACTTAACTTTTGTGCAACTTTTCGAGCTGCTATATTTCAATACAAATTCAACAAATTCTTTGATTCTGTCGTTATTAACGGCAAATTACTTGGAGATATTCGATGCCATCGTGAAATTGTTTATATCAACGTTGCCCTATAGTTTCATTGATTCTTTCTTTACCGAGTACGGTTAATTGATATTTCGAGTAGCTTCGCGTCTTGCTTTGAACACGCGTAAAGAAAACGTATCGCGTGCTTTCTTTTGCCACTGTGCGCAACTTTATACGGCAAGCTAGTAACAAATGGACTGCGTACAGCCAGTAAAATCGTGCAACGATAATACAATACGTTATCCACGCTTGAAAAGGAACGTGTTTCGCGATAAATACAAATTAAATATTTGCGGTATACAAAGATCTACGAAATTACAGAAAACCGCAATTTATTATTTCCGGACAAGCCAACAACGGTGTTTTGATATAAATTCCTGGGAATATTTGACGAACCAGTAGCCGTTCTTTTGCGTTAATTTTCTTTATTCGGAACGAACAGATTCGCGGCAGCGTAGCGTTTATTTCACGCTGAAACTTCGTATCGAGCATGACATAACTCGATTGAATTTTGTATAATTCCCATAAGTTCGGAATCGAGCACACGCTCGTGAGATCAGAAACGCACAGTTACGATTCTCGCAATAATATTCTAATCTTATCTAATATGCAAATATCACCGGATGCTGTAATTAGGCACTACACTCGCGAATACTAATCGTTTCTAGAATATAATCAGTCAAGGAGCAGTTTGTTTCGCGGACTCTGCTTCCTTAGGCGTAGTATACAACGATTAATAATTTATTCGAACAGAAGAAACTGTTTATTGGCGATCATCGAACGCGTAGCTAATCTCCGTACTGTACCTATAAATAGCGAGGCTAAATTAGCAGAGCATAGTCGAGTAAATTTATTGCAATACCAAAATCTTTTCCACTCGTGCGAGAAGAACAGAAAATCGCGACGTGAAATTTGATTCGAACTCTGATGTTAGCTTCGTCGCGCGATACTTGGAGGCGTTAAATCAAAATTGCCCACATATTCAACGAATTTGTACGCATTTTCGCGATACGAAAGCAAGGATTAGCCAACGCCAGCATACGTAGGCAAGAAAATAATCGCAGCGCAAGGGATTAACCCAATGGCGCAATAGAAATGAATCTAGTAGATTTCTCGGTAATTCACGAAGCGGGGAAAAATTCCGAAGCACTCGAACTCGAATACGTAGTATAACCATCGACGAAGCATAGAATATAGACTATCCATCGTTACATGGAAACATCAGGGAGTTACCTGGCCCTTTATCGTTTTAGCGACCATTACTAGATCAGGCTAAAATAAAGACAGCGGCGTTTTTAAAACAACGGGGGCGATACCATCGATACAGTGACGAAGAAATAAGTACAAATGAGAATATGCGAATAAGATGAACGTCAACCAAATCAAATATACGGGCGTATAACTTCTAAGTCACGCGACGATCTTCTAATCTGCGATATTAATTCTAAGTCACTGGATCAACTTTGATAGTTGGATTGAATATAATTCTTAAACGCACCACATTCTAAATCGCAAGAGATGTAACGAAAACCTTTGATTTTTTACGTGTAATCAGTATTTCAGTTTAAAGCGTACGATGTTCCGTACAAATGAGCGGTCTAGCCTGTACTTAGTCAATGGTATAACTATCGGTACTCCGTATAAAGTTTCGTTCGTATGGTTTCGTTTTCCCTTGCGGGTTGCCCAAGCCGTTGGGGTGCATTTACTCTCTTCACCCTTTTATTCTCCACCGAAGCGACTATTTTTAAGCGCTGCTTCATCACACGCCCCGTCTTTGATCCGACGGTTGTCGGGCTTCGTCAAACCGATTTCCCTGCACCCTGCTATATACGCGATCGAAATCGGACTCTCATTGTATATCGAGGCTGTCTTATAATTGATAATGCTGGTCGCCGACATCCCTGGCGTGCAACCGCCGACTACCTATAACCATTCGCGAACCATAGGATGGACTATTCATTCTTATACAGAACGATTATAGGGGGCTATCTGGCCCCTTTACCATTCCAGTCTTACACGCCGCATAGCTATAATAATTTAGAGTAGACGAAGACAACAAAACGTAATTGTAACTAGATATTGTGCGACGCCGGTGTTTTACATACGCGATACCTCTATAATTCAAATCTATAATAATGCATACAGGTGTATACTCGTGAACACCTTGAACATTTCTGGGATCAGGGCTTAGCTTTATATCTATATTGAAGAGCGTAGCACGTGGAATGAATGCTTGTTGCTAACCGATGGCTTCGTAAATCAAGCTAATATTGCAACAAAATAATAAAACGGAAGATATTCTTCCGAAATCTCGGAGTTTTTTTTGATTATCGGTATTTCAGAGCATAGGACGCAAAGATCCGTAAGACGATTTGTCTATTCTCGTATCGTGTCTCGTTTGCGATGCAAGGCTGGAACTTTTTTATCCGCTGCATTCGCGCTAGCTTAGTGCTCGATAAAACAGAAGGCTTCTTTACCGTGTGCGAAAAAAAGGCGGTTGAAATTGGCTCCGTTAGATGAGGTGACGTCCGCTTCGCGTAAATTTGTGTAACCGGTGGTATTTCGAGCACTTTTACCTTCCTCGGGGGAAACGCGGTGTTAAGTAGATCGTGTCACGACGGGCAGAAGCGAACGCGTAACACGAGAGCTCGTGACTTTTTCATTATCCCCGTTTGCAGCGAGCAGGAAGGGGAAAAAAAAGAGAAACCAGTCGATTGGACCCAACTGACGGTTTTCCCGTTTAGCGAAAGCTACAGCGCATAGATGTATCGTACGTGCGGTATTGGTTGACGTTGGTGGGTGACGTGGTTGGCGATGGAGTAAATTAATCGTGCGGTACACGCGTGGAAATTAGTCGGAGGCAGTTTTTTTCGATGCTCTCGTTTGAGCGACAACGCGTGACGTCAAGCCGCATCGTTCCGATGGAAATCGGTTTAAACCGGAATCCCACGATAGCGTATCGTCGTGTATTTCTCTTCCTTCTTTTCGATAGACACTCTACTCTCGTCTCTCGTGGTCGTCCACTCGTGGAAATTTATC
Organism: Eucera pruinosa; assembly: GCA_028830335.1. Taxonomy (NCBI): domain Eukaryota; kingdom Metazoa; phylum Arthropoda; class Insecta; order Hymenoptera; family Apidae; genus Eucera; species Eucera pruinosa. The sequence goes on along the minus strand of JAMYCR010000012.1, from coordinate 1,809,584 downwards.
AGTCGAAAAGTATAACCTTGTTTTTAACTTACATAACGAAGAGTCTTGGATGCTTTAGATTATTTTTAACGCTATTGGTCGAGTCGGCGAGGCGGCGAGACTCGGCTAGTCGGCTAGTTGGCTAGTCGGCGAGCAGAGCAGAGCAGAGGAGAGCAAAGCAGATTTTCCGATGCACGTTCCGCGTATCGCGCGGAATCAGTTCATCGAGACGACGCATCTGTAATTTATTAAGCTGGAGCGCGTATAATGGGACGGGCAGGAGCACAGCGGGGCGCGTTTCGCTTTGGGAAGGGAAAATATCGGCGGACGAAGGAAGGGGATTTGGTGAATTTTTCTTGGCAGGAAATATTTTAAGGTTTTGGAAGCTTCCTTGAGCCTGCGCAGTCCGCGTTCTGCAGAGGCAATCAAAGATCACCGCTCTTAATGCGGTGAATTCCCTTGGAGAAATAGGAAACTCTAGACCATGAATTTAGGATGATGCATCGTTGCCCCGATTCGTCCCACCCTCTCGCCGAGGGTATCCCCGATAAACCGAGACCGTCTCTCTTCCCAATTTAAAACGGCAAACTCTCGTCCAGCGATGAATCCAGAAATACGTTCGATCGACGTATCTCATCGCCGGTTACGTACGTGCAATCGGAAGTAGGGTGTTGTTTGACGAAAAAATTGGGTTAGAATTATTCGAAAAGCGATGCGCGGTGGTAGTAGACGGTTCGCGGTACACGGTACACGGCATGTAATACGGGTCAGGGACTCGGAGAAGTTAGTCGCGAGACGTTGGCGGTATTTTCTCGGTCGGCGTTAAAATTCCGCGAATCTGCTTGCCCTAGAAGCATCAAGAGTTATTAAGAAATATCTGGGCTCCGAATCGCACGGGGTCCTCCTCCTTGTGCCGGAACATTTTTAAGGTTTTTGACGTTTCCCCGAGTATGCGCGTTCGCCTGTTCCACAAAAGGGAAGAATGACGGTACGCGCGCACAGATACGCAATAAAACGTGGACAAAAACATGGTCGGTAGCTTGCTCTGGGGGTGGAGGAGGATGAGAAGAGGAGAGAGTCGGGAGGAATGTAGCGACTGGCTCGCACAGTCGTTAGGCGATGCAATAAGGGAGAAACAGATTACGCTGCGGAATAATTCCATAATGAAAAGGATAGAAGTAAAAGGAAAAAGGCAAGGAAAAAGGGTTGGGGCGAGGGATGGATATGAAATGAAAATAGTACGAGGGGGAAGAAGCAAAAAGAAGACGGGAAGATAGGAAACGGGGGTAGTGTGTTAGAGGGTTGGGCGGTCGAGGAGAGACGGTACGCATGCGTACGGACTCGGAACATCTGAACGAGCGAAGACGCGATAGTCGAACGGAGACCGCAGTACCGTGCACACCGGCCGCAGTGACTTACACTCCGAATTCGTGCGCACGAAGGACCTTCAACCTCTCCCTGCTTTTCTCACGCGCACTCTATCCGTCTCTCTCTCTCTCTCTCTTTCGCGTCTCTCCTCTCTCCCTATACTCTTTCTCTCTCTTTCTCTTTCACCCTCTCTCCGTTTCTCTCTCTTTCTCTTTTGTCTTTAATCTGTCTGTTTCGTTCCTTTCGACTCTTCTCGCACAACGCACGGTCGTGCGCGCGGTATCCCATCAGACACACACGCGCGTACACCTCGGAGAAGTGTAACAAAAAGAAACGAAATTTTACCTCGCGCATAAACGACACCACGCTGGACAGGTATACACGCACGCGTTCACGCGAAAGTAGCGCTCGCTTCGAATATACGTATAAGATGATATAGCGGACCGGAGAGGACGAGAGACGGGAAACGAGAGAGAAAGAGAAAGAGGAATATATTTGGGTAGATAGGTTTCGTGAGACGATCGGACACACGAGGCCAGCGACATACCCGTAAAACGAAAGACACGCTCGTGTGCGCGCGCACGCAAACGAGGTTCGTCGATGCGCGGACGTCATGTGGCTCACTGGCCGCTGATAACACGCAATCGGCCTGACCCGGCCAGCCTGTATGAAAACCGGCACAAAGGAAAAACCATCGACCCGCGTATCGCTTCGCATCCGTAATTCGAACCTCTGAAATCGATCGAATTGGATCGAACCGGACGAAGGGCAGAAGCAGCCGACACTCGCGCTCTCGTTTTCCTTCTCTTTCTCTTGCTCCTTCCCGTTTCTTTCTCGTCTCGAGTCCGCGGAGGCGAAGCGAAAGGAACTACCGTCCGGACGCGTATTCTCGCAATCGTTCGAAGGTAGCCGGAGCGAAGAGAAAGGATTGGGTACGCATCTCTGGTGTACGAAGACAGGTGTACATAGATAGGTGTCATCCGCACGGTAGACCCGCGATAAAGCAAGTGCGCTCGAAATTATAGGTGTTCTCGGTGTCACAGCGGCGACGCACAGTGTTGAGAAAAGGTGGGGTGTGGAGGGTGAGGGTGTGTGGGAGGGGGTGGGGGAGGGAGAAGTGATTTTCCAACGGTCGTCGGCATAGTAGTGCATGCGCGGCGCGTCGCGACGCGGCGCCTCGCGGAGAAAGAGTAAGAAGTAGCGATTTCGTCCTCTCCTCGATTTCTTCCCGTGCGTTTCTGCTCGTAGACATCGTCTCTGTGCACCATTCTTACGCATTCCCTCGTTCTTGCCCGTTCGAACCGTACACTTTCCTTTTTTTCTCTCTCTTTCGTTCTCCTATCTTCCTACTGTCTCTGGCAAACTTTAACCCCCTCGATACACCCCTTTTTTCCATCGCCAGTCGCCACACAATACGTATACACGCCTACTACCACTGCCACTACTACCACTACCGCTACCACTACCACTCGTACTCGTACTCCTCGTACTCGTACTCGTACTCGCATTCGTATTCGTATTCGTACTCGTACTCGTATCCCCCACCCTCGCTCCTCCTCGTCCTGTGCGTTAGAGAGCGTGTTAGAGGTTTTCACCGGTGCGTCGGCTCTGGATAACTCGGTACGCGTTTCCTCGCGGTTCGCATCAGAGAGGAAAGCTCTCGGAGGGCCCGCGCGTGTATTTTCGTGCGTCGCACGGGGTCTCGCGTTCGCCTGGGTTACGCGCGCGAAATCAACGAGAGGCTGCTGTTTTCCTCTCCGTCTCTCTCTGTTTCTCTCCGTCTCCGTCTTCGTCCGCAAATCTCACCAGGCATTTTCCCTCGAGAGCTGTTTTGCATTTTTCCGTTTAAGAAGGAAGGAAAGAAAGAGCGGGGTGCGCGTCGGTACGCGTTAGACGAGGGAAAGAGAAAGAAAAAGAGAAAGAGGGAGAGAGACTGGAGGATCGTCTTTTTTTCCCGATTCCTCGTAGCAGTCTCTCGTCGTCCTCGGCGTGCAGCAGCGGCGACAAGCGGCGGGAGCCGGCAACACACGGCGGCGAGCAGGCGTCCGTGACACGATCCAGGGGAATCGAGCGATCCGTTTGTTCGTGGTTACAAGTATACGAGTGCTCCGAAACGCGCGAATAAATGTGTCGGTCACGGTACAAGACGTGAAGCGGGGGCATACACGGCAAGTGAGTATATTTTTAGTAGCAAGCGCCAAGCACTAAGGCAGAGTGGTATAAACGGCGCGCAGTGGCCTGATGAAGCGGCGTATGTGACATCAAATTTCTCTCTCTTGCCACCTCGACGAGACACCGAGACATCTTGCAGACCATCAGCGCGCGGTGAGTATCGCCCCGAACCCTCGACCGATTGATTCGCCATTCCACAAACAGCCGCTCCCCTACTCCACCTACCCTTCGTCTCTCGCTCTGTGTGCGTGTCCAAGTGCCCAAGCGCCCAAGCACCTAAGCACCCAAGTCTGCCCTGCCTGCCTGCTTGCCTGCCTGCCTGCCTGCCTGGTTGCTTGCTGCCCACCCGATACCAACCTCCGCGGCCTACACTCTCTTCTGCTCTCTCACCCTCCGCCAGTCTCTACTCTACTCTACTCTTCTCTTCTCTTCTCTTCTCTTCTCTTCTACGCACACGTGTACCAATCTTCCGCTATATGTCTTTCTACTTGCAATCGTGCAAACCTCCCCCCCCCCTCTTTCTTCTATATATATATATTTGTCTACGCGTATAGACGTACACGCCTACGATTTTCAACCTCTATTCTAGCTGGCCGTATCTTTCTCTACCCCCTCTATCCGTTCTATCCGTGTACGTGTGTCGCTTTGCGCGCAGCTCGATCTCCTTTTCGCATGTTATCACCCTCTGCGCCTAACCTCGACTCGCTGGCGGAATCGCGAGATTCATATGGACCCCCGGATCGCGTGTGCACGGATCGCCGCACGGCAGTGACATTACGAAAATTATGTAACCCTCTCGGTCCGTCCGTTCGCTCGACGCTCGACGCTCGACGCTCGACGCTCGACGCTCGACGCTTCACGCTCTTCGCGCTCGCCACCCGTCCTTCGTGCCTTTTTCTCGCTTCCTCTTCTCCTTCTCGTTCTTCTTCTTCTTCTTCTTCTTCTTCTTCTTCCTCGACCTACCTACCCCCGACCGACGCGTGCCTCTCGTGGTACCCTCTCCTCCGAGTTTTATCCGCCGCCCCTACGCCGCTCCTCTTGGTTGTACGCTCTCCTACCATTTTGCACCGGTCGCGGTTCAACATTATTTCGGGAGTGCCAGCCAGCCTGCCAGAGCCGCGTGCGATCGACGGAGACGCCTAGACTCGCTATCCTTGTAAATGCTCTCTCTCTCCCTCTACCTCTCCCTCTTTTACACCTTCTGTGTGTCCCGGGATCGGGCAGGCGCATTGTCGCGCGCAGCTTTTGCTCGCGCCGCCTTCCTCTCCTGCATTCTTGCCTTCCTCTGCCTTTTTCTCCTTCGTCGTCTGCTTCTTCTTCTCCTCTTGGTCCTCTTCTTTTTGGGCCTCTCCACTCCCATAGAGTCGGATCCAAGGGTATTGGTGAATGGCGCCGGGGAACGGCTTGCGCGCTATTATGGGATAACGTGGTTGCGCCTTGAAACTCGTAACACGCGTATCGCGATGTACTTCCGGTTAGCCTGTGTCGCGTATCGCGCGCATCGTTCGTGCGTACGCGACGACGACGACGACGATGACGCGGACGCGGACGAGGACGAAGACGAGAATGCCCTTCTGAGACGAGCTCCGGAAGTTGGTTAGGCAAATTTCACGGTCCGTTTGGTTGCGCGGAGGCTTTCCCATTTCGGTCGGCTGGGGTGGCTAGATTTCGTTATGGCTCGTTACGTAAGGAGGGGGGGGGGGGGGGATCCAGGCCGGAAACATTGTGTTACACGTTAGTCTCGATGATTCGAGGTAAATCGAAGCAGGCTCGAATTACACAGCGGGGAAACGGTTGAGATAAACGGTGGCTGGGCGCGCGCCTGTGTATGCACAACTCCGCTCTCGCTGGTTTGTCGTTTTTCCGTTACCGCGATGCTTCACCGTGCCCACGGCGCTGGAAATATTTATTTTCTCAGAACACGATCTCGAATTACACAAGCCACGGCTCCGATGTAAGCGGGAATTATCGGCACCGGGCTACTACCCGCCGATGATGTTCTTGCCTCCGCGCATTATTATTCAAAGAAAGACTCGACGCTCCGCCTATGCGTAGCAGCCCCGCTTCTAATTCTAATAGTCGAGCTCCGCGTGTCAGGGTTGACAACGGTTTTGCAGCGGTGTCCAGGCGGTTTGTAGCGCGCAGTGGAAAGGGTCGCGATTAGCCAGACCCGACTGTGCTCGGTCTTCATCCCTTTAACTCAGCCATTCTCGTCGAAATAATCGTGCATAAAATTCCTCCACCACCCACCGGTGGCAGCCCTTGGCTTCCCCTACCATATCACCGCGGGCGCACGCCTTTGCTATCCCCGATTCGCTTTGTCCTGAAATACATCGAAGGCTCTTTCTCTCTCTCTCTCTCTCTCTCTCTCTCTCTCTATCTCTCGCTCTCCCTCCCTCTCTCTCCCTCTCTCTCTCGCCCTCGCTCCGCCCGTCCCTCCCCCTTCCGATCTTTCGGTCTCTCTCGCGCCACCGCTTTCCGTCCTCGTCTTTGTCCTGCTTTCATAGTATCGACCCAATACGGCTGACCTAGACTCACTTGCAAGGAAGTGTACTCAACCTTTGACACTTACTCGCGGCGCTGACGAAACTGGTCGCGCGATCGATAACCCGTCAAAACTAATTACGCACGTGGAGAAGGAAAAACGGTGATGCGGTGGCTGGCTTTTGCCTCACCTCTCCGCTCCGCTTCGCTTTGCCTTTATTCCGCTCCGCTTCGGCAACGCGCGCGCCATTTTAGGACTTTTTACGGTGTTCACCCTGGGACAGTTAACGAAAGGATCGCGTGTCGTCGCGCCGAGCTGAGACGAGACGAGACGCGTCGCGTCGTCGACGAATTGGCTCCGGAAAACGTTGCTACGCGTCAACTTTTACGAGTCTCGGGAATACGATTTTTCGGTAACTCGAGATACGCTCTCCGTTGGCGAATCGTTATCCAAAGAGCCGGTTAAGTATATCTAGGTTATCGTCAGCGGGCTTCGAGATGTTTGGGAACGGAGGCGAGCGAGCGAGCGAGAGGCGTATACGTGGGTGGATATTTATAGGATAAATAGGGAAGAAGGTTTGTTTTAGGGACTGGTTGATGTTCTGTTACGGTTTCGTATGTTTTTTCGATGAAAGCTCGAACGCTAGCCACGAGTATATATCGCCCTATCGATCTACATCGGCGGTCGAAATACGCCTGTCCGCCTGGATCGCGTACGCTCGCTGGAAAAAGTATTCCAGCCCCGCGTACGTTTCCCGTTTACTTCGACGCGCACCTCTGCGGCGGAGGCAAACATCTCGGACGCGTTTCGATCGAAAGCAGCACTCCTGTGGAGTGCCGCGATATCGCGTAATCAGGTTCTAACCCTTTCATGAGCCAACAAAGCGACGAACAGAGTGCTTACCTTTTCCATTGCAACGCGCCTTGCTCTCCGATTGCCTGACGCGAATAAGACGTAACTTTGCCCATTCATCCGCGATGCTTCATAATACGCGCGCTCCTGTCCGATTTTTCCCTTGCATCGAACTGCGAAAGAGTCAACTTCGAACACGATGTCTTCCGTAGAGGCGAAGAATTCGCGACTTCTCTTCGTCCTCTTCGCATGTTTACTTCGCCGATATTTCCGTTACTCGATCGGGAGGGAAGGATGTCATATTTTTAGGGAATTTAGCGGGTCGAAGGAATGCTGTTCTTTTCCTCGGAAGGAGGCTACGAAAACGACGGGAGGATTTTTACGCAGGGAAATTTACGATACGTTTGGTGATTCACGGGGGAAACGTTCGGCCATGCTTTTCGCCAACTTTATTCTCCTCCGAGGAATTGATTTTTTCGAGGTTAAGACAGTGGAATGGTTGCTGGCAAATATATAGTACACGCCGAGCTCGCCCCGCCCTGTCGGCTCTCTTTCGTGTATTCTTCGATCAGTGATTTCATTGCAAGGGGAACGATCCCCTCGAGGGAAACTTTCCGTCGATTCCGTTGCAGCTTTCTTATCTGCCAGTCCTTTACGACTTTCCTTCAATTCCATTCCATTCCATCCCGTCGGATACGTAGGCCTTGCGTCCAAAGATTTACAGCACGGTCCAAACTATTTCCTCCGCTAGAGATTCGTTAACTTTAGGAGCAAATTCCCCCGTGCCGACCGCTCCGAGTATCTTTCCTCCGACTTCGGCTGGACTCGATGAAATTTCAATTTCAAACGAGCGGTTTGCAGGATCAGAAGGACTTAACAAAAGGAGGGAAACTCTCCTTTCGGCGTCGAATAGTTAGGGATTGATAGGTGGCAAAAGTAAAAGCGTTTCTCTAAAATTGCTCCTCGATAGACGATCAAGCTGTTCGATTGCTAGATTTGTAAGCGTTGCACGCGTAACAGTGTTAAAGAATATTAGCAAAAGGCGTTGGAACGTTAACGTGGAACGATTTTCATTCAAGATTTGCTTCCACTAGTGTAGCGCGCGACGCAGCTAACGCTTCTCTCTCTTCGCGTGTCGGCTTTCGAAACGAACCCATAATCTGCAAAGTTTTGTCCAAAATATTCGGAGGTCGGTAGAAATTACGATAAAAGGCGAAGCAATTGCCAATTTAGCTGCTACCCTTTCAAACTCATTCGGAGAATTACGAATTTGCGTACTCGCGTTTCTGGTCCTGAAAGGGTTAACGGACGATCGCGCAATTTTTAATGGCTGCACGTGCAACATTTCGAAGCGAAATGGTTAAAGCGGGAAATACCGAAGCGATGCGGAGGGTAAGATAGGTCTCCCCTTTAGTTATCTTCGAAAAAAAAGTAGGGATTTGCGAAAGGCAAAGATCCGTAGCGCGGTTGGAAGGACGCGTCGGTTTCGGAAGACGAAAGATGGCTGAGTGGGTGGCGCGTCTGGCTGTTCGCGTGGCACGCTAATCGCTCGAGAACTCGATCGAGGCATCGGGGTGGCTACTACCACGCGCGGGCAATTTATTGACTCTCGGCGATATATACCGTATATCGGCCGACAAAAATTTGACCAGGAAGTGGTTAAGCGTTGTGTAGCTGTCGGCTCGCCGCAGACGCTACTCCGTCTCTCTTTATCCCGTGCGGTACGCAACGTTAGCGGGCTTAAAAATAACTAGACACGTGTGCGAAGCTGGTGGAGCGTGCGCGGCGGCCAGAAATAAAGCAGCGGCCCGTCGATTAACTTTTTCGAGGCGAAACTTGTCGCCAGCCTAGTATGCATTATTAGCGGAGCCCTTACGTGCCTCTTTTTTTCTCTCCGCCAAACTCCGCTGACGGATACTATCCCGTTGTCTTGGTTTCTTTTAACGCCGCTCCGTACCGCGCCGTACCGCGCCGTGCGCGGTTATTTTAGCCCTCGGCCAGCGGCTCGCGAGCCGCGTTTCCCTGAAAACGCTTCTTCCGAAACTAGCCGTGCCTTCAAACCCGGCTAGTTAACGCCTTGCCTCGAGAACTTTTCGCAGGCCGTGCATCGTAACTTTAGCCGTTCGCTATTTTAACCCCCTCGCTGCGTCGCGCCGCGCCTCGCCTCGCCGCGATCTTTGTGTAATCGTTCCCAAGAACCATCCGTGTTAATCTTAAACGCGACTTCTAGAACAGAGGATCGGCAATCTTTTCGCAAAGGGCACCTTCAGTGCCGCCAGCTTACTTACTTACTGAGAGCATTTTACGAGCGGGGATAGCTCGCAGTGGCTACAAAAAAGTATCATCGCGTACATACATTTTTCATCGAATCGTTCTTCGATCAGATTCTACGCTTCGTTTTCGTAGCAGGGAATTTTTACAGCTGCTCAATCCCACCGTTAAACGACGGGGAAGTTAATGTATTCGGTTCCTAATCGATTAGCACCTTGATAGCAAAATAAATACAGAGGTGCGCGCGAATACTCTTCGCAGCCGCCGTATTCGTTAAGCAATAGCGTGATAACGAATTCGAAGATTGCTCAACGCTTCAATGTTAAGCGCACACACGGGCGTCTGAAAAATGCTTCACACGGGCACTTCGCTTGCCGACCAAGGTTCTATTAAACGATACCTTTGCAAAACCAAACGCGCCACCGCTATGTTAATTAACTAACTTGCGTCGTCCGCA